>CM038219.1:104171671-104216851 GCA_021442155.1 Cymbidium sinense | reverse complement strand
AAGGAGAAGTTGAATATAGTTTGTGATGAGTTTGAGAATTGTCAATAGACATAAATGAGAGTCTATTGAACATTCAAAGACTAATCAACTTTGAATAAAAAAAAGCAATTAAATGATATTTTAAAGGATTTAATAAGATATTATATCAATTTAAAACCCCTTCTATGCCATCGAATCTACAACTCTTCATACAAGCAGACAGAATGCGATATTAAATTAAATTCCTTATGAGTTATGAAATTCTCTTCAATCCAGAAATTAAAAAATTTCATTCTAATTATGATTTTCAAAATCAATGATTTTATTAATTAGATGAAATTATCTAAGCTATAAATACCTGCATGTGCTCGATATATAAATATAGAGTGCAAATTTTAATGTCTGAAAAGGTTGTGCAAGCTAAGTTAGAATTAAATGAAAATATAAAATCAATCTCATGATTTAAAAATAAAATTATCTAAATTATAAAACACCTACATAGGCCCCGACATTACGTTGAATGCTTAAAATTAGTGTATGAGGATGTTGCACGCGTTGCTTCCTAGTTTGGTCTTAGGACCGGGTCCGGGTTAACAAAACTTAAAAGTCCAATTATTATAAGAATTTCAACTTATTAAAATATATGAAAAGTTAATTATGTCATATGAAAGTAGATTTGATTCTCAATTATTAAATTAATAGAGTCGACAGGATCTGAAATAATAAATTAAATGATCAAGCAAACTCATAAACCCCGATGTTGGTACGTGTTGAATGAAGATTTCAACCAAAGGGGATACTTCCATCAAAATGTGATTCAATTTCGATTAAATTAATATAAATTGAGTATCAAATCCAAATGCAAATCTAATATATCACTAAGCAATTAATGATTAAATAAAATTTACTCTTTAAAAACTTAAAGCAAAATCTAACTCAATCTATATTTCACAATAGTTTGTTGAAGGTGACAAATTAAGAAAACTCTAAGCTCACAAAGGAACCAATGTCAAACCAAGTGTTTTACTATGTTCACTCTCAATCAATCTCACGCCGATGGGGTGACCCGTGTCCTCATTTGCATGGCGATAGGCTGTACATATGATGCAGTTATGACTATAAACCTTTGATCGGATGGTTGCCGCCGAATGATGCCATTATAGTACGGTTATGAATATAGCCCATATGTCCCCCAATAACTCTATACCTTGAGATGTGAATCATAGGGTACACTTGATAGGGTAAAAGTCTTACGTCAACTAAGATAGACTTAAGCTTATCTCCTTGACAAACACCACCCGAGGTCTACAAGGATTCCTTGGGACCATGAATGGCGATAAGGATCCTTCGATCACGTTGGGTCGTACCCCTCTAAGTAGACTAGGGACTTCGATAGCAGGGATGTAACCATAAGATCTAGATCGCACGTCCTCATTCCCCCAACCATCCACTTTAAGCTAAAGGAGGATAATTTTCATAAACCAGAATTCTAAAACTCCACATGCTGCTACTATATGCTACGCAATTAGCGATCTAACGGTTAGCCTTAATCGAAAGTTCTCTCTCTATATTGAGAGGGGTAATTAATTATAGGTGTTTGTGCCTATAGGAAACTTTGAAACCATATCTAAAGTCCTTACAAAAATGAGGATGAAATCTCTGGGCAGTGTCTTATCTACTATTTTATATGCTTTATGAAAATTTTATTGACTCTCAAATCATACTCTTTTCAATGTGAGAAGTCAGTGGCAAATTTTTGGAGCCCGCATACCTTTACATACTCTCATAAAACTTAAAATGTCACTCTCCAAGTACTTTATAAAGAACTCATACACACACTTACCATCTTGCAAAGAAATATAAAAAAATCTGGAAAAATATCATTTTCTCATGGAAATATCCCTTATATATAGCCCAAATACAAGCCTAGTCAGGTTGGCTAGACGCTTCTCCCATAATTGCCTCAGCGGGCCGGTAGTTGAACCGTCATGAACCTATTCTTGGGCTAAAAGCTACAACGTTAGAAGTGACGTTGATGACATGGTGCTGTCGTGCTATGCTTGATACTTCTGCCATATATTTATTCTTTGGTTTGACGTTGCGGTGCTGCTTATGTAGCGTCTAGGCACTTTGTTTGCTATAAAACTGTCCCAAAATGAGTCAGATCAGACACTAGGCCTAAATTTCTTCTTTTTTATTTTTTATTTTTTCTGATAGTTTTCCTGTTTCAACACAAAATATACATGAAAAATGAACACATTTAACATAAAACTACATGATAAATGCATTAAAATTATATGAAAATTTCACAATTTTAACACTTATCATCTCAATATATAGTTATCGTTATTATGCCCTCTTCTTAGATGACTGCTCTCGCTACCTTTGGGTATACCCAATGATCTCCAAATATGAAACTTACTCAAAATTCCTTGAATTTAAAACTATAGCTGAAAAACAAAATAATTCTTAAATAAAATCACAAGACAGCAATGAACACCTCAACAATCACTTCAAAACTCTACTCAAATCCTTGCATCATCCACCAATATGTCTCTATACACCACAACAAAATGGTGTCGAACTCAAACATTGTCATCTCCTTGACACCACTAGAGCTCTTCTTCAAGACGCTCAATTCAGACGGACACCTTATTCACGGCTTCCTATCAATTCAATCAGCTTCCCTCCACATCCCTCCATAACCTCACTCCCTATCAACTACTCTACAACAAACCACCAACATACAAATACATTAGAGTGTTCGACTGCTAATGCTTTCCTTGGCTCTGCCCGTATCACACTAACAAACTAACCTCCAAATCCAAAACTTGCATTTTCCTTGGATGTCAAGCTCACCAAAAAGGTTATTGATGTTTTGATCCGTCCACCAACCGCGCACACTAGACATCTTTTCTTTAACGAACAACTCTTCTTTTACACTACACTCTCTTTCCATTCAAAATCACCACCATTCTTTCCTCACCGTCTAACATTTGTCCCCATCTCAACCATTCAATCTAGAAATAATCCCTTCTCTCACCACACTCCACATCAGCCCTGATATATCATCTACCTTTAACTTTATCATCCCACCACTAACATGAGCAAATGTAAACTCTCTTCCACCTAATACTCAATCCCAAGTTGCATCCAATGCAATATATATATATATATATATATATATATATATATATATATATATATATATATATATATATATATATATATATATATATATATATATATCCTCCTCCAACACCAACTCATCCAATGCACTGCCTCAAATCTAGCATTTATAAGCCCAAAACTCCTTTTAATTTCCTACACTCTCCCATGAACTGATCCACTTGTTATTCACTTATATTGGCACCAAGACATGCCATTTGAGTTTCAAGCTCTTCAAACAACAAGGAACTTAGGAACTTGTTCCTTCTCCATCTAATCAAAATGTTTTGGGCTGCAAATGGACATTCAAAATAAAATAAAAGCAACGCGCACCATTGCTCGCTATAAAACTGATTAGTTGCCCAAGGCTTCAATAAAAAATAAGGCCTATTACAATGAAAACCTTGACCCCAAGGCCAAACTACCTACTATATCGCCTTTACATTAGCGTCACTCGATGGATCATTAAACACCTCGACATCTCCAATGCCTTCTTACATGGCACACTCACTGACATTGTTCACACGAAGCAACCTCCAGGCTTCGTCGACCCGAATTACCCAACTCATGTCTGTCGTCTCAAAAAGGCTATCTACGGCCTACACCAAGCACCCCTCCAGACTCGGTGGTTTGCCACTTTCACCAGTTGACTATCTCAGCTTCGTTTTGTGCCTAGTCAAGCAGATCCATCACTCTTCTTCTATCAGAAGGAAACCACTAAAATCTATGTACTACTCTATGTAGATGACATTTTGTATCGACAATCCTCCCACTACAATGAGTATCATCCTTAACAACCTCAACAAAACCTTTCATATGATAGACCTCAGCTCGCCCTCTATATTTTTAGGTCTCCATGTTACCTCCCTTCCAAGCAGTATTCTCCTATCACAATCCACTTATGCTACCCAAATTCTGAAAAGGCAATTTTTAAAAATAAGTATCATTAGAATAGTAATTAGTTAATTAAGTATGGTCAAAACAAAATTTAAGAATAGGTATAGTCACCCAATTAGTGGGCGACTTGCGAGCCACGTCGGATACGACGTGGCGTGGTGGTGCCACGTTGAAATGAGCCAAGTCGCCCACTTAGTGGGCTGGCTTAATGGTTTAAATAATTAATTATTCTTTTCTTAATGTTAAAGCGGGATAGCTCAGTTGGGAGATCGTCAGATTGAAGATTTAAAAGTCACGTGTTCGATCCATGCTCATTGCATTTAAATTCTGTTTTTTGGAAAATAAATTTCTAAATTTTCTTTTAATAAGATAAATATTATTATTGGAATGCGATTTATTTTTTATTATATTTGAAAATAAATAATTATTATTCATTCATTAAAATTGAGTGAAATAATTAACTATTTCAATAGTTTTATAAATATTTATAATTATATCTATATTAGAAAACTATTATTATTTAAAAGTGATTTGTAATTCTTCTAATATAAAATCTTGAATTTTTTGTGTAAAAATGTAATCTAAATATTAATATATTAGAATTTAACATTTATAATTTAATGATACATGCGTACATAAAATTTTCAGTGTCATATCAATTCTCATGAGACTTAGCTTGATAAACGATAAAATGGCTTATATATCTTATTTAGTTGGTCTGTTTCAATCATTTTTTTCGCATTTTATTTGTTGTTTCATTTTACAAATACTACATGAGAAACCGAAATATGCACGATATTACACAATCAAAGTGAGAAAATACACTTCAGCATTTCACCGCACATTCCAACCAGAAACCGAACACTACAAATCAGATATCCAAAAAATTTCAATAGCATATTAGCATTTTTGAGTCATCTAGAACCCAGTCACTTCAGGAAGCTAGCAACTCAAGAAATTAGGCAAAAGATGTAGAAACCACAAAATAATAAACGATACCGAACCGTAGCAATTAGAAAGGGCGGTTCTCTGTTATCTCACTTCTGCAGGTGGATTAGAGCGTCGCAACTTGCAACAATATCATGCTCGTAGTAGTAGAGGCTATAGAGCTGTAGAAGATGCCCAAGAAGGAAGGAGAATAGGATAGCGGTCGCAGAAATAGGGCGACAGTCGAAGACTCAAAGAGACGAAGAGTCGAAGAGTCCAAGAGAAAGTCAGAAAGAGTCGAAGAGTGCGAGGCTGCGACCGGCGAGCCGTCTCGTAAGGTTAAGTAGTTAGGGTTTAGGAATTAGGTTAAGATTTAATAAAAAATCTCCTCAAATCCAAAAAATCTGAACCGTTCATTACTTCATTTCAATAATTACAAATTTTCAATTAATTTTAATTATTATAATGTGTCTAATTTTATTTAATTTAAATATTATTAAATAAATTAATTATTCATGTAAATAAAAATTAATTAATAAATAATTTAATTATAAAAAATATATATTATATAATTTTTATATAATTATTTATAAATATTTATTTGTTTCGAGACTTAACGAGTAAACCTAACGAACAAAAGATTGTTGTGTTCGCTGCTTATCGAGCCTAAAATAGTTGTTGGGTGTTCATTTCGTTCATGCTAAACCGCTCACGAACAATGAGCTTTTTTGACAACCCTACTAGGGCGTGTAGAAATATACTTAGTGAGTCTACTGCTTTAGTTTATCTTTCAGCTGCTATAAAATTTCATCCGGATCATCTCTTACTTTACCAATAATTTACATTAAGAAAATTTTGAAATTAAAATTCACTCATTTTTATTTAAATATTTTTCAATATACCTATTTAGGATAAATTTTTGCTTTTTTTAAAAATTTTTTTGTTTTTGTTTTATTTTTTTTTATGTGAACAAAAAACATGTTTTGTATTTTTCTGAATTTTCTATTTTTAAAAATAAAAAATATGTTTAATTGTTATATGTTTGATATTTTCTTATTTTAACATAAAACAAAAAATATATGTTTGACGATGTAGATGATAATAATAGATGTTGACCTACATATATATGTTATATCACTTGAATCAAATAAAATGCAATGACATCGATGATCGATGGAAGTGATGTGCACAAGTTAAATTCAAATTATCTTAATCATCGCCGAAATAACTCAAATGATATTCGTTCATAAAGAAAATTTCTTAGATGATTCAAAATATCAAAAGCTATCAAAAGAGAATTTTTATATCACACGATTAGAATCAATATTATTTTGACTGTTGTAGATGCTACTAAAAAAAGTCTCCTTGTAAGACGAACTACACAGATGCATTTGAAATATTAAAAACGCATAAGAAAAGTACTCATTTGTAGAGGTTGAGCATGAATGTAAAGTATCTATGCACATAATCAAGATGTATGAGAAAGATAAATTTTATGAGAAGATAAAAATATTTTTTAAATAATAATTATTGATTAATTAAGTTAAATTAAATTTAATTTGATTGAATTAAATAGTTGCTAATATAATTAAATACATATATATTTATGATTAATTAAGCTAAATTTAATTAGAATCAATCAAAAATTAATATATAAATTCAAATTTAGATAAATGATATAGCGAGATAGAGATGACAGTGCGCAAATTGAGGCTCAAAATTCACTGGACGTCACTGAAAATGATCGAAACGATCTCAGATCGACGAACAGATTTCTCCCTCCCCAACCATCAAAATATTCTTCTTATAACATCTAGGGACAAGCCCCTCAAAAAACCGAGCAAAAACAAGAGAGTGAATCTAGCACCATAAAAATGCAAAGGAGATGGACAATCTCCACCAATCAGCACAATATCCAAATTCCAAACATTTAAGCTTACATTTTCCTAACATAAGGGAGACCAGTTCTATCTAAATTTATAAAACCCTTTAATAGAGGGGCAATATTATCATAGAAAATATTTTAATCATAGAGGACTTTTTGCATTAGCGGAAAATCGCATATATATATATATATATATATATATATATATATATATATATATATATATATATATATATATATATATATATATATATAGAGTGAATTTTAGCTATCTTACTTTCAATTAATATACTTTTGTTTTAAATAATAGATTTCTTCATTTCTAATATAAACTAACATCAAGAAATGGCAATGTTCTCATCTTATATCTATAAATTTCCTTGCAATTCCCTCACATTTGTAAGTATTAGTGGATCCATTTAATAATAATAATATAAGATATAATTTTATCCCTTGAAAATTATTTTGACTGCCCACATATCCTGACAATTAACAATCAAATCATACATAATCGTAAAATATTGCATCAATTACTACCATAAGATAATTTAAATAAAAGTAAATTTCGATATACTGAAATTTTTATTCATCCATTAACCATGCATACACTAAGTCATGAAACTATACTATCCATATATACAAGTATACAACAATACCTTATCATACATTTTAGAGGCATTGTCACAGCAGTTATTTATTTATATTCATATTCATATCTGCAATGTTATTTATATACATCTGTCATCTGTCATGAATACTTGCTTTCGTCTTCACTTCAAGCACAAGGTGGTGGGATGACAGTCCCTTCTTTGGTCAAATTAACATTTGAACAGAAGCTTTTAGCTGAACCGCCGCCATTGTTAACCAAGTTAATATCCTCTAATACTATCCCCATGGAAAGCTTTTCTGTTGAAATTTATGGCGAATTTTGAAGCGCTTGTTCCTCTGATGTTACTGTACTGCACATTGCTCACTTGCACTGCAGATTTCTGCACAGAATAATATAATTTTTGTTTTTTATTTTTATAATCATAAATCTGATTTTTCAACAAATATAAAAAATTATGTTAGATGAATTTTAAGGGTATATTTTTATATTAATTTTTGTTTGTAAATGATTATTGATTTATTACCTGCTGAGAGCATGGCTTGGAGGAATCACAGTTCTGGTCTATGATTATTGGATTTTTTACATTTTTCATTTCAATGTTTTTGAATACTATTCTTCTTTGCATAGCCTTTTCCACCCTACAAAAAAAAAGCAATTAAGCCTGAGGTAATAAAATATATCATTTATGTGTGCTATTATATATATTTTATATATAAATATTAGTATAGAAAATTAATTATAAATACATATTTATATTTATAATTAAAATACTTACCTGCCATGTCTTGATGCGAACACCATTTGAAGTACCACAAACTGAGCAGTATCTACTGTCACATCTGATACTTGAGCAGTGGAGCCCTTTGTTCCCAGGCTTCTAATACTGCATAACATTAATAACTAAGTAATCTTAAAATACATTAATTAATACAATTAATGACATCTTAACACAAATTATAATTATATGTGGAGCCCTAAAACGTTTAAATTATTTCATAAATTAACCTGATTCCATGACTTGGGCCACAAATTATATTGTTTGCATGCACATCTTTAGATCCACTCACTATTGGTATACAATCATCTCTTGCAAATTACAATTATGTTCCAAAAATCAATCTTTCTGTCACCAGTCTGCACATACATATATAAACAATAAACATACCAGTAGAAATGGTGCAGTGACTTATTGTAATATTTTGTGTTCTTGTGGCTTGGATTCTCCCAGTATTAGGGCTACTGTTGGGAGCATTTATATTCTGACTTGAAGCCGTAATATCCTTAATGTTCTCAAACTCAATAAGTCTTTGTTTGCTATTGAACAGATTCAAGCTCTCCACCCTCAACCCATTGCATGCATTAAAAGTCAAGGCCTATATCGCAAAATTATATTGAAAAAAATCATTCATTCATAAAAAAAAAAAAATTTATTTCATGATATATATAAGTAAATGTGTCGATCTAATTGATGATCACGTCGGTTGGAGCATCTTTGCATGGTCGAGAAGAGAGTTTTTTGCGTGAATGAAACAGATGAAATCATGCTATTAGTATATTGAAACACTTAATAAATGTGAGTTTAATTACATAATGGTTAGATAAATAATAAAATGACAAAATAAAATGCTCACTTGTGATTTATCTACTTTGCATGATTTTTCCCACCAAACATTTCCATTGCCATTGATGGTTCCTCCACCGAAACTTAGATTATTTACTTTGTTGAAGTAAAGCCATGTCCTTTGATTCTTTCCATTCCAATCTGATGGGTTTGAAGATGCCTCGATTGTCCCCATTATCTGATGATTATATTTTTTTACATATTTAATTATAAGAAAATAATAAATTGTTGCGTGCTAGAAAACCAGTTGCAGTTGAGTAAAAGTTTTCGCCTTAGCTTCATTGTGGAGTCCAACATACACACAGATATTTGAAGAATTAATAAGAAAACTCCAGAATTTTTATGTGAAAAATCCCAAGAATATGGTGAAAAACCACGGGGCCTAGCCTAGTAAAAATCTTCCACTATGTATTTATTTTGGAGTACAAGTTTTCCCGATACGAGATTACAGAATTGTATTTGAGAAGGGCGGACAATGAGAATCTCAAAATCAGACAACAATAGTCATATAGTAATGGTGAACAATGTGGCGGCGATGAAGGTCGTCGGGATGGTGGCCGGCGAAATGGTGAAGTCAGGTGGCGACGCGTTAGTAGTCAACGGCGGTGGCGGTGTGGTGGTGTGATGATGACCAATGACGATGGTTGGCACGACCCGGCGGCAATAGAGTGGTGCAATGGACCGGCGAGGATCAGCGGTGGTGGCTGACGGCGGCGGCCGATGGCGGTGGTTGGCCACCAACGGGGGTGGTCAGCGATCATCGAATGGTGGCACGATTATGCCTAGAGGATTTTCAAGCTTTAGAGCTCTCTCCTCTCTTTTGCTTAGCCTCCCCTCATATGAAGAATGAGGGACTATTTATAGATTGGATGAGTGACGTCTCTGTAAATACATACAAAATCCGAACCACTCCTCTCCATCAGACGGCTCAAAATGATTCCTTTGATCATTTGATGTACTTTAAGTATTTGAATGCTCAAATGAAGTCAGAATTATGAGATCTTGGGCTTGTTAGATCGCTCGTCGAGATGCTCGATTTGACTATAAATACTCCATGTTTAAAAGCTATTTAGGGATTTAATTGATATCCCAAAGTTTCTAATGATATTTTAAGTGCTTGATCTAGACCAGTTTCAACTTCGGATCAACTTGCTTTTGACATCAAGATTCGTACTTTGACTAGAGGTATTTTAAGTTTCATATCAATGATATAGCGATATATATATATATATATATATATATATATATATATATATATATATATATACCCACAAGTCAAATTTGACGGACTTCGGAGATGACAGTGCGCAAATTGAATCTCAAAATGCACTAGACATCACTGAAAATGGTCGAAATGACCTCCAATTGATAAACGGACTTCTCCATCTCGTTCAGAATGTCAAAATTGATCAGAATATAGATATTGCAAAATCTAACGAGCAATTGATTAAACACTCGAGCTATCAATGTGTCGATGTGCATATCGGAGTTTGGAAGCTGCGATGATGATCAAACGACCTCCGTTCATGAAATTGATTATGTCGTTAGCTTTAAAATATCAAAATCTACCAGATGAGGCGTAAGCGCAGGAGAGTGCATTGCCAATGTTGAATGTCGGCGGTAGCGCGCAAATCGAGGCTGAAATGCACTGGACGTCACTGAAAATTATCGAAACGACCTCCGATCGATGAACAGACTTTTCCCTCACATTCAGAACATCGAAATTGGTCAGGATATAAATATTGTATGACTTGATGATCAACCGATCAAGCGCCCCAGTCGTCAATGCATCTACACACATATCGATGTCAGGAGGCACCGACAAGGATCAAACGACCTCCGTTCATAAAATTGATCACTCCATTGGTTTCAAAATGTTGAAATCTATCAAGTAAGATTGTTCTCACTCAATTCGGGCTAGTCTAGGCAAAACCGAAGTCGAAAGCAGTGACGCGTATTTTGAGCTGAAATAGACTCAATTTGGCACTGACTCGAACTAAACGGCCTCCGATCGCGAAACAGATTGTGTCATTGCATTCAAAATAATAGAATTACCTTGAATTGATATATATATATATATATATATATATATATATATATATATATATATATATATATATATATATATATATATATATATATATATACGCGTGAAATCCACATTAAACGGTTTAATAAATATAAAATTAATTAAAAATTTCTAAATTACCCCCACAACAAGTTCCCCATTTTATTTTTCAATTTTTTTGAATAACCTCTCCAAAAGGCGCCCCACTCTCTCCTCATTCTCTCCCATGTTTCTCTCTCTCCTCTCTCTCTCTCTCTCTCTCTCTTGAAAATGAAAGAACTCATGTAATTCTTCCCCTCATCGCTTCTCGCATCTCCTATTTCCCCGTTCAGGTGCATCGCCTTGATTATTTCAGCGTGTTCCATTCCAGAGAACCTAACCATTGTCCGCTTCTCACGCCTCAAACCATGCTGCTGGTTTTGTAATCCCTCAAACCTAGCTCGTTCTATGATCCCCATTTGCACTCATCCCACTAGCCCACGTCCATCCACCTTCCCTCCCATTTTCACTTCGCCGCAATCAGAGGAAGAACATCGTCAACAAGCGAATTCTTCTTTCGATTTCTGGCGTCGCACCCCTCGCTTTAGCCGTCCCGTTTTCGCTTCGCCGCAATCGGGGGAAGAACATTGTCAACAGGTGAATTCTTCTTTCGATTTCCAGCATCGCACCCCTCTATTTAGTCATCCCGTTTTCGCTTCGCCATAATCGGGGGAAGAACATCGTCAATAGGCGAATTCTTCTTTCGATTTCCGGCATCGCACCCCTCACTTTAGCCGTCCCGTTTTCGCTCCGCCGCAAACCATAGAAGAATATCGTCAACAAGTGAATTCTTCTTTCAGTTTCCAGCGTCGCACTTCTTGCCTTACATTCCTAATTGCATACCAAACCCCGTTCCTTTGTCGAGCATTGTTGCGCTCCAAAAAATGCGTCAGAACATGTGTGATCTGTGAATGGATATATATACATCTATGCGTGTGTTTCTTTGCAGGTTTGAAAACCTTGTTGTGCTCAACACGAGATGAAATTCGGCTATGGTGTCACAAGACATCGCTCAATATACTCAACAGGGTGTACCGAGTAAGCCAACACTTGTTAGATGTCGCTTCCCGTAGACGAAATGTTGCCAAAAGTTTGTCTAATTTCTAGACTTAGAAAAAAAAGAGCGAGATGGAGAGGAATGAATATATATTGCATTTGTTTTCTTTCAAGTTCAAAGGTCTTGTCATGCTCAACAGAGCGCGACGAGATAAAAAAATCAGCTGTGGTGTCACAAGAAACCGCTCGCTACGCTCAACAGGGTGTGCCGAGTAAGCCAAAATACTCCCGATGCAACCATCTACGAGGGGATGATGCCAGGAGGTTGTCGGAATTTCGCCAAATTTTAGGACTTAACAAAAAAAAAATATAAAGCCCTAAAGAAATGGAGTTGAAATTAAATATAAATGAACTGGAAATAAATTTGAAAGAGACTTGAGTACAAATAAAATTAAAAATCATATTTCAAGTAAGAAAATAGGGATCAAACACAAGTGAACCTATAAAATTTGAAATAAATTTGAATTCCTTTGATATACATCACAAATGACTTAAAATAAATTTGAAGTTTAATTTTCAAATAAATAGGAAATTTGATATGAAGTTAAGAATGAATCTAAATTAGGTCTACTCTTGTTGTAGAAAATGTGAAAAGCCTTTAAATGATAAAATTAGAGAGACTTGAAACTTTCTTTCGAGTGAACGTCGTACATATAAACTTGTATGAATACAACTGTATGAAGTATGTCCTTTCACATATCTTATAACAGTCACTCCTTTGGGCCAAATATTCCAAAATACATGCAAATGCTTGAATGAAAATAAATTCATTACCCATATCTAAAATGAATATATTTTTATTCGAATCTTGTGCAAACTTTCAAATACTATACCGATCGCAACTATTTGTACAAATAAATAGAAGATGATACTAAATCAAATTCTACAGAACCATAGGGTTTCCTTCAATCAAACATAAAAGAAATTTCATTATAATTATGATTTTTAATATCAGTGATTTCACTAATTAGATAAAATTATCTAAGCTATAAATACCTGCATGTGCTCGGACATAGAGATTTCAAGTGCCAAATTTTAATGTCTAAAAAGGCTACGTAGACTAAATTGGAATCAATTAAATATTAATCTAAAAAATCTAATAAGATATTAGATCAATTTATTATATCTTTTTTGCCATCGGATCTGTAATTCTTTGTACAAGCAGACAAAAGGCGACATCAAATTAAATGCTGCACGAATGAAGGAACTTCTCTTCAAATCAAAAATAAAAGACATTTCATTTTAATTATGATTTTTAATGTCAGCGATTTCATTAATTAGATGAAATTATCTAAGCAATAAATAGATGGGCCACACTACACTAAATGCTTAAATTCAAGTGTCGAGGATCTTGGTTGCTTCCCGGTTTAGTGTTAGGACTGAGTCCAGATTAACAAAACCTAAAAACCTATAATAAGAGTTTCAAATCAATGAAATATCTGAAAAATTGGTTCTGTCAAGTGAACAATAGATCTAATCCTCATTAGAAACTATGAGTTGACATGATCTAGAGCTCTTAATCATATTCAAATTAATCAATTTTTCAAATCAAAATAAGTAACAATTTAAACTGCTTAAATGAAACTCCATCACTAAAAACTTAAATCAAACTCAATCCATCCACCTTCCGCAACTGTTTGTCGGGGGTTACAAACTAAGAAAACTCTTGTTCAAAATGTCAAATCAAGTGTTCTACTATGTTCTCTCAATCAATTTCTTGTCGAATGACGTGGTTCGTGTCCTCCCAGCATGACTTGGCCAAGAGCTCCACAGATGAAGCAAATTGCAGAGTCCTCTACGGGTGGTTTGGCCAGTCTGACTCCATTATATTATGATCAAGATTGTAGCCCGTATGCTCCCCAATGGCTCTGCCCTTTGAAATGTGAATCATAGGGTATATTTGATAGGGCAAACAACCCTCTGTCAGCTAAGGTAGACTTAAGCATGTCTCCTTAGACAAACACCACCCCAGGTCTACAAGGGTTTATTGGACGATGTAACTCATGTGTTACTAATAAGGATCCTTCGGTCAGGTTTGGTCGACTACCTCCTCTAACTAAGTATACTAGGACTGACGCGGGATGGAAACCATGGGATCTAGATGACGACTTCATTCCCCCAACCATCCGTTTTAAGCTGAAATGATGAATTTCATATTCTAAGTTATGAAACTCCATATCTTCTTACTATACACATGCATTTAGCGATCTAATGACTAACCTTAATCGAAAGTTCTCTCTCACTTATTGAGAGGGGTAATTAACTATAGGAGCTTGCTTTATACCTAGAATCAGATCTAAAGTCCTCACCAAACGAGGGAGAAATCTCTAGGTAGTGTCTTATCTACTATTCCATCTGCCTTCTGAAATATACACCGACACTTCCAAATCGCTCCCTTCAATTCAATATTCGAGAGGTTGGTGGGAATTTCGAATATATATATATATATATATATATATATATATATATATATATATATATATATATATATATATATATATATATATATATATATATATATATATATATATAAAATTAATCTATTATTATTTTGCATTCAAGATAAATTTTGTTAGATTAAATTAATTAGAATTATTATTATTATATAATTTAAATTAATAAAATAAAAAATCAAACCTAAATCCTTATTATGAGCTTCTCTATATGAAATATGAAAAATTAAAAAAAAAATTTATCTTTTATCATTTTGTGATTATATGATCTTCCCTGCCAATCGAGTGAAAGCGATGTAGCTTTAGTAGTTGGAATCATAGGTTAAATTAAATTACATAAAATCATATTTCTCTTAACTTATTTTTCTGTATGTTATTTTTTTGGCACTTGTAGTTGAGTAAATATTTATTATAAAATATAATTTTTTTTAAAAAAAAATTATTGTGCATATTTGCGATATGAAATTTTAAAATACTCACTTCTACTCTTGTTTTACATTAAATTATTAATTACTTCCAAGTTTTTTGTATGCTAAATTTGGAAATATTAGTTTTAACTTCAAAGATAGTAGATTTATTGTATGAGTTTATATTATAATAATTTAAAATATTAAGTATCCAACATAATAATATTATATAGATCACTAAAAATATTTTTATTCCTTGATCTTAGGGATTATTTAAATATATAAAATTTTCGTTATCTTTTAATCAATTTCGTGAGATGAATTGTAAGTATAATTTAGGCCACATTATAAAACTGAAGGAGAGCCCTTGAAAGACATTTTAACGATTATAAGGTGATGTGAATGATGAGAGAAAGTTTTAATAAAGTGTTCAAATTTAATGCATTAAAAATGATTAAGTTAACTATTAGATTAAACTACCTCTTGTAATTAGATTTCAAGAATTGATTCTTAGAAATCTTCTCATAATACATTTTCTTCAATGATAATATAATCAATCCTTATTGGATTTCAGTTGAATGACGAGCTATAATATACAGACACGGACATAAGGACACGGACACGATAAGACACTTATATTTTTAAAAATACGAGACACGGACACATGTTGAACACGATATTATAATAATAATTAAGAATAATATGTATAAATTAAATAGATAAAATATTAAAAATAATAATAAATAAGTCATTTAATTAAAAAATTTAAATTAATTACTTATATATTTATATATATATAATACTTTAATAAATTTAATGACTACCACATCACGAGATTGTTGACCTCACTTTTGGAGTGAGCTTTCAACTTCTTCATCTTAGACATAGGACTCCTCTAGACACTAAGAGTTCCTTAGTCTTAAGACCCTTCTAGTGATTAGTTGAATGTTTAACCTAACCCTAGAGACTTAGAAGAGTCAGCCATAGGAATAAGTCATGCCTTAGGAGTATTAGGATGACTTGCCTACCCTATAGCTTGAACACAATCCTTGCTTCTTTCTTTCAATTCCAAAACTCAAATCTTAAATCAATTCTAACTCAATTGATTCTCTCAAATCATAAATCATCCAAAACTCAAATCTTAAATCAATTCCAACTCAATTGATTTTCTCAAATCTAAAACCTTTCTAAGCCTTTTGATTTCATCTCATAGATTTTGCTTGAATCAAATCTTAAATCAATTCAAACTCAATTGATTTTCTCAAATCATAAATCAATTCCAAAATCTAAATCATGAATCAATTCCAAATTATTAAAACCCATGATCAATTCCAAATCCAAAAAAATCATTCCTAAGCCATTTTGATTTCATCTTATGGACTTAGCTCAAATCAAATCAAATTCACTCAAAACTCAAAAGATTTTCTCACAACTCATTCATATTCTCATTTATATTCACAAATATAAATGAAATATAAATTTAAAACCAAAACTAAATTCAAAACTCAAACCCAAATCTAACCAAAATCCAACTTATACTCTTTCAAGTCAAATCCTTGAACTTAGCCAAACCATTCTCAAATCAATCAAAATCCTTGAACTTAGCCAAACCATTCTCAAATCCTTGAACCGTTCCCCCCATTTTTTTTTAAGTTTTTTTTTCTGAATAACCTCTCCAAAAAGGAAAACTGCCCTACTTTCTCCTCATTCTCTCCCATGTTTCTCTCTCCTGCACCCTCTCTCTCTCTCTCTCTCTCTCATCAAAAATGAAATAAACACTACGCATGTAATTCTTCCTCTCAATTGTCTTACGCCTCAGCATCCCATGACTATTTCCCACCGTTCAGCATCCTGCCCCACTATTTCCCCGTGTTGCATCCGTCACATAGCCAGAACCTAGCTCAGCGCTTTCCCGCCAAAAAAAAGCGTGGCTTCGTAATCCACTCAAACCTAGCCCATTCTACATAATCTAGCCACATCATCCAGTCCAGAGAACCTCCTCGCTTTAGCCATCCAATTTTTGCTTCTCCACAATCAGGGGAAGAACATCGTCAACAGATGAATTCTTCTTTTGATTTCTGGCGTCGCACCCCTCGCTTTAGCATCCGTTTTTGTGTCGGACACCGACATTCTTCTTTTGATTTCTGGCGTCGCACTCCTCTCTTTAGTCATGCCATTTTCAATTCATCGTAATCGGGTGAAGAACATCGTCAATAGGAGAATTCTTCTTTCAATTTCTGGCATCGCACCCCTCACTTTAGTCCCATTTTTGCTTGGCCGCAAACCTGGGAAGAACATCATCAACAAGCAAATTCTTCTTTCGATTTTTAGCATCGCACTCCTTGTCTTATATTCTCAATTGCATACCTAACCCCGTTCCTTTGCCGAGCATTACAGCGCGCCGAAAAATGCATCAGAACATGTGTGATCTGTGAATGGATATATATACATATATATGCTTGTGTTTCTTTACAGGTTTGAAGACCTCGTTGTGCTCAACAGGACACGACGAGATGAAATCCGTGGTGTCAGAACAATGTACGCCAACTCAAGTAAGCCAACACTTGTTAGATGTCGCTTCCCTTAGATGAAATATTGCCAAAATTTTGTCTAATTTCTAGACTTAGAAAAAAAAGAGAGAAGGAGAGGAATGAATATATATTGCATTTGTCTTCTTTTAAGTTCAAAGGCCTCATCATGCTCAACAAAGCGCGACGAGATAAAAAAACTAGTTGTGGTGTCACAAGACACCGCTCTCTACGCTCAAGGGTGTACCGAATAAGCCAAAATACTCCCGATGCAGCCATCTATGCGGGGATGACGTCGGGAGGTTGCCGAAATTTTGCCAAATTTTAGGACTTAACAAAAAAATATATATATAATATAAAGTCCTAAAGAAATGGAGTTGAAATTAAATATAAATGAACTGAAAATAAATTTGAAAGAGACTTGAGTACAAATAAAATTAAAATCATATTTCAAGTAAGAAAATAGGGATCAAACTCAAGTGAACCTATAAAATTTGAAATAAATTTGAATTCCTTTGATATACATCACAAATGCTTAAAATAAATTTGAAGTTTAATTTTCAAATAAATAGGGAATTTGATATGAAGTTAAGAATGAATCTAAATTAGGTCTACTCTTGTTGTAGAAAATGTGAAAAGTCTTTAAATGATAAAATTAGAGGGACTTGAAACTTTCTTTTGAGTGAACTTCATACATATAAACTTGTATGAATACAACTGTAAGAAGTATGTCCTCACATATCTTATAGCAGTCACTCATTTGGGCCAAATATTTCAAAATGAATGCAAATGCTTGAATGAAAATAAATTCATTACCCATATCTAAAATGAATATATTTTATTCAAGCTTTAAACTTTCAAATACTCACCGATCGCAACTCTTTGTATAAGCAAACAGAAGATGATACTAAATCAAATTCTACATAGGGCTTCCTTCAATCAAAAATAAAAGAAATTTCATTCTAATTATGATTTTTAATGTCAGTGATTTCACTAATTAGATGAAATTATATAAGCTATAAATACCTGCGTGTGCTCGAACATAGAGATTTCAAGTGCCAAATTTTAATGTCTGAAAAGGCTGTGTAGGCTAAATTGGAATCAATTAAATATTAATATAAAAAAATCTAATAAGATATTAGATCGATTTATTACGTCTTATTCGTCACCGGATCTGCAATTCTTTGTATAAGCAGACAGAAGGCGACACCAAATAAAATGCTACACGAATGAAGGAACTTCCCTTCAAATCAAAAATAAAATAAATTTCATTCTAATTATGATTTTTAATGTCAAAGATTTCATTAATTAGATGCAATTATCTAAGCTTTAAATACGATGGGCTACACTACAATACTTAAATTCAAGTGTCGAGGATCGCTGGGTTGCTTCCGGTTTAGTCTTAGGGGTCAATTAACAAAACCTAAAAACCTATAATAATAGTTTCAAATCAGTGAAATATCTGAGAAACTGGTTATGTCAAGTTAACAATAGATCTAATCTTCTATTAGCAACTAAATAGAGTTGACATGATCTAGAGCTCTTAAATATATTCAAATTAATTAATTTTTCAAATCAAATTAAATAACAATCAAACTGCTTAAATGAAACTCTATCATTAAAAATTAAAATCAAACTCAATCCATCCACCTTATGCAACTATTTGTCAGGAGTGACAAACTAAAAATACTCTAGTTCACAAAGGAGCCAATATCAAATCAAGTGTTCTGCTATGTTCACTCTCAATCAATCTCTTGCCAGTAAGGACGTGGTACTTGTCCTCTAACTGTATGGCTTGGCCAATAGGCTCCACAGATGAAGCAGTTACAACTAGAGTACTCTGATCGGGTGGTTTGGCCACTCTGGCTCCATTATATTATGACCACAACTGTAGCCCGTATCCTCCCCAGTGACTCTGCCCTTTGAAGTGTGAATCATAGGGTATACTTGATAAGGCAAACAACTCTCTATCAGCTAAAGTAGACTTAAGCATGTCTCCTTAGATAAATACCACCCCAGGTATACAAGGGTTTATTGGACGACGTAACCCATGTGTTGCTGATAAGGATCCTTCTAGGTTAGTCTACCTCATCGACTAAGTAGACTAGGGGCATGCGGGATGACGGAACCATGGGATCTAGATCGGGCACGACTTCATTCCCCCAACCATCCGGTTTAAGCTGAAATGATGAATTTCATATTCTAAATTATCAAACTCCATATGCTGCTACTATATGCTACGTATTTAGCGATCTAATGACTAACCTTAATCGAAAGTTCTCACTCACTTATTGAGAGGGGTAATTAACTATAGGGGCTCGCGCCTATAGGAAACCTAGAATCAGATCTAAAGTTCTCACCAAACGAGGGCGAAATCTTTAGGTAGTGTCTCATCTACTATTCCATCTGCCTTCTGAAAATTACATCGACACTTCCAAATCACTCTCTTCAATTCAATATTATGTAAATTGTCAAGAGGACGATGGCGAATTTTTGGAGCCCACAATATATATATAGAATAAGTCATGAATTTGTAAAACTCTCAACCAAACAACTGTAAAGTAATCCTTTTAGACTGAATTCCTTTTACACTGCATTCCTTTTACACTGCATTCCAAATGCAGGCAACCAAACAGCCCCTTAGTGCATGTGCAATTAAACTACTTAGAACAAAAATATTATCATCTCTATAACAATCCTCTTAATAAGTTTAACAATTTTATCTACATTCAAAAGGACATTAATGTATTATCCGATGTTTACAGAGAATTCTTTAAATTAATTTATTTGTATTCAATAAAATGGTTTTTTCAATGAGAATAAAACGATAGTTTAATCAGTAAATAAAATTTATGTATTTTATATCTTTCATTTCATCTTTCTAATGCATCTCTCTCTCTCTCTATATATATATATATGTTATAGAGAAATTTCTTTTTTATTTAATTTAATGTATTCTAATATATTAAATTCCTCAATTTATATATATATATATATATATATATATATATATATATATATATATATATATATATATATATATATATATATATATATATATATAGTGCCATACATTTCAAGTTTAAAGTAGTATATTTATCATAAAAATTTAAAGCTTTCTTTCAAACTGATTTGATGGCTTTTAAGATACTATTAATTTTTTTGGGAAAAATATGTAATTTGCTAATGTAAAAATATAAAAGAATACTATTTTTTTTAACTATGATTGTAAGAAAAAGACTTTTTTTTTTTTGGAAAAGGTGAGGGTATTAACCCAATTTCATTCCAAAATTGTTAAAAATAAATACAAGAAGACGAAGAATCTAACAAGATGGTGTAAGCGACAAAAAACACTGAGCATCCTCAAAACACAATATAGAGGCAAAGAAAAGAAAAGAGAGAAGAGACAGAGGGGAGAAATCCAAAAATAAGGACTCGATCACAAAATATCCCGTTGGATACAAGCGACCCCAAACAGACAATCGGTTGCTGAAAATGCCGCCCAAAGATTCCTTCAAGAGCTTCAGAGGAAGCATGAGATAACTAGAAGAAAAATCGCAAAGGAACCTGGTTACATTCCAGCCATCCAGAGTGAATGTCGAGCTTCATCGTGTAACTCCAAAAACTGAGAAAGGCCCCAAGATCATCATAGTCCTATTGAAAAGAGAATAAAGAGAAAGAGGATGAGCAGAGCAGAACTTAGAGTTCCAAATTTCTCCATTTCAACAATAAACTTAGTGTGTCCGCAGGCCAGTGATCTTTAAATATCCATCTCCTTAATTTAAAAGCCACTTTAGTTTTAATTTGATTACCCATCCAGATAAGAGAATTTCCAGCCAGATCATGAAACCGAGCATTCCTTTCTCTCCAGATAGTATACACCGTCACAGCTGTGATGAGGTAGCATGCCATAACCTCTTCCAAGTTGCTAATAACACTTAACAGCTGAGGTAAAGTAGTTTGCAAAAGTAAGAAGTTGCCAATTGGGAGGAGAGTCCTCTAAATTCATGAACAGACATTCAAAAAAAGATGAGAATGAGATTCCAAGTTCTCTTTACAAAGATAGCAGGTATGTATAGGGCCAAGACCGCGAACATAGAACTGATCCGAGATTTTCAAACCATTTAGGAGAGCCAACCAGCAATAGATAGCATAATTGAGAGCACATCCTTTAAACCAAATATCATTAAACCAATTAACCTTAGGGAATGTTCAAATATGCTTTGAATAATAAGCTTAGAGGATAATTTGTTAGAATCCTTCCAAAGCACCATCTCGATTCAAGTCTCCCGAAATTTCAAAGATGGTCTTTATGATAGCAGGCAACAAATTGAGTTGTCCCAAGGGAACTGCAGCAGTCCCATTTTGGAATAAGGAACGCAATCTAGCATGAACAGGGAGCCCGAAAACAAAAAAGCATTCATTGCCCATAATCTCAAATAAAGATAGCCCATTACACCAAGGATCATAGTAAAGAGAATGAAGAGATTTTGCATCCCCAATGATAGAAATATTACTGCGAGAAGAAAAGTTTGAGTTCTCTCAAAGAGGTGACATTCAGATTCATACTTATACCAAAAGGAGATATATTTGTTTTTGCACCAACTAGCAAATTGGGATGAATTTCTAAGGACTTTCCAGATGCATTTTACCTTGCTCAAAGTATTGAGATTGGAGATAGAGATAAGACCCACTCCTCCCCTATCTCTAGGAAGTGTAGTTTTAGCCCAGGAGATAAGTTGAATTTTCTTGGTTTCTCCATTGTGGTAAAAGAAGTTAGCCATAAGAAATCTTCTTTAAGATACATTTAGGCAAAGAAGTGGATCGTAACCAGTAAGTTAGATAATTATTAACAGTTGCACGAAGGAGTTGAAATCTACCTCCTAGAGATAGAAGTTTACATTTCCACCCTGCCAACCATAGATGCAGCTTATCAAGAAGAGGAGCAAAGTGATGAGCTTTAAGAGGGCCGGCTGCAATTGGAATACCCAGATATTTAAAATGGAAAAAACCAACATTAATATTCAGCAATCTACAAAAATTCTCAACATCAGTACAATTCTTGGAAAAACAGATGATTGATTTCTCCAAGTTGACCTCAAGATCGATGTAATCTGCCAAGGAATTCAGAGTGCTTTTTAGGGAATTTATAGATGCATAGTTAGCCTGACCAGTAATTAAGAGATCATCTGCAAAAAGCAAGTGAGAGATAGCAAAGTTCCCAGCAGCAATTGGAGAGAAAAGACTCTGCCTCACCTGATCTTCAAGTAAGCTAGAAAAAGAGTCCATGGCTATAACAAAAAGAAAAGGTGAGAGGGGACATCCTTGTCTAAGGCCATTGGATGAATTGAAATAGCCCTTTACACTTCCATTGAGAACAACCGAAAAAGGAGCATCACATATACAAGCTGCGATCCACTTAATAAACCGAGGGGGAAAACCTTTCTGAACAAGTCTATGGAGGAGGGTAGGACGGTGTATCATATCAAACGCTTTACGTAAGTCAAGCTTAGCAAGAAAGGATTTTTCCATAGATCTAGACAAAAAATCAAGACTAAGCTCATGTGCAAGTGCAATACTGTCAGAGATATCTCTACCTTTGATAAAGGCCGATTGTGCCAAATGTATGATCATAGGAAGGACCTTCTTTAGATGGTTTGCAATTACTTTAGCAATCACCTTATAGAAAATATTGCATGATGAGATAGGTCTATAATCTGAAATGACATTGGCATGCTTAATCTTTGGGATCATAGTAATGAGTGTATGCTTTAAAGAAGAAGGCAATTTTCCAATTTTGAAAAAGTAATGCACAGCAAGGAGAAATTGCTTTCCTATAATTTCTCAAGATGCCTTAAAAAATTTAGCATTAAAACCATCAGGTCCAGGAGATTTATTGTCATCAAAACTATGTAAAGCATCTATTATTTTCAAGTCAGTAACATCCATCTCCAAAGAAGCGGCTTGCATAGGAGAGAGACAAATACCGATTGAATTGAAGACTAAGGAACTCCTGCAATTAAAAAGGTTAGAATAAAACCTGCAAATTTCATCAGCAATAGAGGTAGGCTCAATGATCATTGATTTACGTACTTATCGCTATAAATTATTATGTTGGTCTCTCTCTCTCTCTCTCTCTCTCTCTCTCTCTATATATATATATATATATATATATATATATATATATATATATATATATATATATATATATATATATATATATATATATAATCTTGATTGTTGGAGCAAATTTTAGCTATCTTACTTTCAATTAATATACTTTTTATTTTAAATAATAGATATTTTCATTTCTAGTATAAACTAACATCAATAAATGGCAATGTTCTCATCTTATATCTATAAATTTCTTTGCAATTTCCTCACATTTGTAAGTATCAGTGGATCAATTTAATAATAATAATATAAGATATAATTTTTATCCCTTGAAAATTATTTTAACTGCCCACATATCCTGACAATTAACAATCAAATCATACATAATTGTAAAATATTGTCATCAATTACTACCATAAGATAATTTAAATAAAAGTAAATTTAGATATACTGAAATTTTTATTCACCCATTAACCATGCATACACTAAGTCATGAAACTACACTATCCATACATACAAGTATAATACCTTACCATACATTTTAGAGGCATTTTCACAGAATTATTTATTTATATTCATATTCATATCTGCAATGTTATTTATATACATCGTCATCTGTCATGAATACTTGCTTTCTTCTTCACTTCAAGCACAAGGTGGTGGGATGTGATCCCTTCTTTGGTCAAATTAACATTTGAACGAAGCTTTTATTTGACCACCATTGTTAACCAAGTTAATATCCTCTAATACTATCCCACTGCGTGGAAAGCTTTTGCTGCAGTTGAAATTTATGGTGAATTTTGAAGCGCTTGTTCCTCTGATGTTACTGTACTGCAGATTTCTGCACAGAATAATATAGTTTTTGTTTTTTTATTTTTATAATCATAAATCTGATTTTTCAACAAATATAAAAAATTGTGTCAGTTGAATTTTAAGAGTATATTTTTATATTAATTTTTGTTTGTAAATGATTATTGATCTATTACCTGCTGAGAGCATGGCTTGGAGGAATCACAGTAGTTCTGGTCTATGATTATTGGATTTTTTTACATTTTTCATTTCAATGTTTTTTGAATACTATCTTCTTTGCATAGCCTTTTCCACCCTACAAAAAAAAAAAGCAATTAAGCCGAGGTAATAAAATATATCATTTATGTGTGCTATTATATACATTTTATATATAAACTTTATATGTTGAAAATTAATTATAAATACATATTTATATTTATATTTAAAATAATTACGCCATGTCTTGATCACGAACACCATTTGAAGTACCACTAAAGCGGCAGTATCTCGTCACATTAAATACTTGAGCAGTGGAGCCCTCTACTCCCAGGCTTCCAATACTGGATAACATTAATAACTAAGTAATCTTAAAATACATTAATTAATACAATTAATGACATCTTAACACAAATTATAATTGTTTGTGGAGCCCTAAAACGTCTAAATTATTTCATAAATTCACCTGATTCCATGACCTGGGCCACAAGTTATATTGTTTGCCTGCACATCCTTAGATCCACTCACTATTGATATACAATCATCTCCTGCAAATTATAGTTATGTTCCAAAAATCAATCTTTCTGTCACCAGTCTGCACATACATATATAAACAGTGAACATACCAGTAGAAATGTTGCAGTGACATATTGTAATATTTTGTGTTCTTGTGACATGGATTCCATCGATGTAGAGACTCTTGTTGGGAGCTTATATTCAGACTTAAAGCTGTAATATCCTTACTGTTCTAAAACTCAATATGTATCTGTTGGCTATTTAACAGATTCAAGCTCTCCACCCTCAACCCATTGCATGCATTAAAAGTCAAGGCCTATATCACAAAATTATATTGAAAAAAAATATTCATTCATAATATATATATATATATATATATATATATATATATATAAGTAAATGTGTCTGATTTGATTGATGATCACGTACGGTTGGAGCATCTTTGCATGGTGAGAAGAGAGTTTTTTATGCGTGATGGAAAGCAGATGAAATCAAGCTATTATTATATTGAGACACTTAATAAATGTGAGTTTAATTACTCTTTATGGTTAGATAGATAATAAAATGAGAAAATAAGAATGCTCACTTGTGATTTATCTATTTTGCATGATTTTTGCCACCAAACCTTTCCATTGCCATTGATGGTTCCTCCACCCGAAACTACGAGATTGTTTACTTTGTTGAAGTAAAGCCATGTCGTTTGATTCTTTCCATTCCAATCTGATTGGTTTGAAGATGCCTCGATTGTCCCCATTATCTGATGATTATATTTTTAATACATATTTAATTATAAGAAAATAATATTATATTGTAAAAATATTATTAGTATATATATATATATATATATATATATATATATATATATATATGTGTGTGTGTGTGTGTGTGTGTGTGTGTGTTTATATATTATAATAATTGGATTTATGAGGAATTATATGGTCTCACCATGAGTGAAATTTGTGATTTGAGGGCCGAGAAAGTGATGGGTTTTACAAGGTATGTGTGGCCTTTGGGCACGATGAGAGAGACGAGTGGTAGAGGAGCAAGGCGCATTCCATGCCTTTTCAAATGCCACGAAAAATATGGGGTAATTAAATTTATATTGACCATTAAACTCACATTTGTTTTATGGTATAACAAATATTATTTGAAATTATATTGACTTTGGGAATTTAAAATAATTAAATATGAACTAGACTTTGAAAAAGTGAGGCTTTCAATAATTATATTAAAAACAAATTGGGATTTCATTCTAACAGAATATCAACTTTTATTCGAAAAAAATTTAAAATTTTATTTTAAAAATAAATTCCTTATTCTTCTATCAACATATTCCAAAAAAAAAAATTATTTAAAATAAACACTTTATTAATGAAAAAAGAGTGTTATTTTTGTAAATCATGTGCTCATGGATTTTATATATCCTGTTTACTTAAAAATAAAAGATTATATATATATATATATAGAAAGCTGCCGACTGGCATTAAGAAAACCCTACTGAGATGGCTTTTGGGAGTTGAAGTCAGCCTTCATATGTCCATAATTTTGATCAATCCGTTGGCGGGCTTAGCATCTCGTGCAACACGGGTGATGGTAAGGCTAGTCAAACCGCTGCGGTAATGTTGGCAACAAAAGCCCCATTTTATTGTCTTTGTTTGATTCGAATGTATGAAACTTGCCACTTGGAATTGGAGTTTGGCGAGGATGAAGAAGTCATCTTCTCTTTTCGGTCGAGAAAAGTGTCCATCTAACGGTTATTATCTTGGTCATGGGCCTAGATTGGATGGAGATGATCAATCCTATGGAGAAGATATTCGAATCGAGATAGTTCGATGCCTATGGCGGTGAAGATGAGTATGAGTCCGATTTTATAGATGATGCTGATTTTGCATTATACGTAATCTCGAGGCCTAAAAGCGTTGTGATCGAGGAGATTGAAGATGATGACAAACAACATCATAACTTTCGTAAAAAAAAAGAAGCAGAGATTAGCTATTCTGAGGATGTTGAAACTGAATCCAAGCAGTTAGTGGTGAGGCACAAAGAATCTACAAAGAGGAAAGTGAAGATGACGAGGGTTTTCCTATTTGTTTCAACGCGGAGGGTAAAGCTTCCAAAAAGAAGAAGATAAATGATGATCAGAAAAGGAAGGTTGATGACACTAGTCAAAATACTGTTTCTATTAGTGAAGCTAATGTGGCTCGTGATTACACAATACCCATTGAAACTACTTCTAAATATAAAGAAAAATCAAAGAAAAGGAAGGAAAAGGAGGTCTTCTTTAGGATCTAAGAATAATGAGAAAGCAGAATAAACAAAAGGAGAATGTCAAAATGAATAAGATCGAGACTAATGCTAATCATTCAATTAATGAGATTGAAGGACATGCTAAGGAAAGGCTAATTAGAGTTAAAGATCTCGACAATGATTGTGATATTCTTGTTGTAAGTGACATTGATACCGCAAGCAATTTAAGAAAAAATACAAGAAGAGAAGAGTCGGGGAAGACGGTTCTGAAGACTCGCAAGGACGACAAAATTAACACCGACAAAGTACCCGAAAGAAGATGAGATGCCTGATAACCCCGAAGTAAATGTGGTAAAGAAAAAAGAAGAAGAAAAACAAGAAAAAGAATGATGATTGGATATAAAGCATGAGGCATCATCGAAAAAATAGAAAACGGCCGGTGAATGGTGTTGATGAATCGCTGCATGGGTCTCAAGTTATCAAAACTCGAACTTTTCCCAACGGCCATATTGTGAAGGAAATTTGTATGGGTAAACATGGCAAGAAGGCCTCTCACAGGAAGAAGGTATCGGTCACTATATTGGCAAGTTAAAAAACGGAACTATTTTGATTGAGCGTTGGCCAAAGGCCTTTCAAGTTTCAACTTGGCATTGGTGAAGTCATCAAGGGATGGGATATAGGCGTCAATGGCATGTGTATTGGTGACAAGAGAAGGCTTACTATTCCACCATTATTCGGCTGTGGGGCTAAAGGTGCAGGGAAGATTCCACCAAACTCTTGGCTTGTTTTTGATGTTGAATTGGTTGATGTTCAGTGAAAAAAAAAACTCACCGGTTGGTGTCTTGCCACCATATTTTGATTTTATTTTGTGGAGAATTAGTGAGCAAGAAGATCAGTAGCCACAATTTTGTTTTTGAATAGTTTGGTTATAATATTAGTCGAATTTGTATTGCGAAATATATATATATACTTTGAGAAACTTTACACAAACTACAAAAACTTTTTACACAAGAAAACAAAATGACGAATTAGTTTTCCCTTACCATAGTATCATCAACACCACCACCTTTTGCTCCGTAGTCCTCCACACTAACCACCTTCTCATTCAATCCTCCTTGAAACCCACTCACCATCTTCTCAAAGCTCCTTTCAAATAATCCCACTTCATCTCCTCCTTCCAACTCCTCATAATAACCAGGATGAGCTCTCATTCCATGCAAAGAGAAAGCCTTTAAGGAGCCCAAATCTTGTTCGAAGTTGGCTACACATGAGAAGCTTTCAAGAGATAAAAAGAGAAGAGAGAAGAAAAGAATCATTTTTGAGCTATTTTAAGATAGATAGATTGAGAATAGCTACAGATATCAGATTTTGTTATATAACAATGGGTGCAACAGATGGGGAAATATACGTCAGTCCACGTAGCTTTCGTCGGACTCCAATCTGTCTGATCGTGTACGTGCGCCAAAAAATGGCCGTAAGACGAAGCGGTGCTAGCGGTTTAGCCTGCCCGACCGATTTACCTCGTTTAAACCTCGGGGAACAAAATATCTGCGTCGTTGATTCTTTCGTAATACTCACTGGGGCTTTTCGAAGAGAATTTCCGAGCTCCCGGTCGGTCGGCCCACCTCGTCGTTCGATCAGCGGCTTAGGGCTTCTAATTTCAAATTGAGGTATTACGGTTGGTTACACGAGGTATTTCCACATTCATTCTTGAACTTGAAAGATTTTAGGGTTTTCTCTGTCTTTGTCCATTACAATCCATCAGTAAGTGTTTCTAGGTTTCTTTATGGCATTTTTTTCAGTATATGGCTACCGTCTGTACCGCTGTACCTCTATACCTCTGTACGTCTGTACCCTCCGGATATTAGAGACGATTTTGCGCTGTTTTTGTTGATTGTTCGGCCTGTACCCCTGTACTCTCCGAAACCCAACAGTACCCTCTATACTTTCTTGAGATTTTGCATTTTTTTCAGTTCATTTTTTACCGTGGAGGGCATACTATGGCTAGAATCCGTTATGAATAACTGGGAAAAGTTGTGTTTTGTCGGTTTGGGTGTGTTCTGTGAAGAAAATGAATCTGTACTCCTGTACCTCTGTACCTCTATACCTCTATACCTCTGTACCTTTGTACCTCTGTACCTCTGTACCTCTGTACCTCTGTACCCTCCTGATGTTAGAGAAGATTTTGGGCTATTTTTCTTGATTGTTCGGTCTGGTTGTTGAGATAATGTTTACTGCTATACCGTGGAAGTAGTTTAGAGGTTGTTTGGAAGCTAATTTAGATGCTTGTTTGCAAATGTACTCTCCGAACCCCTCTGTACCTCTGTACCTCTATACTTTCTTGAGATTTTGTATTTTTTTTGATCCATTTTTTCGTGGAGGCATACTATGGCTAGAATCCATTATGAATAAGCGGGAAAAGTTGTGTTTTTGTCGGTTTGGGTGTGTTCGTGGAGAAAATAAATCACACGTACCCTATCTGCACCACCTCACTACCCTCGATGTTAGAGACGATTTTGGGATGTTTTTCTTGATTGGTCGGTTGTTGAGACAATGTTTCTATCTTGTGGAAGTAGTTTAGAGGTTGTTTGGAAGCTAATTTAGATGCTTGTTTGCAAATGTACTCTCAACCCCTCGTACCTCTGCCTCTATACTTTCTTGAGATTTTGCATTTTTTAGTCCATTTTTTTCTGCTTGGAGGGCATACTATGGCTAGAATCCGTTATGAATGCGGGAAAAGTTGTTTTGTCGGTTTGGGTGTGTTCGTGAAGAAAATGAATCACCCTGCACCTTTGTACCTCCTCACTGCCTCAGTACCCTCGATGTTAGAGGCGATTTTGGGCTATTTTTCTTGATTGTTGATTGGTTGTTGAGACAATGTTTCTTGCTATCTTGTGGAAGTAGTTTAGAGGTTGTTTGGAAGCTAATTTAGATGCTTGTTTGCAAATGTACTCTCGAACCCTCGGTACCTCTGTACCCTGCACTTTGTACCCTCACGATATTAAGGTGCTTGCAATCCATTATCTAATATTCGATTACCTTAACTTTATTTTGAAGTTCAAGATGTTCGCAAAAGGATAACGCGTCTAGATGTAGGAGTGCCATCGAGTATTTGATAATATTACTCGCTTCACTAGTGAAGTGATGAAATAGCGGCTTCACTGAACCAATTGATTACACGGGTGAGACTTCGGTTGCCATAACCTCTATCCTATCTTCTTTGGGACATCGACCAAGCCTTTTCTTGGGTGGCGTTCATTTCTTTCACCGGATGAAGTAGTGATCGGGATGCCAAACAAAGGGGAGAAAGTTTTATGGCGAAATCCCCATTGTCAGATATAGTTGTGATTATAAGAATAAGCTCGAGCAATCGGATAGCTTCGTCTTGCATTGTCTGATTGTACACGTTTTCTTATTTCAAATTTGTTCTTTGCATACCACAACTATAGAGTAGCTTCTAGTTTAATTGCCTACGCCGATAATATTGAGAAATTTGCTGAGTACAATTGGGCTGAAGCCATTTGGGCCTTCTTAGTGTCACAATTCAATGGCATTACAAGAAAGATACAGACACAGCAGGCGCCTGGCTACATGAGTGACTTTGTCCCTCTTCTTATGGTATGTTCTGACCCGTCAGTTATGTTTTACTTGATGTGAGCAATTTAACCTGTATAAATTTTTTGTTGTAGATCTGGGCGGCTGAGCACATTATTAGCATTAGGCCATTTCTGCATATGACCCCATTATGTTCGTTGGCCTAAAATAAAGTTTCTGAGATGTTGCCTTGACGATTTGGGAGGAGAGATCTGACGATGGTTATGTTCATTCATTTCGTGTAGTAATGCATTTTATGTTGTTTGTCATCATATCTATCTTTGGATTAACACAGTCCGCTTTTGCCGAGGACTTATCGAGAGGAGAGCCAGCTCATTGAATCATCCTCTCATCCCCATCTAGCGAGAACTTCGACATCACCCCATCCAGCGGTCCCCATTCGCTCCCTGATTCCCCGTATATCTCTCCCAGATATTCCCCCCCAAGCAGTGTGTCTAGCTTGCCCTCTGCTACTACCCCCCAATCAGAAGGATCTGCAGTAGATAGGTTATTTGCAGGTTTGAGGGAGTTGAGGGAAGTTGTGGCATCCCACCATGCAGCAGTGACAGAGAGGCTGGATGGCATTCATGCACGGGTTACTGCTATTGAGTGTACCCACAGAAGAGTGCTTCCATCCCAGTGAGTGGAAGGCTACTGAGGAGACCACCGGTATCTTCTCGTGAGACCTTCATAGTGGAAGCCCCTCCGGTGGAGTCTTGTGCCAGAAGCTCGGCGAGGCGGAAGGGGAGGCTCCCACTGAGCTTCCAACTGCTATCATCCCCTTCATTGGCAGCCTTGTACATCGGGTGAAGGCACGACAAATGAGGAAGAGGAAAGCTATGTTCTCTCCATTTAGGGTTACACAGCCACGGGCTAAGAGTGGGCTGTTACGATCACCTCCACCCCACTGGCGGTACGGTGTCGTTAATTTCATGAATAATGTGATACAATAGATGACTTGATTGTTCGGTTTCACCCTTTTGAATTCGCAGGCTGGCGTCGGTGAGCTGATTTCCTCTGATGAGCCATCAAAGCCTATCGTAGTTGTGGAGGAGCACCAGTCCGAGGTAAGCAGAAGTTCTGATTCTCGAGCTTTAGATGACAATTGATATAGCTTTTACCAATTAATTTCACTAACTTATATTACTGATCGAGGCACGGCTTCGTGGACTTCCCATCCGAGATGGCATACCTCAGCCGATGCTCCAACTCATAGACCGGTCGTGCTCGATTCCAGGACAAGTAAGTCACCTGTCATCTTCCTCTTTTTCACACAGATTCAAATGTCATATCATTCTAAGTACTTCTATACATAATCTGGAGATACTGATTGCTCGCTGGAAATATTATTATTTTTGCGGTGATTGACGATTCTTGATGGATCGATATCATCGATATGCACGTCGATCGTTCGCATATCATTGAAGTACTCCCTGTGCCTAGGATTGTATGTCCCATTCCTTTACATTTCATGCTTACATTGGGTGAGTTACTCCTCCAAAATTACTGGTTTTGCAATTCATTCTTGATATTCCTGTATGTCTTTATAGATGTTATCCTGCATCCCGAGAATTATGCACAATATGGCTTGCTAAAAGAAAGCAAGATGTATATCCAAAGATGTCACGCAGATAGTGCATCCGGCTCTTACTCCCGCTTATCCATAATCGACCTGGACACTTCTTGTCGGTAATATCAAGCTTGGCGTGTGATCATTACGACTCATTGCCAAAAGCCACATAAAGCCATTCGGAAATGGTATGCACTCTTCTTGGGGTTCTCACGGGATCACACTAATACCTTATCCATCTTCCTGCGGCATTAAATTCGCTCGGGATATCGGCCATTATTTTGACAAGAACCCAAGAAATGGCCGGTTGAAACGATGGCGGGTTGCCGTCATCTAACGATCATTGCGGCATGTTCATTTGCAAATATATGGAGGCAGCTATCGAGAAGCCAACAATTAACTGGGCTCTGAACAAGGACTGGGACAAAAAAATGAATAGATTTAGGGTCGACTTTATTTATGCGATTTTTGCTTGGCCTCAAAAAACACTTAAATAAAATTTGGATGCTTGAGTTGTTCTCGGTACAGCACATTCAGTTTAGGTAGGGATAAAACTGTTTGTTATTTATTAGGTTTATGTAGGGATAATTAGTTGTTCTCACATTCGCCATTCATTAGGCATGTTCATTTGCATTGAGGTCGCTTTGAGTATAGGCGATTTTTTCCAGTTTTTTTTTTGGTATGTTTTTACGTGGAGCTCTTCCTACTCATGCGTTTGATGGTTGCCGAGCGCCTTTGTTTGCTTGCCTATGATGTTTGAATGGTTTTGCCTGGTTGGTGGTTTTGAGGTGATACAACAGACTATGATGAGACTAAGTTTCTTATGGAATTTTATATTCTCTTTTTGCGATTTATGAGCTCCTCCATAGTTGTTAAGTGGTTGCAACCTGAGGATCCTGTTCGATTCAGCTGGTTCTGCGGTTGGTTTTTTTTTTCTTCCCTTTTGGAGTTTTGGTTATTGAGAGCTGGTATCACCGGCATAATTGGGTTGGTCTGAATTTCTTCCTTCTGAATCATATTCTGGAAGTTTTTTGTGGCTATTTTTTGTGGGAAATGGATTGGGTGTCTCTGTGGTTTTCCGGCTCTGATCCTTCAGCCCTTCCTCCATTGGATGGCAGCGTTTACCAACTGTGGGGAGCTCTATCACGTCGTAGGGTGTTTTGATAAATCGCTAATTAGTCCTCACGATTATATATATGTTCTTGATGTTGTTATTTAAATTTAACCCTTATCTCGATTTCTTTCTAGTTATTCGTAATTCTCTTTTGAATGAAATTTGGGCTCGCCTCAACTTTCCACAAAAAAAAAAAACTTTCTATAGCCTGGTTGTTCAGATCATGGTATTTTGAGGCAATAAGCTGCCTGTTCTGATGATTTTTTGGAGATTCCTAGTATTTGTACTCTCTGTCCAGATTTTGTTTCACTTTCTGCAGCCTGGTTGTTCAGAACATGGTAACTAAATCCCAACCGAAGCAATAACGTGGCTGTTCTGACGAATTTTAGGAGATTTCTGGTATCTGTACCTCTGTACCCTGTACCTCTGCACTCTATACCTCACCTCTGTATCTTTGTCACTTTACTCTCCTCTTGCACTGCCTGCACTCTATACCCACCTCAGTATCTCTGCACTGTACTGCTCTGTACTCTCTCTGCACTCTCACTGCACTGTCTATGCAAATTTAATAGACAATTTTATGCAAATTAAAGATTTATTTCTCCAATACTTTCTTATATTTAAAACAAGATATTTTATTTTTAAAAAGTTAGTCTTGATGATAGTAAATGTTTAAACTAAATATTTATTAATTTTATGGTTTAGTTGTAGAGCCTCTATGCCGACAATTTGAAAATGGACTTATTGAATACATATCGAATTGAATATTGTGCTCATCACTGTGACAATGCCAGGGTTTATATCACGGATGCAGAAAGGCTGCAAATGGCCAATTTTCTCTTCTTTTTTGTTTGTTTTTTGTATGTACATTTGGTTAAATGCTTCAGTGACAGTATTTTTGTTCTGTGAAGCTGTGTTTTCAAATACATGGTTATGGTATTTCTTATTAGAATTTAATTGAATATATGTTTTAACCATTTAATATATGTTCCATATGAGAGAAATGGTAAATAGTATTTTTATAATCAAAAGAATGAGGCAAAAAATAACCTTAAATACATGAAATGCATCTAGTTGGATGCTTCTGCTTTTATCCTGAGCATAGAAATAAATTCATTAGTTTGTGAGAAAATATGTTTAAAAAAAAAAACATACAATACAATTCTTTTCAGAGAAAATCAATTCTATCTAAATATTACATGTTACAATTCTTTTCTAATATAGCATTTTTTTTCATGTATAAAATAATGTATTTTATTTTAAAAAGATAATGATGATGATATTTAATGATGTAATATTAAAGATTTCGATGTAGATGTCCCTCTTGCTCGGTAGACCAATCGATGAGGAGGTACTTATCCCGAATGCGAGACATCATTCAGCTAAGAACTCTAATGCAGCAAAAGTATGCCCATCATTTCAAATTTCGCAACTACAAGAAATATCCATAGTAGACACATCAAAGTGGACAATCCGTGTTTTGATGCATTCTTCTCTAAGTTCCTCACCAAGTACTCCATGGGCCTATCATCCGACGCAAGAATGATAATCCCCAACTCCATGCGTAAATTCTTCTTGAACATAGAGTAAAGCTTCCTCAGATAAAACAAAGCTTGCTTAAGAATTGGACTACTCCTAACAACAGAACAATTGTCGATCGGATACACTTGAAGTCTTCATCATGTTCATTTCGGCGCCATGTTTCGATCACCTTCTCCAATCCCAAGAAATAATCTATCAGCGAACTTGTTGGCTTTGAAATACCATGACACACGCTATTTGTGGCCTCACTACGCTGAGTGGACAACATGCCAATACAAAATTTATCTTTGTTGAATGCGGTGGACCATTTCAATTTTTTTGTAAAGTTCAGATAGCCAAGCATGATCATACTGATTGCCCTCCTCTAGCATGGCGGCAAGCATCCTCAAACTCATCCCTCTGTCACATTTGCTCATGCATGCATAGAATAGCCCTTGAACTCTCTTGTTACTACTAAAGCAATGGACCTTGGAGGGGGCTTTCTTTGAGATATGCCATTGGCACAACCTATGACGCGTTTGCGGTAGTACATTCTCGATAGCTCTCGCCATAGCCTGATCTTGATCAGTAAATATCGTTATAGGATGCCTTCCACCCATCAACCGAAGAAATGTCCGGAATAACCATGTGAATGACTCGATGGTCTCTTCCGACAAAAGGCTACTCGAATAAGGCGTTTTGCCAATAATGATTCACTCCAAAGTGGGGTACAACAAGATTATATTTATTGAGATAGCTAGTATCAAAAATTATCACATCCCCAAAACAATCAAATTCAACCCTAGACATACCATTGCTCCAAAAAAAACTCACCAAGCAATCAGACGCATCAACCTGAACATCCCATGCAAACATCTCGTCCGCTGCTTGTCTTTCCTTGAACAGCTGTATTAATTCGTTGCTATCACCACTTGCAATCCGTGACCTTCGCTCTTCTGATGAAATTGAAAGCATCTCTTTTGGTGAATCCAATATTCTCCCCACCAACTTCCTCGGCTAGATAGTGAGCAGCGTCGATTACTAATGGCCTCTGTGTCTTCAAAAGCGATGCCTTCTCATCGATGCCTGCATGCGATCGAGAAGATGCGATCACCTCTTTGCCGGTGAATGATTATGGCTCTCTATATATTTTTAACCAATTCTCCAAATCCACAGAATCGAATCATGGGACAACTCCTCATCGGTTTCCTTGAATTTTGTTATATGGTTTAGATTGAAGTTTTTCGACACACTTTGCTTTGAAAATCTCTCGATTTCAATTTCTTAGAGTTTGGCCAATAACTTGTATGGCCTTTTCTAACACTGAAGCCAATTTGATGTGCATAATCACAATACAGTGCATAAGCTTCGGTTTCATTATGCACAACCGTGCCTAGCAGATACCCCAAATTTGGGTCATTAGATAAAACAACTTCATCATCGCATTGCACATTCACCACATTCATCTGCGAAAATATAGAGTCCAAGCAGTTCCACAGATAATAGAGTACTGAGATGAAAGCAGAGTAGAGCATAAACGGTATAGTTAGTCCAGAGAGTATAGACACAAAAAATACCCAAAAAATCGTTGAGCACCAGTTTACAGCGACGGTACAATCTGAGACTGAGAGGGTATAGAGAATGCGAAGGTATAGAGTAGAGGAGTCTGAGAGGTATAGATACGAAGGTATAGAGGTATAGAAGGTATAGCTGGTGTAAGGAGTCTGAGTAGATCTGAGAATGAGTGAGGGAATACAGAGAGCACAGTATAGTACAAAGGTATAGAGGTATAGAAGGTATAGAAGGTATAGTGGGTACAGTGCAGTGAGATACAGAGGTATAGTATAGAGTGCAGGAGAATGCAGATGTCTGAGGTGCCAATCTCCTAAAATCCGTGTCAGCCACATCATTGCTTGATTGGGATTTAGTTACCATGATCGAACAACCAGCTACAAAAGTGAAACAAAGCTGGAAAAAATCATCTACACTCGAAAGACACTACTGAGTACATATGTAAAAAAGCACTAAAAAATTAATCAAACAGCCACCAATTTCCTCCTGAAGGATTACATTGAATATGTTTTCTCCGAACTTTACAAAAAAATCATGAAAAATAAATATGAATACAGGCGAAGGATTACAACTCCTTAAAAAGATTACCGATCCATTTTTATTTACGACATCATCAGCTATTTCCTCAACGCCTCCATTTCCAGATTCATTCTCCTTCTTCATAGCTCTTTCAGAATGCACTCGGTCGCAAATAAAAATTACATAACCCCAAATGAAGATATTTTTAATTTTTCCATATACTATATTCATTCCCACAGCTTTTAAAAACGAAAAAATAAGCGTGTTTCCGTCTTTACGGCATTTTTTGGCGCGTTACCTGCCCATCGTCGTAATGTGATTGGAGTCCCGCAGCTACGTACGGACTCATTTCATATACATATATATTTTGTAAGTTGATGCAGTGTGTCTTATTTTTGTTAAGTTTTTTTTTTTTGTTAATTTCAGATTACAGAGGTTTATATTGCTTAAATTTTTCCTAAATAAATCAAATTTTACGTCATAGGATAAGCTGAAAAAATTTTACGTGCCGACTCTGGATTTTAGTTTTTTTTTTTAAAAAAAATATATATATATTAGTCCGCTGAGATTGTCCCGTTTTTTAGTTTTTTTTTTAAAAAAAAAAAAAAATGGAGGGTTGTGATCTGCGGAGTGCGCACGTAATATTCTCTTGGATAAGCTAAGGATGAGCTATTTTAAGATAGATTGAGAATAGCTACAGATATTTGTTAAGATATATTGATATATATATATATATATATATATATATATATATATTAATTTAAATTTTTAATTAAATAACTTATTTATTATTATTTTTAATATTTTATTTATTTAATTTATATGTATTATTCTTAATTATTATTATAATATCATATTGAATTATATAATGTACATGTGTATAAAACAATCAAATAAATTTTAAAAAAGTTTAATATTTAATTCCTGAAATTTTTAAAAAATTTTAAATCAGTATGTTGACATATTGAAATCATGTTGAATTAAGCAACTAATTATTTGAGTTGATTCTTACAAATAATTTTTCTAATTCAGGTCCTTAAATACTTGAAGCCAACAAATGGTTCGGCTCTTAGTTCATTTTCTTAAGTAATCTTAAACTAATTTTTTTTTTATTACGAGGGATAAAATCATTATCTTGTATATAATATGTAAGTTTAGATGAGTTAAATTATAAATTTAAATTGACTCAAGACTATGTCTCAAGAACTATGTAATAAACTTACAATGTGACTTAGGGGTTATTTGATACCTAAAAAAAAATACAGTGTAAAAATAATGCAGTGTATTTGGATTACTTTAGAGTTGTTTGGTTGAAAACTCTATAAATACATGAGTTTTTTTTCTTGAGGTTGTAAGCAGTGTGGGGCTGCCATAACACTTTACACTGATCGTTGTATTTAGAATTATAAATATTACACTAAAATAACATTTATAATATATTCTAAATATATTATTACCTTTATAATTTTACTTTACTTTACACTGAAATTTTACGCAACCAAACAACCCATTAATATTCAACCTTCGTTGGGTCTTCGTTTGGAAATCAAAAGAGAAATGCATTTAAATTTGTGTACATCACATGCATGAACTTATATCTTATGTAATTTTAATTTAGTAAAATAAAATATTAACATTCATAAATAATATATTTTAAAATTTGCTTCTTAGATAAGCAATGTTATTGTATTTAGTTTTACATTTTAGTGTCCGCCACTCTCTATATATAGAGGTTGTGTCTATTGCATCGTATTGCCAAGTTCTAGTGCTTATCTTCCTCCTTCGTCCCATTTCTGGTTTGCAGTCGTCTGTAAATATTGAGTAAGTTATTAATAAACCTTGCATTTTATAATTTCTGCTTTTAATATATTGTCTTCTATAATCCTGGTATCAGAGCCATGATGGGGTGAATCCCAAGGGGGGGTGGAATTTGCAGAAAGTCTAGTTAGAGTTAGTTAAACTCTTATAAATCCTTGACTAGGTATAATCTTATCATGATAAATCCTTTTGTGATTTATAATCAAAATACTTTTATAATTCTTAGATCCAGTCTTCGTTGCATATGAGAATAATTCCACGATTATGGGTCATAAGTCTTATTTATGTTGACTATCTCGGGTTTACTGGAGATTCTGAATTTATTTTATTATAACTTAGAATTGTTTGATCAATTTATTAGAGTTCTCTATTTGTTGAATTATTTCCCCTACCCCTCCTCTTTATGGCTTCCTCTTCTAACTCGTATTCTAATCTTATGATTAGAAATTCAAGAAACGATAGTTTAATTAAAAATACTGAATTAACAGAGTTACCTCTAAATGAAGAAGACCTAAATAAATGGTCTTTGCCTAAAATCGATAAATCTCTGATTTATCAAATTGGTACCTTTGATCTCAAAGGAAAAACTTTGGTTAAAATGGTAGAACAATCGATCACTATAGATCAATTAGATAAAATTATTTATCTATTAACTCAAGAAGACTTGCATAGATATATGCAAGGCTTTAAATATATTCACATCAATATGATTCAAATAATATTTAAACCTTTAATATTAAAGGGATTAAATGCTTCCATCCTTTCCGATTTAGATGCAGCTGGTCTCAATCTCTCATAGTTATCAAGATTAGTCATGGACCAGTTTACTTAATGCTTTCCTAATTTAAGTTTATCTTTAAGCATATCAATCTTCTTGAAGCCATCAAGTTGCAAATACAACTTCATGGATATGACTTTCTTCGGATTTAAAACTATTGCTTTAATTTTCGGTTATATTTTAGAGTTCTTAATACTTTAAATCCAAATATCAAAAGGTTGTTCAACCTCTTGAGCGAACAACCTTAATTGAAACTAATCTATTAGCTTCTCATGTAGCAACTATGAGTTATTAAATGGAATGAGATAGTATTCCCTGACTCTTGGGCAATACTATCTTCGATCACTCCAAGACCCTCTATCAACCAAGACATCAATCAGATAATTCAAACATCAGAAGGTGATGTAGAGGTTAGAATTAATCCACGAAGATCAATCACTCTTCCTAGAGTTTCATTTCCTGATGAAACATTAGCAAGAACAATATCTTCAGGTTCTCCTACTCATTCAGAAGAACCACCAATTGAAGCAAATCAATTAAATCGAAATAATATTTACTTTCCAGTGAGAGAAAATAAATATCCCACTCCTTCTGAAATGAATTTTAGTCTTAATAAATTATCAAATAGAATCTTAGTCTAGAGAGACTATTTTGAGAGATTATAATCAACCTAAATATGAAAAATTTTGAAAGTGGTACAGAAATATCACCTCAGAAAATCAGAGACTTGAAATATCTTGTATATATTTTGAGGAAATGATAAAACGTAATAAGAAGGGAAAGGCAATAATTCCTTTTGTAGCCTGGTTCCTTCAAAATTACGCACAATTTGCACAGATTGCCATTTTAAGCAACAAAAAATAGCTAGATGAGGAAGGGAAAATTGTGGAAACTTTATATCCTCAACCGATGGACCGAATGGTTGATAATAAACCTCTTGATATTGCTGCTTTTTGAAAAATCAGCACTGATACTCAAACTTTAAAATAATTTATTGTTATAATTAAGCAACTTAATTATAGCAATAGTACTCTCCAAACTATTTCTGATCATTTATTTAGAATATAATCTAAGGTAAATCAATTAGTTAAAGAAAAATTTCCTTTCCAAGAAAAAATTATTCGAAAAATTACTGATAAGGTACCTTGAGCAAGTTCATCTTCATTTATACTAAAACCTCTTTTTCAACCTCCTCCTAAACTTTCTATTAATTTAGGACTATCAAAAGAGGAAATTCAAGATTTAATTCTTAAATTTAAAAAATCAATCTTTAAGCCAAGTCCTTACTGGCAAGAGATTGATTGAGAGTTAACATAGCAGAATACTTGATTTGACATTGGCTCCTTTGTGAGCTAGAGTTTTCTTAATTTATCAACCTCGATAAATTATTGTGGAATGTGGGTAGATTGAGTTTGGTTTAAGTTTTTAGTGATATAATTTCATTTAAGCAGTTTCCGATTGAAATTTGAAAATTGATTTGATTTGAGAAATTGATTAACTTGGATATATTTAAGAGTTTTAGATCCTGTCAACTCTGTTTAGCTACTAACAGAGGATTAGATCTACTGAGAATCAGTTTATCAGATATTTTGCTGATTTGAAGCTCTTATTATAGGTTTTTAGGTTTTGTTAACCCGGACCGGTCAAAGACTAAATGGCGACCACTGCACGTAGCATCCTCGTGAATTTCAACATTCAGCATAGTGTCGGGGCACATGCGGGTGTATTTAAGAATTTAGGTAATTTTGTGTTTGAATTATGAGATTAATTTTCTATTTTCCTTTCTTTCCAACTCTAGCCTGCACAACATTTTCAGACTTTAAAATTTGCACTTGAAATCCCTATGTCCAAGCACATGCTGGAATTTATAGTTAACTAATTTCACCTAATTAGTGATTTCGTTGATTTTAAAGATCATAATTAGAATGAAATTCCTTAATTCTTGATTTAAAGAAGCCTTATATAGATTATAGAATTGGATTTAGTATCGCCTTCTGTTTGCTTGTACAAAGTGTTGCAAATCCGGTGGCAAAGAAGGCGTTTTGATTCAGATTATAGTTTAACACACTTCTTGCAATTAGTTTACTTGTTGAGTTTTTTTTTGTAATTTTTTCAACATAATTACGCTCAATTTGCATCAATTTTGATAAGTTTTATCGATTTCAGTGTTTGTTGCTTTAGCCCTACTTATGCTTATTAGCTAGCATAGTAAGCACCTCCACATTGATCAAAGAGTTATTAAACCCAATTTGAATTTATCCTTAGATTTTGAGTTTATCACGAGGTTGTTATGAGTTTGGCATTCGCCCTCCCCCCCAAATTCTAATTAAAGCTTACTTAATTTTGAGAAATTTGCAAGAAAAGGAAACTCACTTTGACACTACAATTTAAGCCATAGAAGATTGTAATTATAGTTTGTAACTTTAATATTAACCTCCCCTAAAGTTTGTGAGTTTAATATTAGTCTCCCCAAAATTTCACTTAGATTTTAAATAAATATTCTATTTTCCCCAAAAATTGTTTTAAAGGCTTCCCCCTTTTTTTATTTGACGCCATAAAATTAACTGTAGGATTTTTTTTCTAATTAGCGCTCCTAACTCAGCTCATTTTACCCTCCTTTTTTTCTAAGTCAAAAGATTTGACAAATTTTAAAGCCTCTCGTCATCCCGCATAGTGATCGAGGGTATTTTGGCACTTTCACTGTTGAGCATGAATGTAAAGTATCTATGCACATAATCAAGATGTATGAGAAAGATAAATTTTATGAGAAGATAAAAATATAATTTAAATAATAATTATTGATTAATTAACTTAAATTAAATTTAATTTTATTGAATTAAATAGTTGCTAATATAATTAAATACATATTTATTTATGATTAATTAAGTTAAATTTAATTAGAATCAATCAAAAATTAATATATAAATTCAAATTTAGATAAATGGTATAGAATATATATATATATATATATATATATATATATATATATGTTGACCTCCACATATGTGTCATAAATCAAGACAAGGCCACAAGTCAAATTTGATGGACTTGAGATGACGATCGCAAAATTGAGGCGTCAACTTAATTATATGTGCAATGTCGAATAATTAGCGATGGCGGGCGGTCGAGCTGAAATGCACTGGACGTCACTGAAAATGGTCGAAACGACCTCCGATTGGTGAATGGACTTTTCCATCACGTTCAGAACATAGAAATTAGTCAGAATAAAAATATTGTCGACTTGATGATAAATCGATCAAGTGCTTGAGTCTTCAACGCTTGCACGTATATCGAGGTTAGGAGGCGCCGACGAGGATCAAACGATCTCTGTTCTTGAAATTGATCAATCATTGGCTTCTAAACGTCAAAATCTATCAAGTAAGATTGTTCGCACTCAATTCGGACGAATCTAGCCGAAAATCGAGCAGTCAAAAGCGGGCATTTTGAGCTGAAATGGACTCGATTTGGCACCTCAAACCAAAGCTCCGTCATGAAATGACTCGCCATAGCTTTGGAATAATAATTATATATGAATTGATATATATATATATATATATATATATATATATATATATATATATATATATATATATATATATATATACATATATATATATATATATAATAAATTTAAAATTAATATATATATATATATTTCCTAAATTATACATATATATATATATATATATATTATATTTTTTTTGAATAACCTCTCCAAAAGGTATATTATATTCTCTACATAATCTCTCTCTCTCTCTCTCTCTAAACAAAATCTGCATAATTCTCCCTCTATACTTTTGCCTCTGCATCCCATTTCTTTAACATTCTGCAGAGAACATTATTTATGTGTTTTGCATCCCTTACCCACAACCTATTCCTTTCTGCATCTTCTAATGCCTCAAACCAAAATTGCTATTCGTGCATTCTAACCTCAAACCCTGGCATTCTAACCAATAGCCATCTCCTTCTAACCAGTATCGTGACCCACCTCACCAACCTCTCCATAATCAAGGGAATAACATCGTCAATAGGGAAATTCTTCTTTCGATTTCTGGCACCGCACCCCTCACTTTAGCCATCTCATTTTCAGCGTGTCGGAAGAACATCGTCAAAAATCTTCTTTGATTTGACGTTGTCTCTCTTTAGTCGTCCTTTTTTGATTTTGTCAGTTGAAGAACATCGACAATAATTCTTCTTTCAATTTCGACGCGCACTTGCTTTAGCTTCGTCCGATTTCCGCCGAAACCAGAAAAGAACATCGTCAACAAGCAAATTCTTCTTTCGGTTTCCAGCGTCGCACTCCTTGCATTATATTCTCAATTGCGTACCTAACCCCGTTCCTTTGCCGAGCATTGCAGCGCGCCGAAAAATGCATCAGAACATGTGTGATCTGTGAATTGATATATATACATATATGCTTATGTTTCTTTGCAGGTTTGAAGACCTCATTGTCCCAGTAGCGATGAGATGAAATCCTGTCATGAAGACATACTCCTTCATCAACAGCTTCAGTAAGCCAACACTTATTAGATGTCGCTTCCCCTAGACGAAATGTTGCCAAAATTTTATCTAATTTCTAGACTTAGAAAAAAAAATAGAGATGGAGGGGAATGAATATATATTGCATTTGTCTTCTTCCAAGTTCAAAGGCCTCGTCATGCTCAACAGAGCACGACGAGATGAAAAAACTAGCTGTGGTGTCGCAAGACACCGCTCGCTACGCTCAACAGGGTGTACAGAGTAAGCCAAAACACTCCCGATGCAGTCATCTACGCGGGGATGGCACCGGGAGGTTGCCAAAAATTTGCCAAATTTTAGGCCTTAACAAAAAAAAATATATAATATAAAGTCCTAAAGAAGTGGAGTTGAAATTAAATATAAATGAACTAAAAATAAATTTGAAAGAGACTTGAGTACAAATAAAATTAAAAATCATGTTTCAAGTAAGAAAATAGGGATCAAACTCAAGTGAACTTATAAAGTTTGAAATAAATTTAAATTCCTTTGATATACATCACAAATGACTTAAAATAAATTTGAAGTTTAATTTTCAAATAAATAGGGAATTTGATATGAAGTTAAGAATGAATCTAAATTAGGTCTACTCTTGTTTTAGAAAATGTGAAAAGTCTTTAAATGATAAAATTAGAGAGACTTGAAACTTTCTTTCTGGT
>CM038219.1:103691671-104166671 GCA_021442155.1 Cymbidium sinense | reverse complement strand
ATATTGTAAAAATATTATTAGTATATATATATATATATATATATATATATGTGTGTGTGTGTGTGTATGTGTGTTTATATATTATAATAATTGGATTTATGAGGAATTATATGGTCTCACCATGAGTGAAATTTGTGATTTGCAGGGGCCTGAGAAAGTGATGGGTTTTACAAGGTATGTGTGGCCTTTGGGCGATGAGAGACGGGGCTGGTAGAGGAGCAAGCTGCATTCCATGCCTTTTCAAATGCCTGAAAAATATGGGGGTAATTAAATTTATATTGACCGTAATTAAACTCACATTTGTTTTATGGTATAACAAATATTATTTGAAATTATATTGACTTTGGGAATTTAAAATAATTAAATATGAACTAGACTTTGAAAAAGTGAGGCTTTCAATAATTATATTAAAAACAAATTGGGATTTCATTCAAACAGAATATCAACTTTTATTGGAAAAGAAATTTAAAATTTTATTTTTAAAAATAAATTTCTTATTCTTCTATCAACATATTCCAAAAAAAAAAATTATTTAAAATAAACACTTTATTAATGAAAAAAGAGTGTTATTTTTGTAAATCATGTGCTCATGGATTTTATATCCTGTTTTTAAAAATAAAAGATTATATATATATATATATAGAAAGTCGGGCATTAAGAAAACCTGGAGATGGCTTTTGGGAGTTGAAGTCGCCTTCTAAGCCATATGTCCATAATTTTGATCAATCCGTGGCAGCTTCTCTCGAACAACTGGGTGATGGTAAGGCTACGTCCAAGAGCACTGTCGGTGCAATGTTGGCAACAAAAGCCCCGTTTTATTGTCTGTTTGATTCAATGTATCCAAAACCCACTTGGAATTGGAGTTTGACGAGGATGAAGAAGTCATCTTCTCTCGTCGAAAAGTGTCCATCTAACGGTTATTATCTTGGTCATGGGCCTAGATTGGATGGAGATGATCGAATCCTATGGAGAAGATATTGCTGAATCGAGATAGTTCGATGCCTACGATTATGGCATGAAGATGAGTATGAGTCTGATTTTATAGATGATGCTGATTTTGCATTATACACAGAATCTCGAGGCCTAAAAGCGGTGTTGTGATCGGAGATTGAAGATGATGACAAACAACATCATAACTTTAAAAAAAGCATGAGATTAGCTATTCGAGGATGTTGAAACGAATCAAGCGGTTAGTGGTGAGGAACAAAGAATCTACAAAGAGGAAAGTGAAGATGACGATGGTTTTCCTATTTGTTTCAACGTGGAGGGTAAAGCTTCCAAAAGAAGAAGATAAATGATGATCGAGAAAGGAAGGTTGATGACACTAGTCAAAATATCGTTTATTAGTGAAGCTAATGTGGCTCGTGATTACACAATACCCATTGAAACTACTTCTAAATATAAAGAAAAATCAAAGAAAAGGAAGGAAAAGGATGTGAGTCTTCTTTAGGATCTAAGAATAATGAAAGCAGAATAAACAAAAGGAGAATGTCAAAATGAATAACAGATCTGAGACTAATGCTAATCATTCAATTAATGAGATTGAAGGACATGCTAAGGAAAGGCTAATTAGAGTTAAAGATCTTGACAATGATTGTGATATTCTTGTGCAAGTGACATTGATACCAAGCAATTTAAGAAAAAATACAAGAAGAGAAGAGTCGGGGAAGAAGGCGTGTTTTGGCGAAGACTCTAAGGGACAAAATTAACAACGAAGTACCACCGAAAGAAGATGAGATGCATTGATAACCCCTGAAGTAAATGTGGTAAAGAAAAAAGAAGAAAAACAAGAAAAGAATGATGATTCAGATATAAAGCATGAGGCATCATCGAAAAACAAGCTGGCGGTGAATGGTGTTGATGAATCGGCATGGGTCTCAAGTTATCAAAACTCGAACTTTCCCAACGCCATATTGTGAAGGAAATTTGTATGGGTAAACCGATGGCAAGAAGGCCTCCGGAAGAAGGTATCAGGTCCTATATTGGCAAGTTAAAAAAACGGAACTATTTTGATTGAGCGTTGGCCAAAGGCCTTTCAAGTTTCGATGGCATTGGTGAAGTCATCAAGGGATGGGATATAGGTCAATGGCATGTGTATTGGTGACAAGAGAAGGCTTACTATTCCACCATTATTTTGTGGGGCTAAAGGTGCAGGAAGATTCCACCAAACTCTTGGCTTGTTTTGATGTTGAATTGGTTGATGTTCATGAAAAAAAACTCACAGGTTGGTGTCTTGCCACAATATTTTGATTTTATTTTGTGGAGAATTAGTGAGCAAGAAGATCGTAATACAATTTTGTTTTTGAATAGTTTGGTTATAATATTAGTCAATTTGTATTTAAAATATATATATATACTTTAAGAAACTTTACACAAACTACAAAACTTTTACACAAGAAAACAAAATGAATTAGTTTTCCCTTACCATAGTATCATCAACACCACCACCTTTTGCTCCGTAGTCCTCCACTCTAACCACCTTCTCATTCAATCCTCCTTGAAACCCACTCTCCATCACACTTAAAGCTCCTTTCAAATAATCCCACTTCATCTCCTCTTCCAACTCCTCATAATAACCGGGATGAGCTCTCATTCCATGCAAAGAGAAAGCCTTTAAGGAGCCCAAATCTTGTTCGAAGTTGGCTACATATGAGAAGCTTTCAAGAGATAAAAAAGAGAGAAGAAAAGAATCATTTTTGAGCTATTTTAAGATAGATAGATTGAGAATAGCTTCTGAGATATCGATTTTGTTATATAACAATGGTGCAGATGGGGAAATACGTCGTCGCAGCTTTCGTCGCGGACTCAATCACTGATGGCATTAGCGAGTGCTGGCAAAAAATGACGCCGTAAGATGGAAACAGCGCTATTTTCTGCGGTTTAGCGCCCGGCCCGACCCGACCCGACCCTATTTACCTCGTTTAAAGAACAAAATATCTCGTTCGGTATTCTTTCGTAATACTCAGCAGGGCTTTCGACGAAGAATTTCCGAGCTCCATTCGGCCCACCTCGTCGTTCGATCAGCGGCTTAGGGCTTTCAAATTTGAGGTAGGTTGGTTACACGAGGTATTTCCACATGCATTCTTGAAAGATTTTAGGGTTCTCTGTCTTTGTCCATTACAATCCATCAGTAAGTGTTTCTAGGTTTCTTTATGGTGTTTTTTGTATATGGCTACCGTGCACCTGTACCTCTATACCTCATGCGTCGCCCTCCGGGATATTAGAGACGATTTTGCACTATTTTTGTTGATTGTTCGGCCTGTACCCCTGTACTCTCCGAAACCCAACAGTACCCTCTATACTTTCTTGAGATTTTGCATTTTTTTCAGTCCATTTTTTACCGTGGAGGGCATACTATGGCTAGAATCCGTTATGAATAACTGGGAAAAGTTATGTTTTGTCGGTTTGGGTGTGTTCTGTGAAGAAAATGAATCTGTACTCCTGTACCTCTGTACCTCTATACCTCTATACCTCTGTACCTCTGTACCTCTGTATCTCTGTACCTCTCTGCACCCTCCCCCTCGATGTTAGAGATTTTGGGCTATTTTTCTTGATTGTTCGGTCTGGTTGTTGAGACAATGTTTACTGCTATACTGTGGAAGTAGTTTAGAGGTTGTTTGGAAGCTAATTTAGATGCTTGTTTGCAAATGTACTCTCCGAACCCCTCTGTACCTCTGTACCTCTATACTTTCTTGAGATTTTGCATTTTTTCAGTCCATTTTTTATCGTGGAGGGCATACTATGGCTAGAATCCATTATGAATAACTGGGAAAAGTTGTGTTTTGTCGGTTTGGGTGTGTTCTGTGGAGAAAATGAATCGTACCCTGCCTGCACCTCACTCAGCCTCGATGTTAGAGAGACAATTTTGGGCTATTTTTCTTGATTGTTGTCGGTTGTTGAGACAATGTTTACTTCTATCTTGTGGAAGTAGTTTAGAGGTTGTTTGGAAGCTAATTTAGATGCTTGTTTGCAAATGTACTCTCAGAACCCCTCGTACCTCGTACTCTATACTTTCTTGAGATTTTGCATTTTTTTCAATCCATTTTTTTACCGTTTGGAGGGCATACTATGGCTAGAATCCGTTATGAATAACTGGGAAAAGTTGTGTTTTGTCGGTTTGGGTGTGTTCTGTGGAGAAAATGAATCTGTACCCCTATACCTCTACTGCCTCACGGCACTGTACCTCCTCCCTCGATGTTAGAGCGATTTTGGGCTATTTTTTTTATTGTTGGTCGGTTGTTGAGACAATGTTTACTGCTATACTGTGGAAGTAGTTTAGAGGTTGTTTGGAAGCTAATTTAGATGCTTGTTTGCAAATGTACTCTCCGAACCCCTCTGTACCTCTGTACCCTTGTACCTCTGTACCCTCCTGATATTAAGGTGCTTGCAATCCATTATGCTGCTAATATTCTGATTACCTTAACTTTATTTTGAAGTTCAGATGTAATAAAAGGATAACGTCAGATAGGGCCAGGTATGAGCATTATTTGATAATATTATTTCCTTCACTAGTGAATTATGAAATATTGAAGCGGCTTCACTGAACCAATTCAGATTACAGGACGCAGACTTCGGTTGCCATAACCTCTCTATCTTCTTTGGGACATCGGCAACAAGCCTTTTCTTGGGTGGGCGTGCATTTCTTTCACCGGATGAAGTAGGATCTTTGGGGATGCCAAACAAAGGGGAGAAAGTTTTATGGCGAAATCCCCATTGTCGATAGTTCACGATTATAAGAATAAGCTCGAGCAATCGGATAGCTCGTTGCCGGCGGCACAGTTTGTACAGTTGTACATACATTTTCTTATTTCAAATTTGTTCTTTGCATACCACAACTATAGAGTAGCTTCTAGTTTAATTGCCTACGCCGATAATATTGAAATTTCTGAGTACAATTGGGCTGAAGCCATTTGGGCCTTCTTAGTGTCACAATTCAATGGCATTACAAGAAAGATACAGACTGGCTACATGAGTGGCTTTGTCCCTCTTCTTATGGTATGTTCTGACCCGTTAGTTATGTTTTACTTGATGTGAGCAATTTAACCTGTATAAATTTTTTGTTGTAGATCTAGGCGGCTGAGCACATTATTATTAGCATTAGGTAGTCATTTTTAAATGCATACGTATGTTCGTTGGCCTAAAATAAAGTTCTGAGATGTTGCCTTGATAGGAGGAGGAGACATTAGTTATGTTCGTTCATTTCAGTGTAGTAATGCATTTACCTATGTTGTTTGTCATATCTATCTTTGGATTAACACAGTCCGCGCTCGAGGACTTATCGAGAAGGAGGCTCATTGAATCATCCTCTCATCCCCATCTAGCGAGAACTTCGACATCAGCCCCATCCGGTCCGACCATTCTCTCTTTGATTCCCAGATATCTCTCCCGATATTCCCCAAGCGGTGTGTGCAGCTTGCCTCTACTACCCCCCCAATCGAAGGATCATAGAAGGTTATTTGCGGTTTGAGGGAGTTGAGGGAAGTTGTGGCATCCCACCACGGCGGTGAGAGGTGGATGACATTCATGCAGGTTCTTGCTATTGAGTGTACCACTGCAGAAGAGTGCTTCCATCCCAGTGAGTGGAAGGCTACTGAGAGGACCACCGGTATCTTCTTGAGACCTTCATAGTGGAAGCCCCTCGGTGGAGTCTTGTGCCCAGGAAGTCGAGTTGGCGAAGGGGAGGCTCCCAGAGCATCCAACTGCTATCATCCCCTTCATTGGCGACTTGCATGCGTGGTGAAGGCACGGCAGACGAGGAAGAGGAAAGCTATGTTCTCTCTGTTTAGGGTTACACAGCCACGGGCTAAGAGTGGCTATTCTGATCTGCCCTCCACCCCACCTGAGCAGCCGGCGACACAGGTATTACGTTAATTTCATGAATAATGTGATACAATAGATGACTTGATTGTTCGGTTTCACCCTTTTGAATTCGCAGGCTGGCGTCGGCGAGCTGATTTCCTCTGATGAGCCATCAAAGGCTATCGTAGTTGTGGAGCACCGGTCGAGTGGGGTTCGATTCTCGAGCTTTAAATGACAATTGATATAGCTTTTTACCAATTAATTTCAGCCTAACTAATTATATTACAGCCAGCCGAGGCACAGCAGCTCGTGGACTTCCCATCCAGAGATGGCATACCTCAGCCGATGCTCCAACTCATAGACCGGTCTTCCAGGACAAGTAAGTCACCTGTCATCTTCCTCTTTTCACCGATTCAAATGTCATATCATTCTAAGTACTTCTATACACATACAGGAGAATCTGATTGCTCGTGGAAATATTATTATTTCGTGAGAACGATTCTTGATGGATCGATCATCGGATACACGTGTATCGTTATATCACATTGTGAGAAGTACTCCCTGTGGATTGTATGTCCCATTCCTTTACATTTCATGCTTACATTGGGTGAGTTACTCCTCCAAAATTACTGGTTATGCAATTCATTCTTGATATTCCTGTATGTCTGCTGTGTCTTATAGATGTTATCCTGCATCCTTGTAGAATTATAGGCAATATGGCTTGCTAAAAGAAAGCAAGATGTATATCAGATGTCCTTGAGATAGTGCATCCGAGGTTTCTTACTCCAGTTATCCATAATCGACCTTGGACACTTCTTGTCCGGTAATATCAAGCTTGGCGTGTGGTCATTTTATTGCCATACATAAAGCCATTCGGAAATGGTATGCACTCTTCTTGCGGGTTCTCCTGGGGATCACACTAATACCTTATCCATCTTCCTGTGCAGATTAAATTCTTGGCTCAGGATATCGGCCATTATTTTGATAGCAACCCAGTAAAATGGCCGGTTGAAATAATGGCGGGTTGCGGTCAGTCCCAACTTAAACGGCATGTTCATTTGCAAATACATGGAGGTATCGAAGCCAACAATTAACTGGCTCAACAAGGTGGACAAAAAAAATGAAGATTTAGGGCGACTTTGTTTATGCGATTTTTTGCTTGGCCTCAAAAATACTTAAATAAGATTTGGATGCTTGAGTTGTTCTCGATGCTACACATTCAGTTTAGGTAGGGATAAAGCGTTTGTTATTTCAAGGTTTATGTAGGGATAATTCCGTTGTTCTCTGTTCTGCCATTCTGTTTAGGCATGTTCATTTGCATTTTGAGGCTGCTTTCGAGTATAGACGATTTTTTTCCAGTTTTTTTTTGGTATGTTTTTCTGTGGAGCTCTTCCAATTCATGTGCGTTTGATGGTTGCCGAGCCTCCAGCTTGCTGTTTGCTTGCCTATGATGTTTAGTCGGTTTTTGCGGTTGGTGGTTTTGAGGTGATACAACAGGGTATGATGAGACTAAGTTTCTTATAGAATTTTATATTCTCTTTTTGCGATTTATGAGCTCCTCCATAGTTGTTAAGTGGTTGCAACCTGAGGATCCTGTTCGATTCAGCTGGTTCTGCGATTGGTTTTTTTTTCCTTCCCTTTTGGAGTTTTGGTTATTGAGAGCTGGTATCACTGAGAGCTGCATAATTGGGTTTTGGTGTTGAATTTCTTCCTTCTGAATCATATTCTGGAAGTTTTTTGTGGCTATTTTTTGTGGGAAATGGATTGGGTGTCTCTGTGGTTTTGCTCTGGCGATCCTTCTTGACCCTTCCTCCATTGGATGGCGGCGTTTACCAACGTGGGGAGCTCTATCGTCGGTGTTTTTGATAAATCTAATTAGTCCCAGTCCACACTGATTATATATATGTTCTTGATGTTGTTATTTAAATTTAACCCTTATCTGATTTCTTTCTAGCTGTTATTCTGTAATTCTCTTTTGGAATGAAATTTGGGCTCTGCCCTCAACTTTTCCACAAAAAAAAAAAAACTTTCTGTAGCCTGGTTGTTCAGATCATGGTATTTTGAGGCAATAAGCTGCCTGTTCTGATGATTTTTTGGAGATTCCTGGTATTTGTACTCTCTGTGCAGGTTTTGTTTCACTTTCTGCAGCCTGGTTGTTCAGAACATGGTAACTAAATCCCAACCGAAGCAATAAGGTGGCTGTTCTGATGAATTTTAGGAGATTTCTGGTATCTGTACCTCTGTACCTCTGTACCTCTGCCTCAGCACTGTATCTCGTACCTCTGTATGCGTACTCACTGCCTCTGTGCCTGACCCTTACTACCTCATGCTCTGTGCCTCTGCACTGCATACACTGCATCCGTACCCTGCCTCTGTACCTCACCTCACTTTGTCTATGCAAATTTAATAGACAATTTTATGCAAATTAAAGATTTATTTCTCCAATACTTTCTTATATTTAAAAACAGTATATTTTATTTTTAAAAAGTTAGTCTTGATGATAGTAAATGTTTAAACTAAATATTTATTAATTTTATGGTTTAGTTGTAGAGCCTTCTATGCCGACAATTTGAAACAATGAATATTCATATTTGAATTGAATATTGTGCTCATCATCAATGACAATGCCGTGGTTTATATCATGGATGCAAAGGCAAATGGCCAATTTTCTCTTCTTTTTGTTTGTTTTTTTGTATGTACATTTGGTTAAATGCTTGATGGATATTTTTGTTACGTGGTGTGTTTTCAAATACATGGTTATGGCATTTCTTATTAGAATTTAATTGAATATATGTTTTAACCATTTAATATATGTTCCATATGAGAAATGGTAAATAGTATTTTATAATCAAATCGAGGCAAAAAATAACCTTAAATACATGAAATGCATCTAGTTGGATGCTTCTGCTTTTATCCTGAGCATAGAAATAAATTCATCAGTTTGTGAGAAAATATGTTTAAAAAAAAACATACAATACAATTCTTTTCAGAGAAAATCTGAATTCTATCTAAATATTACATACATAGAATACAATTCTTTTCTAATATTGCATTTTTTTTCATGTATAAAATAATGTATTTTATTTTAAAAAGATAATGATGATGATATTTAATGATGTAATATTAAAGATTTCGATGTAGATGTCCCTCTTTGCTCTGGTAGACCACCGCATGAGGAGGTACTTATCCGGAATGCGCAGTACATCATTCTAGCTAAGAACTCTAATGCAGTGTGCAAAAAGTATGCCCATCATTTCAAATTTCTGGCAACTACAAGAAATATCCATAGTAGACACATCAAAGTGGACAATCCAGGTTTTGGATGCATTCTTCTTCTCTAAGTTCCTCACCAAGTACTCCATGGGCCTATCATCGACACAGTAATAGATAATCCCCCAACTCCATGCAATTCTTCTTTGAACATAGAGTAAAGCTTCCTCAGATAAAATAAAGCGACTTGCTTAAGAATTGGACTACTCTAACAACAGAACAATTCTGGATACACTTGAAGTCTTCATCATGTTCATTTCGCCATGTTTCCATCACCTTCTCCAATCCCAAAACAATCTGTCACAACTTGTTGGCTTGAAATACCATGACACATTTGTGGCCTCACTACTGAGTGGACAACATGCCAATACAAAATTTATCTTTTTGAATGCGTGGACCATTTCTGCCTAATTTTGTAAAGTTTAGATAGCCAAGCATGATCATACAAATTGCCCTCCTCTAGCATGGCAGACCAAGCATCCTCAAACTCATCCTCAGGTCACATTTGCTCATGCATGCATAGAATAGCCCTTGAACTCTCTTGTTACTACTAAAGCAATGGACCTTGGAGGGGGCTTTCTTTGAGATATGCCATTGGCACAACCTATGTGGCGTATCGTACATTCGATAGCTCGCCATAGCGATCTTGATCAAGAATATCGTTATAGGATGCCTTCCACCCATCAACCGAAGAAATGTCCGAATAACCATGTGAATGACTCGATGGTCTCTTCCGACAAAAGGCTACTCGAATAAGGCGTTTTGCCAATGATGATTCACTCCAACGAGTGGGGCCGCACAAGATTATATTTATTGAGCCGATAGCTAGTATCAAAATTATCACATCCCCAAATAATCAAATTCAACCCTAGACATACCATTGCTCCAAAAAAACTCACCAAGCAATCAACGCATCAACAACATCCCATGCAAACATCTCGCGCTTGCTCCTTGAATATATTAATTCGTTGCTATCACCACTTGCAATCTGTGACCTTCGCTCTTTCTGGATGAAATTGAAAGCATCTCTTTTGGTGAATCAATATTCTACCCCACCAACTTCCTCGGTAGATAGGCGTCGCTGCTAAGGCCTATCATCGTCTTCAAAGCGATGCCTTCTCATCGATGCGCATCAGCGATCAGAAGATGCAGATCACCAGTCTTTGCCAGTGAATGATTATGGCTCTCTATATATTTTTTAACCGACCAATTCCCCTCCAAATTCACATAGAATCGAATCATCGCCGGACAACCACTCCTCGTATCAGTTTTCTTGAATTTTGTTATATGGTTTAGATTGACCTGTTTTTTCCGACCTGCTTTCGCACACAGAAAATCTCTCGATTTCAATTTCTTAGAGTTTGGCCAATAACTTGTATGGTCTTTTCTAACACTGAAGCCAGTTTGATGTGCATAATCTGTCTGATTGCATAAGCGGTTTCATTATGCACAACCGCTAGCATAAATTTGGGTCATTAGATAAAACAACTTCATCATCGCATTGCTCATTCACCACATTCATCTCACATAGAGTCCAAAGCAGTTCCAGATAATAGAGAGTGATGAAACAGAGTACAAACATAGCGGTAGTTAGTCCGGAGAGTATAAACACAAAAAAATACCCAAAAAATCGTTGAAACGACCACCAAGTTTACCGGACGGTCTGAGAGATGAGGTACGAAGGTATAGAATGCGTATAGAGGAATTACAGAAGGTATAGAATACAGACGAGGTATACGAAGGTATAGAGGTATAGAAGGTATAGAGGTCATGCAGAGGAGTAGAGTCTGAGAGAATTACTGAGGAATGTGAGGCACTGAGGGTATAGCGTACAGAAGGTATAGAGGTATAGAAGGTATAGAAGGTATAGAGAGGTCATGAGTGGGGCTGAGTACAGTCTGAGGAGGTATAGAGGTACAGAGGTAGAGGAATGCAGAGGTGATGTCTGAAGGTGCGAAATCTCCTAAAATCCGTCAAACGACCACATCATTGCTTGATTGGGATTTAGTTACCATGATCCAACAAGCTACAGAAAGTGAAACAAAGCTGAAAAAATCATCTACACTCGAAAGACACTACAGAGTACATATGTAAAAAAACCACTAAAAAAATTAATCAAAGCAATTTCCTCCGGATTACATTGAATATGTTTTCTCCGAACTTTACAAAAAAATCATGAAAAATAAATATGAATACGGAAGGATTACAACTCCTTAAAAGATTACCGATCCATTTTATTTACGACATCATCTATTTCCTCAACGCCTCCATTTCAGATTCATTCTCCTTCACTTTTCGTAATGCTCTGTTTCGGTCTGCAAATAAAAAAATATACGCCCCAAATGAAGATATTTTTAATTTTTCCAGCGCGACTCATTCCCCGGTTTGGTAGGGGCTAAACCGCGAAAAATAGCGCCGTTTCATCTTTACATCATTTTTTTGGCGTTACGTTCGCACGTGTCGATTGGAGTCCGCCGCGTAAAACTACGTCGCGGACTCACGTAATATTTTCCATAGCAGATACATATATATTTTGTAAGTTGAGTGCGGTGATTGTCTTATTTTGTTAAGTTTTTTTTTGTTAATTTCAGATTACAGAGGTTTATATTGCTTAAATTTTTCCTAAATAAATCAAATTTTACGTCATAGGATAAGCTGAAAAAATTTTACGTGCCGACTCTGGATTTTAGTTTTTTTTTTAAAAAAAAAAAAATATATTAGTCCGCTGAGATTGTCCCGTTTTTAGTTTTTTTTTTAAAAAAAAGAAAAATGGGGAGGCTGTGATCTGCGGAGTGCGCACGTAATATTCTCTCCGATAAGCTAAGGATGAGCTATTTTAAGATAGATTGAGAATAGCTACAGATATTTATTAAGATATATTGATATATAGTAATATATATATAAAGTAATTAATTTAAAATTTTTAATTAAATAACTTATTTATTATTATTTTAAATATTTTATTTATTTAATTTATATGTATTATTCTTAATTATTATTATAATATCGTGTTGAATTATATAATGTACATGTGTATAAAACAATCAAATAAATTTTAAAAAAGTTTAATATTTAATTCCTGAAATTTTTAAAAAATTTTAAATCAGTATGTGAACATATTGAAATCATGTTGAATTAAGCAACTAATTATTTGAGTTGATTCTTACAAATAATTTTTCTAATTGAGGTCCTTAAATACTTGAAGCCAACAAATGGTTCGGCTCTTAGTTCATTTTCTTAAGTAATCTTAAACTAATTTTTTTTTTTATTACGAGGGATAAAATCAGTATCTTGTATATAATATGTAAGTTTAGATGAGTTAAATTATAAATTTAAATTGACTCAAGACTATGTCTCAAGAACTATGTAATAAACTTACAATGTGACTTAGGGGTTATTTGATACCTAAAAAAAAATAAAGTGTAAAAATAATGCAGTATATTTTGATTACTTTAGAGTTGTTTGGTTGAAAACTCTATAAATACATGAGTTTTTTTTCTTGAGGTTGTAGCATTGTGGTACATAACACTTTCGATCGTTGTATTTAGAATTCCCGAATTATAAATACACTAAAATAACATTTATAATATATTCTAAATATATTATTACCTTTATAATTTTACTTTACTTTACTGAATTTAAAAAACAACCCATTAATATTCAACCTTCGTTGGGTCTTCGTTTGGAAATCAAAAGAGAAATGCATTTAAATTTGTGTACATCACATGCATGAACTTATATCTTATGTAATTTTAATTTAGTAAAATAAAATATTAACATTCATAAATAATATATTTTAAAATTTGCTTCTCAGATAAGCAATGTTATTGTATTTAGTTTTACATTTTGGTGTCTCTCTCTATATATAGAGGTTGTGTCTATTGCATCTGTGTGCCAAGTTCCTAGTGCTTAGTTCCTCTATCTTCCCCTTTAGCAATCTCCTTCGTCCCATTTCTGGTTTGCAGTCGTCTGTAAATATTGAGTAAGTTATTAATAAACCTTGCATTTTATAATTTCTGCTTTTAATATATTGTCTTCTATAATCCTGGTATCAGAGCCATGATGGGGTGAATCCCAAGGGGGGGTGGAATTTGCAAAGTCTAGTTAGAGTTAGTTAAACTCTTATAAATCCTTGACTAGGTATAATCTTATCATGATAAATCCTTTTGTGATTTATAATCAAAATACTTTTATAATTCTTCTGTGAGATCCGGTCTTCGTCGCATATGACAATAATTCCCTGAGGTTATGGGTCATAAGTCTTATTTATGTTGACTGTCTCGGGTTTACTGGAGATTGTGAATTTATTTTATTATAACTCAGAATTGTTTGATCAATTTATTAGAGTTTTCTATTTGTTGAATTCTTTCCCCTACCCCTCTTTTATGGCTTCCTCTTCTTCATTATTCTAATCTTATGATTAGAAATTCAAAACGATAGTTTAATTAAAAATGAATTAGAGTTACCTCTAAATGAAGAAGACCTAAATAAATGGTCTTTGCCTAAAATCGATAAATCTCTGATTTATCGAATTGGTACCTTTGATCTCAAAGGAAAAACTTCCGTTAAAACGGTAGAACAATCGATCACTATAGATCAATTAGATAAAATTATTTATCTATTAACTCAAGAAGACTTGCATAGATATATGCAAGGCTTTAAATATATTCACATCAATATGATTCAAATAACATTTAAACCTTTAATATTAAAGGGATTAAATGCTTCCATCCTTTCCTGTTTGCGAGATGGTCGATGCCTGAACTGGTCTCAATCTCTCATGGGCGTTATCAAGATTAGTCTATGTCATGGACCAGTTTACTTTAATGCTTTCCTAATTTAAGTTTATCTTTAACTGATATCAATCTTCTTGAAGCCATCAAGTTGCAAATACAACTTCATGGATATGACTTTCTTCCTGGATTTAAAACTATTGCTTTAATTTTCAGGTTATATTTTAGAGTTCTTAATACTTTAAATCCAAATATCGAAAAGGTTGTTCAACCTCTTGAACGAACAACCTTAATTGAAACTAATCTATTAGCTTCTCATGTAGCAACTAACAGAGTTATTAAATGGAATGAGATAGTATTCCCTGACTCTTGGGCAATACCATCTGCGATCACTCCAAGACCCTCTATCAACCAAGACATCAATCAGATAATTCAAACATCAGAAGGTGATGTAGAGGTTAGAATTAATCCACGAAGATCAATCACTCTTCCTAGAGTTTCATTTCCTGATGAAACATTAGCAAGAACAATATCTTCAGGTTCTCCTACTCATTCAGAAGAACCACCAATTGAAGCAAATCAATTAAATCGAAATAATATTTACTTTTCAGTGAGAGAAAATAAATATCCCACTCCTTCTGAAATGAATTTTAGTCTTAATAAATTATCAAATAGAATCTTAGTCTAGAGAGACTATTTTGAGAGATTATAATCAACCTAAATATGAAAAATTTCGAAAGTGGTACAGAAATATCACCTCAGAAAATCAGAGACTTGAAATATCTTGTATATATTTTGAGGAAATGATAAAACGTAATAAGAAGGAAAGCAATAATTCCTTTTGTAGCTGGTTCCTTCAAAATTACCTTACAATTTGCCATTTTAAGCAACAAAAAATGGCTAGATGAGGAAGGGAAAATTGTGGAAACTTTATATCCTCCTCAACCGATGGACGAATGGTTAATAATAAACCTCTTGATATTCGCTTTTGAAAAATCAGCACTGATACTCAAACTTTAAAATAATTTATTATTATAATTAAGCAACTTAATTATAGCAGTAGTACTCTCCAAACTATTTCTGAACATTTATTTAGAATATAATCTAAGGTCAATCAATTAGTTAAAGAAAAATTTCCTTTCCAAGAATAAATTATTCGAAAAATTACTGATAAGGTACCTTGAGCAAGTTCATCTTCATTTATACTAAAACCTCTTTTTCAACCTCCTCCTAAACTTTCTATTAATTTAGGATCGTCAAAAGCGGAAATTCAAGATTTAATTCTTAAATTTAAAAAATCAATCTTTAAGCCATGTCCTTACTGGCAAGAGATTGATTGAGAGTTAACATAGCAGAACACTTGATTTGACATTGGCTCCTTTGTGAGCTAGAGTTTTCTTAATTTATCAACCTCGATAAATTATTGTGGAATGTGGGTAGATTGAGTTTGGTTTAAGTTTTTAGTGATATAATTTCATTTAAGCAGTTTCCGATTGAAATTTGAAAATTGATTTGATTTGAGAAATTGATTAACTTGGATATGTTTAAGAGTTTTAGATCCTGTCAACTCTGTTTAGCTACTAACAGAGGATTAGATCTACTGTCACGTGATAGAATCAATTTATCAGATATTTTGCTGATTTGAAGCTCTTATTATAGGTTTTTAGGTTTTGTTAACCCAGACCTAGTCCAAAGACTAAACTGGGCAGCCACCTGCGTAGCATCCTCAGGCACTTGAATTTCAGCATTCAGCATAGTGTCGGGGCACATGCGGGTGTATTTAAGAATTTAGGTAATTTTGTGTTTGAATTATGAGATTAATTTTCTATTTTCCTTTCTTTCCAACTCTAGCACGCATTTTCATTTTAAAATTTGCACTTGAAATCCCTATGTCCAAGCACATGCTGGAATTTATAGTTTAACTAATTTCACCTAATTAGTGATTTCGTTGATTTTAAAGATCATAATTAGAATGAAATTCCTTAATTCTTGATTTAAAGAAGCCTTATATAGATTATAGAATTGGATTTAGTATCGCCTTCTGTTTGCTTGTACAAAGTGTTGCAAATCCGGTGGCAAAGAATGCATTTTGATTCAGATTATAGTTTAACACACTTCTTGCAATTAGTTTACTTGTTGAGTTTTTTTTTGTAATTTTTTCAACATAATTACGCTCAATTTGCATCAATTTTGATAAGTTTTATCGATTTCAGTGTTTGTTGCTTTATTACTTATGAGTAACCTAGCATAGTAAGCACCTCCACATTGATCAAAGAGTTATTAAACCCAATTTGAATTTATCCTTAGATTTTGAGTTTAGAGGTTGTTATGAGTTTGGCATTACTAAACCCCCACCCAAATTCTAAAATTTTGCTTGAAACTTTTGAAAATTAAGCTGATTTTTTTTTTCCTAATTAGGGCTCCTGTTATTTTATTTTTTTCTAATAAGATTTGACAAATTTTTTATTCTTTCATCAAATAGATTTTTATTTTTTGGCTTTTCGGTATCTCTTTGAGCATGAATGTAAAGTATCATGCATAATCAAGATGTATGAGAAAGATAAATTTTATGAGAAGATAAAAATATATTTTAAATAATAATTATTGATTAATTAACTTAAATTAAATTTAATTTTATTGAATTAAATAGTTGCTAATATAATTAAATACATATTTATTTATGATTAATTAAGTTAAATTTAATTAATAATCAAAAAAAATTAATATATAATATAATAGATATATATATATATATATATATATATATATATATATATACATATATATAAATTAATCAAACGAATCTCTCAAGGCATTTTAAATGCTTGATCTCACCATTTCAACTTACTGGTCAAAGCGTCTCGATGAGGCTAGCAACATCAAGCATAGTCGATCCGATCGACTCATCAAGCTATCGAGCATGAAAATGGATCACGATCCGCCAAATGGTCACCAAAAGCGACATATTTATAAGTCGGCGGCTCGTCAAGAATCCAACGAATCAAGATCACCCAATTAGACATCATTAAGGCACCTCATCATCATACAGTCATCTCGGATGGGCGTCGATGAGTGGTTGGAGTTTTCCGCAGGCTGCCACTCCCAAAATCTATAAATAGAGCTTCATTCTCACCTTAGAGGGGACGAATCGATTTGAAGACCCGACACCGAGACCGACGATCTATCACCACCGTAGTGGTGCACGAAGATCGAGGCCTCCAGATCGCCCCATGGGACTAGAAAAGACCTTCGATCGGTTGCTCCAAGATCAGGTTCACCCTTTTGGGAAACTTCTCCTTGGGTTGGAGATTATTTTTTTCACTGGAATATTGTTTCAGCACCTTCTTCTTGAACTAAGAAGCAAGGACACAGTATCTTTGAACACATAGTGAAAGTTCTACGAGGCCATGGTTTCCGCGGGTTTTCCGTATAACCCCCCTGTTCATATCCCCTTGTGTGTTGGATAATTTTTGGGCTACGAAGATCTCGCATCTAGAATAAAATTCTCGCATAACTTTTAGCCGTCTGGGGAAAAATAGTTCCCCATTGCTATATCTCCAATATGGTTGGTAAGCGGGGTTTTTCCAACGCTCCTCATTCTCAGGACCAAGTCTCCAACACTTCTCTACATAGCAGACTTTCCCGGTGAGGTCGTCAGGGCCCCTCTTTAAAGATCATGTTCAAAGGATGGAGGATTCCCGAGCGAAATTCTTCGACTCTGCGAAGGGCCAAAAGCGTTCTGCGCTGGAAGAGCCACGAGTTCCTCACCTCGGCATAATCAGATTTTCTTCACGAGAATGATTGCAGGAATCTGGGATCAACAAGTAGAGAACCCCACGGCACCATCGAACTTTGGATCTATTCTCACCCACGAATGGCTGACCTGCTCGGTGAAACTCCACGTCATCTTATGCGATGAACTACGACGGCGGGTGCGGGGAAGAGTTCGGCAAACAATCGAATGATCCATTCTCCGCCTCTTCCAAAACTTCCCGTCCTGAGATCATCTCGCAATACCGATTAGAGATTCAAGCTTCCGATGGACCCTTACGATGGCTGCCGATCCGTCGAGCATATCGATCACTTTTGAGCGATCATGCACATTCGGTGCAAATGACTCTTGTGTCGGTATTCCTAGCGACTCTCAAAGGATAGGCTGGTTCGCCATTTCTGTTAAGAGTCCGTCAGATCTCTTGATTTTTTGTAGAGCAGTTCTGGCGAACAAGAGAATCATCGAGATTCATCACATCTCTCAGAATCCGCCGAGCGATGGAGAGTCCCTCAAAGAATACTTCAGGTTCTCCTCGGCGACAGGAATCGAGTAGATCCGAACTTTTGAGTGCTTCTCGGACTCCGGCGAGATACTATTCATTTCACGGAGACTCCATTCTATGACTGGTCCACCGAATAGAGGCACAAATCTCCACGAGCTATCGGTCTCATCGACAGCAGTTTGAACCACCAACATCAAGCGGAAGAAGATTCCCAAAGGTGATGTTCAAACATCTCGGAAAAGAGGCAACCTCCCCAAAACCTCCTCGCGGCGGCCTCGGATGACTCAATCGGAGAGGAAATATCTGACTCTCAACGTCATGCGTGAACATCCGGCTATTCGGAAGAGGATAGCATCAGTGGCTGACCTTTAAAGCAGGAATTAGAAATCAAGAAATTACGCCACTTTCACCCGGTAGAGGGCACACCAGCGAAGAGTGCCACCAAGGAGGAGATTGAAAGACTAATCGTCGGGGTATCTAGGCGTTTTATACAAAATCAACCCGTCCAGCAAATCTTTGGGGGCAACCAACTCAGGAACATGGCGGTGGAGAGATAAACAATTGCGGAGGGGTGTTATCAGCCAAATATTCATTGCCTTCAGAGCGAGAAGAAGTCTGGGTTGACCATTCTATCACCTTTGATGATTTAGATCTAGAGGGCATCCCACATCAAGATCCCCTTGTCATCGCGGTCGGTGATCCATGCTTCAATATTAAAGGATATTGATCGACATTGGGAGTTGGTTGATGTTCTTTTTTACTCCACTTTCCTTAGCATGGGTATAGAAAGAGAAGCTTCAACCAGCGGCGGTCCTTGTATGGATTTGATAATCGGCCGGTATTAGTGGAAGGGACAATCGTCTTCCGTAACTCTTGGAGAATTTCCGACACGCCACTTGATTTATTGTAGTCAAGTTCGAGTCGCGTACCGCAATATTTGGGAGACCTCTCCAGTCTATATTCATCACATCTGTGCCTCACCTCAAGATGAAATTCCCGACACCAGCTGGCATCGGCATGGTAAGTGGGAATCAACGAGATAAGCGTCTATCAAGCAACCATTTCGCTCAACATCGAGAACTTCGATCTACGAGATGAGGATGCCTCACGAAAGGGCTTCTCCGGTTGAAGATGTAATTTGTCTTCTATCTCGAAGTTGATCCATCGCGAAGGTGAAGGTGGGATCGTTCTTTGTCGGTCGAAAAGGATGTAGATTTTGCGCATAAAATCAAGATATCTTTGCGGGCGCATCGATATTCGGGCATTGACCGGAGTCATTATGCACTCCCTCTGACTCAACCTACGGTGTCTGAGAAGAAGAAAGAACCGAGCGATTGTAGGTCATAGAACAAGAAATCACCAAACTTAGAAGTCAAGTTCATTCGAGTCTACTACTGGCTAACGTGGTCGATAAGGCCAGCAGTTCTGGAGAATGTGCGACTACTGACCTGTCGCCCAAAAGATAGCTTCCCCTTCCCACAACTAGTATGGATCGACATCGAAGACATCGAATGGAGCTTCATGGATGCTATTACAATCAAATCGGGATGAAGCAGATGAGGAAGCAACATCCTTCCAAGCGAGATAAGGGATCTATCTTGCTATCGGTCATGCCATTCGGACTAAAAATCTTTGGAGCAACATATCAGCGCCTTATGAATAAGATCTTCAAGGATCTTATAGGGCACAATATGGAGGTGTATGTTGATGATATCTTTGGTGAAGAGCTTGGAAATATCACGACATATTTACGATGCACCAAGTGCTTTGACATTCTTGACACTGAACCTCAACCCAAGCAAGTGCATTTTGGAGTTTCCTGCGGAAATTCCTAGGCTTCATGGTCACTTCGGGATAGAGGCCAACCCAGAAGATAAAAGCACTCAAGGACATGTCACCTCCAAGAGCGATCAAGGAAGTCCAACGTTTGGAAGGATTGCGCTTTATCACGATTCTTGGCCTTCGGAGATAAGTATCTACCATTCTTCAAAATCTTAAGGGGTGCACGCGAAATGGATTCCGTGGACGGATGAATGTCGGAGCTTTTGAGCAACTTGAGTCTATTTAGCTTCCCCCTATTATCAAAGCCTATCCAAGGAGAAGGCGTACATCTATCTTGTTTCTTCTCGTGGTAAGCTCGTCGATATCGAGGAGAATTCATTACAACGACCCATTTTTATTATGTCGACAAAACCCTTTCGACGTCTGAAGGGCGCTATCCTAGCGGATAAGGCCTGGCGTGCATTACACGCGAAAATTGCGGCACTTTGGGCCCATCAGCGTCTACACTCATCTTCCATTAAGAACTATTACGCAAAGCGATGTATATCGGAAGGTTGATGAAGTGGTGGTCGAGCAGTTTGACATCCATTTTCTTCCGATCGATATAAAGTCACAAGTGCTTTGACTTCATTGTAGAATGTACCATCCCATCACCACAGCAGATCATTCATCATCACTCCATGACAAATCAATGGACATTATATGTTGATGGAGCTTGGTACTTCCGTGCGAGCAAATTTTGCTTATCTCCCAGTAAAATAACTTTAGAGTGCGACTAAAGTTCACCAATAATGTCACGATCGAGGCCCTCGTGGGGACTAAGGCTCGCCATTATTTGTGAGGTCAACCATCTACACGGACTCACACTTGTGGCCTCCTGGTTGAAGGAGACTTGATGCAGTCATCGCTTGCTGTCAGTCTTTTGGCAAAGTCACTTCTTGCGAATGAGACCCATCGGATAACTCATATTCTAAGGGGAGGCGAGCGCGGATGCCCTCTCAAGTTAGCCACAACAAGCGGAGATCTTTTCAAGAGAAAATACATAGAGGACATCCACTTTCCCGGTGAGGCCCTTGGGTGATACAATCTCGGAGGACCCAAAAGAATCTTCATGGATTGACCATCATGTCCTTTCTTCAAAGCGGGGCCTTAGAGACACTCATCTCAGGCGTAGAGCGAACTTCACCATAACGGTGACGAACTCTGGCGGTCCTTCTTGGGCCCTACTTAAAGTGTCTACCACCCTTCAGGCTAACTATGCGAGAGGTTCATTCGAATTTGTGGTGAACATTTGGGAGGAAAAGCCCTGCCCTCAAAATCATGAGGCAAGGTTTTCTTGGCCTACAATGAAGAAGGACGCATTGGAGTTTGTAAAGAAGTGTAACAAGTGTCAGTTACATTCCAATCTCACTCATACACCATCGTAGAACTCACCACAATCGAGCCGTGGCCCTTTGCTCAATGGGGGATCGATATAATGGGACCCTTTCCCATTGCCAGCAGCGAAAATTCATAATCTTGGCGTTGATTACTTCCCGAAGTGGGTGGAAGGCGAACCGGCCAAAATCTGCCAAGCAATTTATGCGGAAAAATATTATTTGTCGTTTTTCATTCCGGCAAAATCATCAATAATGGGATGCGGTTCACGGAAAGACATTCACATCTTTTACGGGCATATCGGTTAATCCACCATGTATCCCATCCACAGGGCAAATGGGCGGAAAGTCACCAATAGGACAATATCTTAAAAGGGCTAAAGACACGCGAACCAGCGCCGGGGGCAATGGGCGAAGAACTATCAATGTTCTTTGGGCTTACCGCATTCAGGACCCTCTTGGAGAAATGTACAATCGTGTTTGAGGCGAATTATTCCGGTCGACATCGGGTCCCGAGCCTAGAACCCATAACTTTGATGCGGCGACAGCGACGATAAGCATTCCATCGGATCTCCGAGACCCGCGACATGTCGCTCAGAATGGCTTCTATCGACAAAGGATTGCTCGAGGTTTCAAGAAGGGTAAAAACGACCAATATCGTTGGGGACCTCGTCCTCGAAGTCTCGGGGAAAAGGCCCACAGAACAAACTCTCACCCGGTTTGGGAAGGCGGTATGTGGTGGTGTCTAAAATCAAGCGCGCGTTCAAGCTTAAGGATAGTATGGGAAGACTCTCCCATTACGGAATGCTACAAACCTCGAAGTACTACGGTGATGTATCGACTTTTTTATTCTAGTGAATGAAAACATTATCATCGTGTATGTTTGTATTGCAATTGTTGTTATCGAATTAAACATTTATCGATACTCATTTTGTACTTATTGTCCAACCTTGGCATCAAGTGTTTATCTATATGTTAAAGTTCTCATACTTATTGTGACTTTTCTTGCTTATGCTTGCATTTTAAAACACCGACTCAAGAGATGCATAACTATTGTTGTATCTCATTGGTAGATCGATCCCAATTGATCGATCTTCTACTCTGAGTTAACATTCAGTAGCTCGATAAACAACCTTGGATAAGTTGTCCGCAAGTTTGTCATCAAGTAACGCTCTGGTAATGATCTTAGAATAGATCGAATTATCCTAAAAAGATTCCCGATGATCTCTTCTACGCGAATCTTTATCATCGAGTACACTTTGACACACAACTCCGAAAATATTCACAAATAATTTCTTGTGGATTGTTAATATTTCTCACAGAACATACAAGTACAATCAACCAGAAATAATATACAACCGAGCATTTTGCAACATAAAGGAACTACAACTACACTTGATGGTCTCATTGGTAGATGATGAAGAACTATCGAGTCATCCCTTTCTAGAAGGGTGGGAAGCTAGGCTGGGAGAAAGGACCTCAACACTAGCTCCTAGCTTGCGATCATGGCGTGTCCCCAAGAAACCTCGGATGAAGCCTTCATCAACACCGCCGCTCAAAGCCTTCACCTCTACATCATCGCGTGGTCTCGGCCTCAACTGATCCTGTATGATACTCTTGAAGGGCTGTCGAGTTCTTGAAGTCCTCCGCGGACGATCCGCTCCTACCCGAGATAAGGCGACCTCTTTCTCGAAGGCGGCAGTAACTCTCGGTTCTTTGCCTCAAAACCTGAAACCTTCTCAGAAAAGATCTTCAGATCCTTTGCGGAGCAACCAACCTCTGTTCTAGCCTCCACTAATTCATCCCGAGTCTCAACTTCGACGAAAAAAGAGAAGTCGAGTCGAACTCGGTCTGCACTCATCAAGTTGATTCTCCAACACGGACATCTCTTTTACTTTCTCCACATACCTTCTTATATTCACCATGGAGAAACTTGACCTTCACGAACTCAATTCCGTCATTACAATGTTCATTTTGAAGTCAAGTTCTTGCTTCTTCGATATCAAATAAGAAAAATTACGTTAAGCACAAGGAAATGGGAAATAAAAGATGATGAGCATAAGAAGGATTGTTGCAGTTCTTGACATCTGACTACGCAGAATGATTCACATCCGAATGAAGATCCTTGGGGGGACGAAGGGGCTCTTTTGGTGTCGATATCACCATCACCTCTTCGCTCCTTTTCCTCTTCTCTATTGGAGGCGGGTCCTTCTTCTGGGAAGAAGCCAGAGGACGCTTGGGAGATCGGCTGGAAACCTCTTTGTTGGGCTTTCTCAGCATCGCATAAGACCGCCGGGATGAATAGAAAGCCGCCCGAACAAAGATTCCTCCCAAATCTGTTGATATATCGAATCTCAAATCAAGATCTTCAATATTCTAGAATTTCAATGTCGCAGATATCTTCATCACCAACTCAGGGAATGGGTAAATCTCTCGGCCTTTCCCATTTCTCGAAGACCCGTCATTCTTCACAAAAGAATCTTGCCCAACTCTTGGGAGGATCCTTCGTCCGGTCAAGTAGCCGACTCCTGCAGGTGATACGACCATGTGCATCGCAAGTAAACTTGCACATCCGTGCGAGGTAATCAGTAGTCAAGGTCGCACCGCGCCCTCTGAAAAAAACTATAAGTCCCATCACGATCGTCATTGCCACCTTTCGAAAACTAGGAAATACCTCATCGACAAAATGGCGATCATCTCGGGGATGGGGAAACCGCAATCCGCCAAACTCATCTCGTAAGTGGTGAAATACCCGGTGGAGAAATTGGGCTCTATCAGACTTCTTCGGACACTTAAGAACCAAATCATTCGGAAAATAATATTTTTTCCGAAGCACGATCAATGTGTCTCCCATGATCGACGACTCCACGAATCTTGATCCTCCCATTTTAGAAGGTTCCCATACAAGGGTCTGACGTGTCTCTTTCAAAAGATTCTCACCCATCTACAAACAGCGGCAACTCGTACGATCGAGATGAAAATTATTCCAATGAGAGTGCCCAAACTCCCACCAGGGGGAGGGCTATGCACTCTGGCTTGGTGGAGATGAGGAGGTAGAGGTTGATCCAAGAAGAGTGCCCAAACTCCCACCAGGGGGAGGGCTATGCACTCTAAGAGGAGAGGAGAAGATGAGAAAAGTGTGCCTTTCCCTCTTACCTTAGGGGGGTTTTTATAGACCCTATAGAGCAGCGTAAAAGTGCCTTCAGCTCAAAAAAAACTTTCCACACCTTGCGCTTCGCAGCGATGGGGCCAGCACAGCGCCCGGCGCCATACAAACCGCTTCAGCGCCCAGAGTCAGCGCCATAGCGCCAGGTGGTCGACCCAGCGGGGATGGACTCATACGGATCGCTTGTCCGCGGTGACCTCCGGTCGCAGTTGCCGCCGTCGACTGCTCGGCCAGCGTTCAATGAGCGACCAGCAGGCCGTGCCGATTAGCGGTTCCGACCAGCAGCCCGCTCGGCACTGCATGACGCCAGACGTCGGCCAGCTCCGCGTCATTCTGCGGCCTACCGTCGGCCGCTCGCTGACGGCTGCCGTACCGCCGGCCTCGGCCAGCTCCGTGACCATTCATGACCGGCCCGTCGACCTTCCCGCTCGCCGCCACCGCGCCGTCGCATCCAGCGCTTCCATGACCCGACCGGCCAGCGGCCAGTATCGTCGGCCAGCGCCCAAGCTTGGCTGGCGCGCTAGCGCCCTGGCTTCAGCACGCCGAACCCGTTCGCGGATCGATCCATAACCTCAAAATATCGCTCCCTCTACCATCGCATTTGCGCGCATCGCTTCCATAGTTATAATATTGTCTTTGTTATGATCTTCTCAAAATGCGCGTTGATGGACTCTCAAATTTCATTGAAGAATTTGCTATTTTCAAGTATTTGACATATATTTTTGGATGGCGAGATAATGTCACCCAAAAATAGAGAATCGATACATCCTCGAAAATTAATCGATCAACCGCGAATCTCAAGGCATTTTGAAATGCTTGATCTAATCACCGATTTCAGCAAACTTATCAATGGCCGTCTCGATGAGGCGAACATAGCAACATCAAGCATAGTCGATCCAGCTCGAATCGCTCGGATCAAGCTATCGAACATGAAAATGGATCGATCCAAATGGTCACCAAAAGCGACATATTTATAGTCGGTCGGCGGCTCGTCAAGACGAATCCAACGAATCCAAGATCACCCAATTCACATCATTAAGGCACCCGGATCATCAAAATACACCGTCGATGAGGGATCGCATGGGCGATGGGAGTGGTTGGAGTTTTCCACGAATTTACAAGGCCACTCCCAAAATCTATAAATAGAGCTTCATTCTCACCTTAGGGGACCGAATCGATTTGAAGAGAGAGCTCGAGAACCCGTCACCAACGCGATCTATCACCAAGGTGCACCGAGTGCAAGATCGGGAGCTCGCCTGGAGATCGTAGGACTAGAAAAGACCTTGCTCCTTTCTCCGAAGATCAAGAGGTTGCTCCCGGAAGATCGTTCGCCGCTTTTGGGAAACTTCTCCCTTGGGTTGGAGTTCAGATATTGTATTTCTACACTTTCGGAATATTGTTTCGACCACACTTCCCTTCTCCAACGAGCAAGGACTGTATCTTTTGAACACATAGTGAAAGTTCTGGTGAGGCAGTGATTTTTTTCCGGGTTTTCCACGTATAACCCCTGTGTTCATATCCCCTGCTTGTGTGTTGGATAATTTTTGGGCTACGACGAAGATCTCGCATCTACCGGAATAAAATTCTCTAGCACGCAACAATATATATATATATATATATATATATATATATATATATATATATATATATATATATATATATATATATATATATATATATATATATATATGTTGACCTCCACATATGTGTCATAAATCAAGACAAGGCAACAAGTCAAATTTGACGGACTTCGGAGATGACAGTGCGCAAATTGAGACTGTCCGAACTTAATTCATTTAATACATGCCAATGTCGAATATTCGATGGCGATTAATCACGAAATGGATCACAAAATGGTAAACGACCTCCGATTGGTGAATGGACTTTTCCATCACGTTCAGAACATAGAAATTAGTCAGAATAAAAATATTTTCGACTTGATGATAAATCGATCAAGCGCTTGAGTCTTCAACGCGCCTGCGCGTATATCGAGGTTAGGAGGCACCGACGAGGATCAAACGATCTTTGTTCGTGAAATTGATCAATCATTGGCTTCTAAACGTCAAAATGTCAAATAGATTGTTGCACTCAATTGGACGAATCAGCGAAAATCGGCGTCAGCGGCGGCATTTTGATGAAATGGACTCGATTTGGCACAAAAGCGGTCAACAAATAGACTCTGTCATTGCGTTTAGAATAACATAATTACCTTGAATTGATATATATATATATATATATATATATATATATATATATATATAGATATATATATATATATATATATATATATATATATATATATATATATATATATATATATGTGGAAATCCTGAAATCCATTAAAATGGTTTAATAAATTTAAAATTAATTAAAAATTTCCTAAATTACCCTATACATCCCTTATTTTATTTTTTTTTTTTTTGAATAACCTCTCCAAAAAGGAAAACTGTCCCACTTTCTCCTCATTCTCTCCCACATTTCTCTCAATCTCTCTCTCTCTCTTAAAACAAAAAACTCACATGTAATTCCTCCTCTAAATTGACTTTTGCCTCTTTTGCTATTTCATAGTTCTGCATCCACGATATTTATAGTGTTTTAGCATCCGTAGACCATATTTCTAATCTTAGCATCTCAAAAAATAATTACATTCTAGCCCTCAAACCTAGCATTTCTTTAAATATGTGCATCCCACTAGAATACATAACCTCCTAGCTTCTCCATAATCAAGAATAACATCGTCATAGAAATTCTTTCTTTCGGCATCGCTAGCTTTAGGTCTCATTTTAAAATGTGAAGAACATGTCAGCAATTGAATTCTTCTTTGATTTCTCGTGCCTCTCTTTAGTCATCCTTTTTGATTTTTTCGGTGAAGAACATCGACAATAAAAATTCTTCTTTCAATTTTCATCGATCTTTAGCGTCTCATTTTCTAAACCAGAACATCGTCAATAAGCAAATTCTTCTTTCGGTTTAGTCACTCATTATATTTCTCAATTGATCTAAGTTCCTTTGAACATTCTCAGAAAAATGCATCAGAACATGTGTGATCTGTGAATTGATATATATACATATATGCTTATGTTTTTGAAGACCTCATTGTGTAAAGATGAGATGAAATCGGCGTGGTGAAGAAAACATATTATTAGGCGTCATAAAACAATTAGATGTTGCTTCTCTAAAATGTTGCTAAAATTTTGTCTAATTTCTCTTAGAAAAAAAGAGATGGAGGGGAATGAATATATATTGCATTTGTCTTCTTCCAAGTTCAAAGGCCTCGTCATGCTCAACAGAGCGCCGAGATGAAAAAAAACTATGTGGTGTGAAGACACCGCTCATATCAATTTAAGACACTCCGTCAGATTTCTCTGGTGATGGCAGGAGGTTATAAAATTTGCCAAATTTTAGGCCTTAACAAAAAAAATATATAATATAAAGTCCTAAAGTGGAGTTGAAATTAAATATAAATGAACCGAAAATAAATTTGAAAGAGACTTGAGTACAAATAAAATTAAAAATCATGTTTCAAGTAAGAAAATAGGGATCAAACTCAAGTGACCTTATAAAGTTTGAAATAAATTTGAATTCCTTTGATATACATCACAAATGACTTAAAATAAATTTGAAGTTTAATTTTCAAATAAATAAATTTGATATGAAGTTAAGAATGAATCTAAATTAGGTCTACTCTTGTTTTAGAAAATGTGAAAAGTCTTTAAATGATAAAATTAGAGACTTGAAACTTTCTTTCGGTGAACCTACATATAAACTTGTATGAATGCAATTCTATGAAGTATGTCATATAATACCTTATAGCGATATCACTTTGGGCCTATTCTAAAATACATGCAAATGCTTGAATGAAAATAAATTCATTACTCATATCTAAAATGAATATATTTTTTATTGAAACTTGCAAAATTTCAAATACTTGCCACGGATGCAACTCTTTGTACAAGCACGAAGATGATACTAAATCAAATTCTACAAAAATCATGCTTCCTTCAATCCAAAATAAAAGAAATTTCATTCTAATTATGATTTTTACGTAAGTGATTTCACTAATTAGATGAAATTATCTAAGCTATAAATCTGCTATTTTGATATAGAGATTTCAAGTGCCAAATTTTAATATCGAAAGGTCGTGAATAAATTGGAATCAATTAAATATTAATCTAAAAAAATCTAATATGATATTAGATCAATTTATTACATCTTATTTGTCTGGATGCAATTCTTTGTACAAGCATAAAGGCATAACTAGATTAAATGTTGCACGATGAAGGAACTTCCCTTCAAATCAAAAATAAAATAAATTTTATTCTAATTATGATTTTTAATGTCAGTGATTTCATTAATTAGATAAAATTATCTAAGCTTTAAATACCCACTTGCACACTATCTTTGCTTAAATTCAAGTGTCGAGAATCTGTTGCTTCCGATTTAGTTTTAGAAGATTATTAACAAAACTAAAAACTATAATAATAGTTTCAAATCTGAAATATCGGCTTACGTCAAGTGAGCGATAGATCTAATTCTCTATTAGCAACTAACGAGTTGACATGTAGAGCTCTTAAATATATTTAAAATAATCAATTTTTCAAATCAAATTAAGTAACAATGAGCTTAAATGAAACTCTATCACTAAAACTTAAATCAAACTCAATCTATCTACCTTCCCGACAAACTAAAAACTTTAGTTCAAAAAGTCAATGTCAAATTAAGTGTTACGATATGTTCACTCTCAATCAATCTCTTGCCGATGGGGCGTGGTAATCCTCAATGACAGCTAGTAAGCTCCTTAGATGAAGCGATTTTATTTAGAGCCCTATTGGTTTACTGGCTCTATATATTATGATCACTGTCTTTGTATGCTCCCGTTTCGCCCTTTGAAGTGTGAATCATAGAGTATACTTGATGGGCAAATAACCCTCATCATTAAGGTAGACTTAAGCATCTCTCTTTAGACAAACACCAGTCTACTTTATTAGATGGCGTAACATGTGTTGTGATAAGGATCTTCTTAGGTTAGTCTACCTCCCTCATTGTAGACTACACGCGATTGCTTGGGATGACGGAACCATGGGATCTAGATCGAGCACGTCTTCATTCCCCCAACCATCCGGTTTAAGCTGAAATGATGAATTTCATATTCTAAATTATGAAACTCCATATCTTTCTTCTTATATAGCATTTAGTGATAATGACTAACCTTAATCCAAAGTTCTCTCACTTGTGGGCTAATTATACTTATAGGAAACCTAGAATCAGATCTAAAGTTCTCACCAAACAAGGGCGAAATCTCTAAGTAGTTTCTCATCAACTATTCCATCTGTCTTCTGAAAAATTACACCGACACTTTCAAATCACTCTCTTCAATTCAATAGTATGTAAATTGTCAAGAGGTCTGGATTTTGCCCACATATATATATATAGAATAAGTCTTGAATTTATAAAACTCACAACCAACTCTTTAAATAATCCTTTTACACGATTCATTTTACCGCATTCCAAATACGCAACCAAACACTTAGTACATGTGATTAAACTACTTAGAACAAAAGTATTATCATCTCTATAACAATCCTCTTAATAAGTTTAACAATTTTATCTACATTCAAAAGGACATTAATATATTCTCCGATGTTTCTGAGAATTCTTTAAATTAATTTATTTGCATTCAATAAAATGGTTTTCAATGAGAATAAAACGATAGTTTAATCAGCAAATAAAATTTATGTATTGTATCACTTTCATTTCATCTCTCCAATGCATCTCTCTCTCTCTCTCTCTCTCTCTCTCTCTCTCTATATAATATATATATATATATATATATATATGTATATATATATATATATATATATATATATATATATATATATATATATATATATATATATATTGCCATACATTTCAAGTTTATGATAAGACTAAAGTATATATTTATCATAAAAAATTTAAAGCTTTCTTTCAAACATGATTTGATAGCTTTTAAGATACTATTAATTTTTTGGGAAATATGTAATTTGCCAATGTAAAAATATAAAAGAATATTAATATTTTTTTTAACTATGATTCTAAGAAAAGACTTCTTTTTTGTTATTAATATGATCATTGATTTTATATTATAAATTATTATGTTGGTCTCTCTCTCTCTCTCTCTCTCTCTCTCTCTCTCTCTCTCTCTCTCTCTCTATATATATATATATATATATATATATATATATATATATATATATATATATATATATATATATATATATATATATATATATGTATGTGTTATATATATATATATATAATCTTGATTGTTGGAGAATTTTAGCTATCTTACTTTCAATTATTATACTTTTTATTTTAAATAATAGATATCTTCATTTCTAATATAAACTAACATAAATAAATGGCAATGTTCTCATCTTATATCTATAAATTTAGTTGCAATTCCCCTCATTTGTAAGTATCGGTGGATCCATTTAATAATAATAATATAAGATATAATTTTATCCCTTGAAAATTATTTTAATCATATCCGACAATTAACAATCAAATCATACATAATTGTAAAATATTGTCATCAATTACTATCATAAGATAATTTAAATAAAAGTAAATTTCGATATACTGAAATTTTTATTTATCCATTGACCATGCATACACTAAGTCATGAAACTATACTATCCATACATACAAGTATACAACAACACCTTATCATACATTTTAGAGGCATTTTCACAGCAGTTATTTATTTATATTCATATTCATATCTGCAATGTTATTTATATACATCTGTCATCTGTCATGAATACTTGCTTTCGTCTTCACTTCAAGCACAAGGTGGTGGGATGACAGTCCCTTCTTTGGTCAAATTAACATTTGAACAAGCTTTTAATGAACCGCCATTGTTAACCAAGTTAATATCCTCTAATACTATCCTTGCATGGAAAGCTTTTGTTGCGGTTGAAATTTATAAATTTTGAAGCGCTTGTTCCTCGATGTTCTTTTGCACATTGCTCACTTGCCGATTTCTAGAATAATATAATTCTTGTTTTTATTTTTCTAATAATAAATCTGATTTTTTAACAAATATGAAAAATTGTGTCAGATGAATTTCAGAGTATATTTTTATATTAATTTTGTTTGTAAATATTGATCTATTACCTGCGAGCATGGCTTGGAGGAATCATAGTTACGGTCTATGATTATTGGATTTTGTACATCTTTCATTTAAATGTTTTTGAATACTATCTTCTTTGCATAGCCTTTTCCATCCTACAAAAAAAAAAGCAATTAAGCCTGAGGTAATAAAATATATCATTTATGTGTGCTAATATATATATTTTATATATAAACTTTTATATTGAAAATTAAATCTAAATACATATTTATATTTATAATTAAAATAATTACCTCCCATGTCTTGATGCGAACACCATTTGAAGTACCACTAAACGGCGGATCTCGTCACATTAAATACTTGAGCGTGGAGCCCTCTCGCTCCCGTTCCAATCTTGGATAACATTAATAACTAAGTAATCTTAAAATACATTAATTAATACAATTAATGACATCATAACACAAATTATAATTGTTTGTGGAGCCCAAAACGTCTAAATTATTTTCATAAATTCACATTCCATGACCTGGGCCACAAGTTATATTGTTTGCCTGCACATCCTTAGATCCACTCACTATTGATATACAATCATCTCCAAATTATAGTTATGTTCCAAAATCAATCTTTTCACGCACATACATATAAACAGTGAACATACCAGTAGAAATGTTGCAGTGACATATTGTAATATTTTGTGTTCTTGTGACATGGATTCCATCAGTATTAGGGCTACTGTTAGGAGCAGTTATATTCAGATTTGAAGCCGTAATATCCTTACTGTTCTCAAACTCAATATGTATCTGTTGGCTATTTAACAGATTCAAGCTCTCCACCCTCAACCCATTGCATGCATTAAAAGTCAAGGCCTATATCACAAAATTATATTGAAAAAAATATTCATTCATAAAAAAAAAATATTTCATGATATATATAAGTAAATGTGTATGATTTGATTGAAGATCACGGAAATCAAGCTATTAGTATATTGAGACACTTAATGAAGGTGAGTTTAATTACTTTTGGTTAGATAGATAAAAATGAGAAAATAAGAACGCTCACTTGTGATTTATCTATTTTGCATGATTTTGCCACCAAACCTTTCCATTGTCATTGATGGTTCCTCCACCAAACTACGTGATTGTTTACTTTGTTGAAGTAAAGCCATGTCGTTTGATTCTTTCCATTCCAATCTGATTGGTTTGAAGATGCCTCGATTGTCCCCATTATTGATGATTATATTTTAACATATTTAATTATAGAAAATAATATTATATTGATATTATATGTATATATATATATTATATATGTATATATATATATATATATATATATATATATATATATATATATATATATATATGTGTGTGTGTGTGTGTGTGTGTGTGTATGTGTTTATATATTATAATAATTGGATTTATGAGGAATTATATGGTCTCACCATGAGTGAAATTTGTGATTTGCAGGGGCCTGAGAAAGTGATGGGTTTTACAAGGTATGTCCTTTGGGCAATGATGAGAGAACGGGCTGGTAGAGAGCAAGCTGCATTCCATGCCTTTTCAAATGCCTGAAAAATATGGGGTAATTAAATTTATATTGACCGTAATTAAACTCACATTTGTTTTATGGTATAACAAATATTATTTGAAATTATATTGACTTTGGGAATTTAAAATAATTAAATATGAACTAGACTTTGAAAAAGTGAGGCTTTCAATAATTATATTAAAAACAAATTGGGATTTCATTCTAACAGAATATCAACTTTTCGAAAAAATTTAAAATTTTATTTTAAAATAAATTCTTATTCTTCTATCAACATATTCCAAAAAAAAAAATTATTTAAAATAAACACTTTATTAATGAAAAAAGAGTGTTATTTTTGTAAATCATGTGCTCATGGATTTTATATATCCTGTTTACTTAAAAATAAAAGATATATATATATATATATATATATATATATATATATAGAAAGCTGCCGACTGGCATTAAGAAAACCCTACAGTCGGAGATGGCTTTTTGGGGAGTTGAAGTCAGCCTTCTAAGCCATATGTCCATAATTTTGATCAATCCGGCAGGCTTAGCATCTCTCAGGCAACACTGGGTGATGGTAAGGCTACGTCCAAGAGCACTGTGCAGTGCAATGTTGGCAACAAAATCCCCGTTTTATTGTGCTGTTTGATTCCGAATATATATATATAAAGTAATTAATTTAAATTTTTTAATTAAATAAATTATTTATTATTATTTTTAATATTTTATTTATTTAATTTATATATATTATTCTTAATTATTATTATAATATCGTGTTGAATTATATAATGTACATGTGTATAAAACAATCAAATAAATTTTAAAAAAGTTTAATATTTAATTCCTGAAATTTTTAAAAACTTTTAAATCAGTATGTGAACATATTGAAATCATGTTGAATTAAGCAACTAATTATTTGAGTTGATTCTTACAAATAATTGTTCTAATTCAGGTCCTTAAATACTTGAAGCCAACAAATGGTTCGGCTCTTAGTTCATTTTCTTAAGTAATCTTAAACTAATTTTTTTTTTATTACGAGGGATAAAATCATTATCTTGTATATAATATGTAAGTTTAGATGAGTTAAATTATAAATTTAAATTGACTCAAGACTATGTCTCAAGAACTATGTAATAAACTTACAATGTGACTTAGGGGTTATTTGATACCTAAAAAAAAATACAGTGTAAAAATAATGCAGTGTATTTGGATTACTTTAGAGTTGTTTGGTTGAAAACTCTATAAATACATGAGTTTTTTTTCTTGAGGTTGTAAGCAGTGTGGGGCTGCCATAACACTTTACACTGATCGTTGTATTTAGAATTCGCTCCATCGGAGCGAATTATAAATACACTAAAATAACATTTATAATATATTCTAAATATATTATTACCTTTATAATTTTACTTTACTTTACACTGAAATTTTACGCAACCAAACAACCCATTAATATTCAACCTTCGTTGGGTCTTCGTTTGGAAATCAAAAGAGAAATGCATTTAAATTTGTGTACATCACATGCATGAACTTATATCTTATGTAATTTTAATTTAGTAAAATAAAATATTAACATTCATAAATAATATATTTTAAAATTTGCTTCTCAGATGAGCAATGTTATTGTATTTAGTTTTACATTTTGGTGTCCCCTCTATATATAGATGTGTCTATTGTGTGCCAAGTTCCTAGTGTTCCTCTATCTTCCCTTTAGCAATCTCCGTCCCATTTGGTTTGCGTTAAATATTGAGTAAGTTATTAATAAACCTTGCATTTTATAATTTCTCGCTTAATATATTGTCTTCTATAATCGCATCGTATGATGGGGATGGAATTTGCGAAAGTCTAGTTAGAGTTAGTTAAACTCTTATAAATCCTTGACTAGGTATAATCTTATCATGATAAATCCTTTTGTGATTTATAATCAAAATACTTTTATAATTCCGAGATCCGCCTTGCATATGAGAATAATTCCCTGAGGTTATGGGTCATAAGTCTTATTTATGTTGACTATCTCGGGTTTACTGGAGATTCTGAATTTATTTTATTATAACTTAGAATTGTTTGATCAATTTATTAGAGTTTTCTATTTGTTGAATTCTTTCCCCTACCCCTCCTCTTTATGGCTTCCTCTTCTAACTCGTATTCTAATCTTATGATTAGAAATTCAAGAAACGATAGTTTAATTAAAAATGCTGAATTAACAGAGTTACCTCTAAATGAAGAAGACCTAAATAAATGGTCTTTGCCTAAAATTGATAAATCTCTGATTTATCAAATTGGTACTTTTGATCTCAAAGGAAAAACTTCCGTTAAAACTGTAGAACAATCGATCACTATAGATCAATTAGATAAAATTATTTATCTATTAACTCAAGAAGACTTGCATAGATATATGCAAGGCTTTAAATATATTCACATCAATATGATTCAAATAACATTTAAACCTTTAATATTAAAGGGATTAAATGCTACCATCCTTTCCTGTTTACGAGATGGTCGATGCCTGAACTGGGCTCAATCTCTCATGGGCGTTATCAAGACTAGTCTATGTCATGGACCAGTTTACTTTAATGCTTTCCTAATTTAAGTTTATCTTTAACTGATATCAATCTTCTTGAAGCCATCAAGTTGCAAATACAACTTCATGGATATGACTTTCTTCCTGGATTTAAAACTATTGCTTTAATTTTCAGGTTATATTTTAGAGTTCTTAATACTTTAAATCCAAATATCAAAAAGGTTGTTCAACCTCTTGAACGAACAACCTTAATTGAAACTAATCTATTAGCTTCTCATGTAGCAACTAATAGAGTTATTAAATGGAATGAGATAGTATTCCCTGACTCTTGGGCAATACCATCTCATGATCACTCCAAGACCCTCTATCAACCAAGACATCAATCAGATAATTCAAACATCAGAAGGTGATGTAGAGGTTAGAATTAATCCACGAAGATCAATCACTCTTCCTAGAGTTTCATTTCCTGATGAAACATTAGCAAGAACATTATCTTCAGGTTCTCCTACTCATTCAGAAGAACCACCAATTGAAGCAAATCAATTAAATCGAAATAATATTTAATTTCCAGTGATAGAAAATAAATCTCCCACTCCTTCTGAAATGAATTTTAGTCTTAATAAATTATCAAATAGAATCTTAGTCTAGAGAGACTATTTTGAGAGATTATAATCAACCTAAATATGAAAAATTTCGAAAGTGGTACAGAAATATCACCTCAGAAAATCAGAGACTTGAAATATCTTGTATATATTTTGAGGAAATGATAAAACGTAATAAGAAGGGAAAGGCAATAATTCCTTTTGTAGCCTGGTTCCTTCAAAATTACGCATAATTTGCACAGATTGCCATTTTAAGCAACAAAAAATGGCTAGATGAGGAAGGGAAAATTGTGGAAACTTTATATCCTCAACCGATGGACCGAATGGTTGATAATAAACCTCTTGATATTGCTGCATTTTGAAAAATCAGCAGTGATACTCAAACTTTAAAATAATTTATTGTTATAATTAAGCAACTTAATTATAGCAATAGTACTCTCCAAACTATTTCTGATCATTTATTTAGAATATAATCTAAGGTCAATCAATTAGTTAAAGAAAAATTTCCTTTCCAAGAAAAAATTATTCGAAAAATTACTGATAAGGTACCTTGAGCAAGTTCATCTTCATTTATACTAAAACCTCTTTTTCAATCTCCTCCTAAACTTTCTATTAATTTAGGACCGTCAAAAGAGGAAATTCAAGATTTAATTCTTAAATTTAAAAAATCAATCTTTAAGCCATGTCCTTACTGGCAAGAGATTGATTGAGAGTTAACATAGCAGAACACTTGATTTGACATTAGCTCCTTTGTGAGCTAGAGTTTTCTTAATCTATCAACCTCGATAAATTATTGTGGAATGTGGGTAGATTGAGTTTGGTTTAAGTTTTTAGTGATATAATTTCATTTAAGCAGTTTCCGATTGAAATTTGAAAATTGATTTGATTTGAGAAATTGATTAACTTGGATATGTTTAAGAGTTTGATCCCCAACTCGCTAGCTACCAACGTGAGGATTAGATCTACTCCCCACAAAATCGCCATCGATATTTTGCCGATTTGAAGCTCTTATTATGTGTTTTAGATTTTTGTTCACCAGTCAGACTAATTCCACAATCTCGAGCACATTTCAATCAGATAGTGTAACATCGGTGTATTTAAGAATTTAGGTAATTTGTGTTTGAATTATGAGATTAATTTTCTATTTTCCTTTCTTTCCAACTCGCACAACATTTTTGAACTTTAAAATTTGCACTTGAAATCCCATGTCCAAGCACATCTTGGTATAGTTTAACTAATTTAATTAGTGATTTAGTTGATTTTAAAGATCATAATTAGAATGAAATTCCTTAATTCTTGATTTAAAGAAGCCTTATATAGATTATAGAATTGGATTTAGTATACATTTGCTTGTACAAGTGTTGCAAATCTTGGCAAAAGAAGCGTTTTGATTATATTATAGTTTAACACATGCAATTAGTTTACTTGTTGAGTTTTTTTTTATAATTTTTCAACATAATTACTCAATTTGCATCAATTTGATAAGTTTTATCGATTTGGTGTTTGTTGCTTTAGCCCTTATCTAATTAGCTTGCAAGTAAGCACCTCCACATTGATCAAGAGTTATTACCCAATTTGAATTTATCCTTGATTTTATTAGGTTGTTATGAGTTTGGCATTAACCCTCAAATTCTAATTAAAACTTAATTTTGACAAGAAAATGAAACTCACTTTGATCAATTTAAATATAGAAGATTGTAATTAGAGTTTGTAAGTTTAATATTAACCTCTCAAGTTTGTGAGTTTAATATTAGTCTCCCAAAATTTCATAGATTTTAAATAAATATTCTATTTTCCCCAAAAATTGTTTTAAAGGCTTCCCCTTTTATTTGGCATATAAAATTAAGCTAGGATTTTTTTCTAATTAGCTCTAACTCGCTCATTTTACCCTCTTTTTTTAAGTCAAAGATTTGACAAATTTTTTGACCTCCGTCATATAAGTATTTATGCTCTTCGGTACTCCTGAGCATGAATGTAAAGTATCTATTCACATAATCAAGATGTATGAAAGATAAATTTTATGAGAAGATAAAATATATTTTAAATAATAATTATTGATTAATTAACTTAAATTAAATTTAATTTTATTGAATTAAATAGTTTCTTGTATAATTAAATACATATTTATTTATGATTAATTAAGTTAAATTTAATTAGAATCAATCAAAAATTAATATGTAAATTCAAATTTAGATAAATGATATAGCAATATATATATATATATATATATGTTGACCTCCACATATGTGTCATAAATCAAGACAAGGCAACAAGTCAAATTTGACGGACTTGGGAATGGCTCGCAAATTTTGAACTTAATTCTTAATACATGCCAATGTCAAATAATAATTAGCGATGTGCCTGAGTCAAAATGAAATGCGGGCGTCACGAAAATGGTGAAATGACCTCTTGGTGAATGGACTTTTCCATGCGTTGAACATAGAAATTAGTCGAATAAAAAATATTTTCGACTTGATGATAATCGATCAAGCGCTTGATCTTCAGCATATATCGAGGTTGGAGGCAATCAAGCGATCTTTGTTAGAAATTGATCAATGTTCTAGCGTCAAAATCTGTCAAGTAAGATTGTTCTCAATTGGACGAATCAGCCAAATCGGCGGTCAAAGCGGCACGCATTTTGGTGAAATGGATTTCGATTTGGCACTCAACCAATTTTGAAAAAGACTCTGTCATAACGTTTGGAATAACATAATTACCTTGAATTGATATATATATATATATATATATATATATATATATATATATATATTATATATTTTCTTGTGAAATTACATTAAAATGGTTTAATAAATTTAAAATTAATTAAAAATTTCTAAATTACCCCTACGAACATCCTTCCCCATTTTATTTTTGTTTTTTTAAATAACCTCTAAAAAAGCTCCCACTTTCTCCTCATTCTCTTCCACATTTCTCTCTCCTGCTCTCTCTCTCTCTCTCTCTCTCTCTCTCTCTCTCTCGTCGAAAACAAAAAAACTCTGCACTTGTAATTCCTCCCCTCTAAATTCGACTTTTGCCTGCATCATATTTCACGTTCATCCAGATGCCGATATTTCCTGTGTTTAGCATCCCATTGTGCCAATGTCATCTTCATCTCAAAACAAATTGCGGCATTCTTTTTCAGCCCTCAATAGCACTTCTATAAACCCATTGCGTATCCCACCAATGCGACCCAATCCTCGCCGGCTTCTCCATAATCAAGGGAATAACATCGTAGAAATTCTTCTTTGATTTTGCATCGCATCTTTAGCATCTCATTTTAAACCGTGTCAGGGAAGAACATCGTCAACAGGTGAATTCTTCTTTGGATTTCTGACGTCGTACCCCTCTCTTTAGTCATCCCTTTTTTGATTTGTCGTAATCGGGTGAAGAACATCGACAATAAGCGAATTCTTCTTTCAATTTCCGACATCGCACTTTGTATGTTTTCATACTTAGAGAAAAAGAACATCGTCAAACAAATTCTTCTTTCGGTTTTATCGCGCCTCTTGCATTATATTCTCAATTGCATTACTAACCAGTTCCTTGAGCATTTGAAAAATGCATCAGAACATGTGTGATCTGTGAATTGATATATATACATATATGCTTATGTTTCTTTGCAGGTTTGAAGACCTCATTGTGCACAACAGCGATGAGATGAAATCCGGTGTGCAGACACCACTTCATTACTCAGAGCGTCTCAAGTAAGCCAACACTTATTAGATGTCCTTCCCCTAGGCAGAAATGTTGCCAAAATTTTGTCTAATTTCTGAACAAAAAAATAGAGATGGAGGGAATGAATATATATTGCATTTGTCTTCTTCCGTTCAAAGGCCGTCATGCTCAGAGCAACGAGATGAAAAACTAATTGGTGTCGCAGAATTGCTCATCCTTCACATGTCTGAGTAAAAAACACTCGATGCTCATCTCGTGGGATGTTGAGGTTGCCAAATTTGCCAAATTTTAGGCCTTAACAAAAAAAAATATATAATATAAAGTCCTAAAGAAGTGGAGTTGAAATTAAATATAAATGAACTGAAAATAAATTTGAAAGAGACTTGAGTACAAATAAAATTAAAAATCATGTTTCAAGTAAGAAAATAGGGATCAAACTCAAGTGAACTTATTAAGTTTGAAATAAATTTAAATTCCTTTGATATACATCACAAATGACTTAAAATAAATTTGAAGTTTAATTTTCAAATAAATAGAATTTGATATGAAGTTAAGAATGAATTTAAATTAGGTACTCTTGTTTTAGAAAATGTGAAAAGTCTTTAAATGATAAAATTAGAGACTTGAAACTTTCTTTCAACTTTTATATAAACTTATGAATAATTCTATGAAGTATGTGCACATACCTTATAGCAATCATCCTTTGGGCAAATATTCCAAAATACATGCAAATGCTTGAATGAAAATAAATTCATTACCCATATCTAAAATGAATATATTTTTTATTCGACTTGCAAAATTTCAAATACTTGCCCGGATTGCAACTCTTGTACAAAACGAAGATGATACTAAATCAAATTCTACAAAATCATAGGGCTTCCTTCAATCCAAAATAAAAGAAATTTCATTCTAATTATGATTTTTAACGTAAGTGATTTCACTAATTAGATGAAATTATCTAAGCTATAAATATCTGCATGTACTCGGATATAGAGATTTCAAGTGCCAAATTTTAATATCACGAAAAGCTGCGTGAAAAATTAAATTGGAATATTATATTAAAAAAAATCTAATATGATATTAGATCAATTTATTACATCTTATTTGCCTGGATCGCAATTCTTTGTAAGCGGTAAATACATAAGATTAAATGTTGCACGATGAAGGAACTTCCCTTCAAATCAAAAATAAAATAAATTTTATTCTAATTATGATTTTAATGTATTTCATTAAGATAAAATTATCTAAGCTTTAAATACCCACATGCACACTATCTTTGAATGCTTAAATTCAGTGTTAGAATCTTTCGGGTTGCTTCCGATTTAGTTTTAGACAGTCGGATTAACAAAACCTAAAACCATAATAATAGTTTCAAATGGTGAAATATCCGCTGGTTCTCAGTGAGCGATAGATGTAATCCTTAGACTAAGCTGACATGATCTGAGCTCTTAAATATATTTAAAATAATTAATTTTTCAAATCAAATTAAGTACAATCGAAGCGCTTAAATGAAACTCTATCACTAAAACTTAAATCAAACTCGTCTATCCCTTCCACAAACTAAGAAAACTTTAGTTCAAAAGAGTTCAATTAATGTTACGATATGTTCACTCAATCAATCTTGCCTTGCGTGTGCGTCCCCTTGCATGACTTTAGTAAGCTCCTCAAAATGATTACTAGAGCCCTCGATGTGGTTTGGCCATGGCTCATTATATTATGATCCGTAGCGTATGCTCCCATGCCAGCCCTTTGAAGTGTGAATCATAGAGTATGTGGGCAAATAACCTCTATCGGTAGACTTAAGCATCTCTCTTTGACAAACACCACCCAGTCTACGAGGTTTATTAGGCGTAACCCATGTGTTGTAAGGATCTTTTAGGTTAGGTGACTACCTCGACTAAGTACTACATCTTGCTTGGGATGGCGGAACCATGGGATCTAGATGCGTCTTCATTCCCCAATCAGTTTAATGATGAATTTCATATTCTAAATTATGAAACTCCATATCTTATTTACTCTTCATTTAGCGATCTAATGACTAACCTAATCCAAAGTTCTCTCACTTATTGGTGCTAATTAACTATGGGGCTCGCCATAGGAAACCTGAATCAGATCTAAAGTTCCCACCAAATGAGGGAGAAATCTAAGTAGTTTCTCATCTACTATTCCATCTTAAAATTACTTTCTTCACTCTCTTCAATTCAATAGTATGTAAATTGTCAAGAGGTCGGTGTGGCCACAATATATATATAGAATAAGTCTTGAATTTATAAAACTCTCAACCAACTACTGTAAAATAATCTATTTACATAGCATTCATTTTACACTGCATTCCAAATGCATGCAAATTGACCCAAGTGCATATGTGATTAAACTACTTAGAACAAAAGTATTATCATCTCACAATCCTCTTAATAAGTTTAACAATTTTATCTACATTCAAAAGGACATTAATATATTATCCGATGTTTCTAGAGAATTCTTTAAATTAATTTATTTGCATTCAATAAAATGGTTTTCAATGAGAATAAAGCGATAGTTTAATCAAAAATAAAATTTATATTGTATCACTTTCATTTCATCTCTCTAATGCATCTCTCTCTCTCTCTCTCTCTCTCTCTCTCTCTATATATATATATATATATATATATATATATGTTCTAGAAATTTCTATTTATTTAATGTATAATATATAAATTCTGAATATATATATATATATATATGTATATATATATATATATATATATATATATATATATATATATATATATAGTTCCATACATTTCAAGTTTGATACTAGTATATATTTATCAAAAAATTTAAAGCTTTCTTTAACATGATTTGATAGCTTTTAAGATACTATTAATTTTTTGGGAAAAATATGTAATTTGCCAATGTAAAAATATAAAGAATATTAATATTTTTTTAACTATGATTCTAAGAAAAGACTTCACTTTTGTTATTAATATGATCATTACATTGCGTTATAAATTATTATGTTGGTCTCTCTCTCTCTCTCTCTCTCTCTCTCTCTCTCTCTCTCTCTATATATATATATATATATATATATATATATTTGGAGAGAATTTTATATCTTTCTTTCAATTAATATACTTTTTATTTTAAATAATAGATATCTTCATTTCTAATATAAACTAACATAAATAAATGGCAATGTTCTCATCTTATATCTATAAATTTAGTTTAGATTCCCTGCATTTGTAAGTATCGGTGGATCCATTTAATAATAATAATATAAGATATAATTTTATCCCTTGAAAATTATTTTAGCCTACATATCGACAATTAACAATCAAATCATAATTGTAAAATATTGTCATCAATTACTATCATAAGATAATTTAAATAAAAGTAAATTTCGATATACTGAAATTTTTATTTATCCATTAACCATGCATACACTAGTCATGAAACTATACTATCCATACATACAAGTATACAACAACACCTTATCATACATTTTAGAGGCATTTTCACAGTTATTTATTTATATTCATATTCATATTGCAATGTTATTTATATACATCTCATCATCATGAATACTTGCTTTGTCTTCACTTCAAGCACAAGGTGGTGGATGAGTTTCTTTGGTCAAATTAACATTTGTGAAGCTTTTAGTGAAACGCCATTGTTAACCAAGTTAATATCCTCTACTATCCCATGGAAAGCTTTTCTGCGGTTGAAATTTATACAAATTTTGAAGCGCTTGTTCCTCGATGTTCTTGTCGCACATTGCTCACTTGCCTTCGATTCTGAGAATAATATAATTTTGTTTTTATTTTTCATAATAAATCTGATTTTAACAAATATGAAAAATTGTGTCAGATGAATTTCAAGTATATTTTTTATATTAATTTTGTTTGTAAATGATTATTGATCTATTACTGTGAGCATGGCTTGGAGGAATCCAGTAGTTCTTATGATTATTGGATTTTGTACATCTTTCATTTCAATGTTTTTGAATACTATCTTCTTTGCATAGCCTTTTCCACCTAAAAAAAAAAAAAAAGCAATTAAGCGAGGTAATAAAATATATCATTTATGTGTGCTATATATATATTTTATATATAAACTTTTATATTGAAAATTAAATCTAAATACATATTTATATTTATAATTAAAATAATTACCTGCCATGTCTTGATGGAACACCATTTGAAGTACCACTAGCGATTATCTGTCACATTAAATACTTGGTGGAGCCCTCGCTCCCGGGCTTAATATTTGGATAACATTAATAACTAAGTAATCTTAAAATACATTAATTAATACAATTAATGACATCATAACACAAATTATAATTGTTTGTGGAGCCTAAACGTCTAAATTATTTCATAAATTCACCGATTCCATGACTGGGCCACAAGTTATATTGTTTGCTGCATCCTTAGATCCACTCACTATTGATATACAATCATCTCACAAATTATAGTTATGTTCCAAAATCAATCTTTCACACTACATATATAACTTAACATACCGGTAGAAATGTTGGTGACATATTGTAATATTTTGTGTTCTTGTGACATGGATTCCATCGATATAGAATTTTGTGAGCTTATATTGATTTGAAGCGTATCCTTCTCTTGTTCTCAAACTCAATATGTATCTGGCTATTTAATGATTCAAGCTCTCCACCCTCAACCCATTGCATGCATTAAAAGTCAAGGCCTATATCACAAAATTATATTGAAAAAATATATTCATAAAAAAAAATATTTCATGATATATATAAGTAAATGTGTATGATTTGATTGATGATCACTGCGGTTGGAGCATCTTTGCATGGGAGAGAGTTTTGTGCGTGATGGAAACAGATGAAATCAAGCTATTAGTATATTGAGACACTTAATAAATGTGAGTTTAATTACTCTTTATGGTTAGATAGATAATAAAATGAGAAAATAAGAATGCTCACTTGTGATTTATCTATTTTGCATGATTTTTTGCCACCAAACCTTTCCATTGCCATTGATGGTTCCTCCAAAACTACGAGATTGTTTACTTTGTTGAAGTAAAATCGTTTGATTCTTTCCATTCCAATCATTGGTTTGAAGATGCCTCGATTGTCCCCATTATCTGATGATTATATTTTTAATACATATTTAATTATAAGAAAATAATATTATATTGTAAAAATATTATTAGTATATATATATATATATATATATATATATATATATATATTATGTGTGTGTTTATATATTATAATAATTGGATTTATGAGGAATTATATGGTCTCACCATGAGTGAAATTTGTGATTCAGGGGCCTGAAAGTGATGGGTTTTACAAGGTATGTGTGGCCTTTGGGCACGATAAGAGAGAGAGCTGGTAGAGGAGCAAGCTGCATTCCATGCCTTTTCAAATGCCTGAAAAAATATGGGGTAATTAAATTTATATTGACCGTAATTAAACTCACATTTGTTTTATGGTATAACAAATATTATTTGAAATTATATTGACTTTGGGAATTTAAAATAATTAAATATGAACTAGACTTTGAAAAAATTGAGGCTTTCAATAATTATATTAAAACAAATTGGGATTTCATTCAAACAGAATATCAACTTTTATTCGAAGAAATTTAAAATTTTATTTTTAAAAATAAATTTCTTATTCATCTATCAACATATTCCAAAAAAAATTATTTAAAATAAACACTATATTAATGAAAAAAGAGTGTTATTTTTGTAAATCATGTGCTCATGGATTTTATATATCCTGTTTACTTAAAAATAAAAGATTATATATATATATATAGAAAGCTGCCGACTGGCATTAAGAAAACCCTACAGTCAGGCCTTCTAAGCCATATGTCCATAATTTTGATCAATCCCGTGGCAGGCTTCGCATCTCTCAGGCAACACTGGGTGATGGTAAGGCTACGTCCAAGAGCACTGTGCAGTGCAATGTTGGCAACAAAAGCCCCGTTTTATTGTGCTGTTTGATTCCGAATGTATCTGAAACTTGCCACTTGGAATTGGAGTTTGACGAGGATGAAGAAGTCATCTTCTCTGTTCTCGGTCAGAAAAGTGTCCATCTAACTGGTTATTATCTTGGTCATGGGCCTAGATTGGATGGAGATGATACTGAATCCTATGGAGAAGATATTGCTGAATCAGATAGTTCTGATGCCTACAGTTATGGCAGTGAAGATGAGTATGAGACTGAATTTATAGATGATGCTGATTTTGCATTATACACAGAATCTCAGAGGCCTAAAAGCAGTGTTGTGATCGACGAGATTGAAGATGATGACAAACAACATCATAACTTTCGTCGCTTAAAAAAGAAGCATGAGATTAGCTATTCTGAGGATGTTGAAACTGAATCCAAGCAGTTAGTGGTGAGGAACAAAGAATCTACAAAGAGGAAAGTGAAGATGACGATGGTTTTCCTATTTGTTTCAACGTGGAGGTAAAGCTTCCAAAAGAAGAAGATAAATGATGATCAGAAAAGGAAGGTTGATGACACTAGTCAAAATACTGTTTCTATTAGTGAAGCTAATGTGGCTCGTGATTACACAATACCCATTGAAACTACTTCTAAATATAAAGAAAAATCAAAGAAAAGGAAGGAAAAGGATGACAGGTCTTCTTTAGGATCTAAGAATAATGAAACAGAATAAACAAAAGGAGAATGTCAAAATGAATAACAGATCTGAGACTAATGCTAATCATTCAATTAATGAGATTGAAGGACATGCTAAGGAAAGGCTAATTAGAGTTAAAGATACTGACAATGATTGTGATATTACTGTTGCAAGTGACATTGATACCTGCAAGCAATTTAAGAAAAATACAAGAAGAGAAGAGTCAGGAAGAAAGGCGTGTCTGTTGTGAAGACTCTCGCAAGGACGACAAAATTAACACCGACGAAGTACCACTGAAAGAAGATGAGATGCCTGTTGATAACCCTGCCGCTGCTGAAGTAAATGTGGTAAAGAAAAAGAAGAAGAAAAACAAGAAAAAGAATGATGATTCAGATATAAAGCATGAGGCATCATCAGAAAAACAGAAAGCTGGCCTGGTGAATGGTGTTGATGAATCGCGGCATGGGTCTCAAGTTATCAAAACTCGAACTTTTCCCAACGGCCATATTGTGAAGGAAATTTGTATGGGTAAACCTGATGGCAAGAAGGCCTCTCCAGGAAGAAGGTATCCACTATATTGGCAAGTTAAAAAACGGAACTATTTTTGATTCGAACGTTGGCCAAAGGCCTTTCAAGTTTCGACTTGGCATTGGTGAAGTCATCAAGGGATGGGATATAGGCGTCAATGGCATGTGTATTGGTGACAAGAGAAGGCTTACTATTCCACCATTATTCGGCTATGGGGCTAAAGGTGCAGGGAAGATTCCACCAAACTCTTGGCTTGTTTTTGATGTTGAATTGGTTGATGTTCAGTGAAAAAAAAACTCACCGGTTGGTGTCTTGCCACCATATTTTGATTTTATTTTGTGGAGAATTAGTGAGCAAGAAGATCAGTAATTACAATTTTGTTTTGAATAGTTTGGTTATAATATTAGTCGAATTTGTATTGCGAAATATATATATATACTTTGAGGAACTTTACACAAATTACAAAAACGTTTTACACAAGAAAACAAAATGTAATTAGTTTTCCCTTACCATAGTATCATCAACACCACCACCTTTTGCTCGTAGTCCTCCACACTAACCACCTTCTCATTCAATCCTCCTTGAAACCCACTCACCATCTGCTCAAAGCTCCTTTCAAATAATCCCACTTCATCTCCTCCTTCCAACTCCTCATAATAACCAGGATGAGCTCTCATTCCATGCAAAGAGAAAGCCTTTAAGGAGCCCAAATCTTGTTCAGTTACACACATGAGAAGCTTTCAAGAGATAAAAGAAGAGAGAAGAATCATTTTTGAGCTATTTTAAGATAGATAGATTGAGAATAGCTACAGATATCAGATTTTGTTATATAACAATGGCTGCAACAGATACATATATATTTTGTAAGTTGAGATGGGTATTGTCTTATTTTTGTTAAGTTTTTTTTTTTGTTAATTTCAGATTACAGAGGTTTATATTGCTTAAATTCTTTCCTAAATGAATCAAATTTTACGTCATAGGATAAGCTGAAAAATTTTACGTGCCGACTCTGGATTTTAGTTTTTTTTTTGTAAAAAAAAAATATTAGTCCGAGATTGTCCTTTTTAGTTTTTTTTTTAAAAAAAAGAAAAAAATGGAGGCTGTGATCTCTGGACGTAATATTCTCTCGGATAAGCTAAGGATGAGCTATTTTAAGATAGATTGAGAATAGCTACAGATATTTGTTAAGATATATTGATATATATTAATATATATATATATATATATATATATATATATATATATATATATATATATATATATATATATATATATATATATATATATATATATATATATATATATAAAGTAATTAATTTAAATTTTTTAATTAAATAACTTATTTATTATTATTTTTAATATTTTATTTATTTAATTTATATGTATTATTCTTAATTATTATTATAATATCGTGTTGAATTATATAATGTACATGTGTATAAAACAATCAAATAAATTTTAAAAAGTTTAATATTTAATTCCTGAAATTTTAAAAAATTTTAAATCAGTATGTGAACATATTGAAATCATGTTGAATTAAGCAACTAATTATTTGAGTTGATTCTTACAAATAATTGTTCTAATTCAGGTCCTTAAATACTTGAAGCCAACAAATGGTTCTCTTAGTTCATTTTCTTAAGTAATCTTAAACTAATTTTTTTTTTATTACGAGGGATAAAATCATTATCTTGTATATAATATGTAAGTTTAGATGAGTTAAATTATAAATTTAAATTGACTCAAGACTATGTCTCAAGAACTATGTAATAAACTTACAATGTGACTTAGGGGTTATTTGATACCTAAAAAAAAATACAGTGTAAAAATAATGCAGTGTATTTGGATTACTTTAGAGTTGTTTGGTTGAAAACTCTATAAATACATGAGTTTTTTTCTTTGTAAGCATGCCATAACACTTACATCGATCGTTGTATTTAGAATTCGCTCCATCGGAGCGAATTATAAATACACTAAAATAACATTTATAATATATTCTAAATATATTATTACCTTTATAATTTTACTTTACTTTACACTGAAATTTTACGCAACCAAACAACCCATTAATATTCAACCTTCGTTGGGTCTTCGTTTGGAAATCAAAAGAGAAATGCATTTAAATTTGTGTACATCACATGCATGAACTTATATCTTATGTAATTTTAATTTAGTAAAATAAAATATTAACATTCATAAATAATATATTTTAAAATTTGCTTCTCAGATAAGCAATGTTATTGTATTTAGTTTTACATTTTGGTGTCCGCCTCTCTCTATATATAGAGGTTGTGTCTATTGCATCTGTGTGCCAAGTTCCTAGTGCTTAGTTCCTCTATCTTCCCCTTTAGCAATCTCCTTCGTCCCATTTCTGGTTTGCAGTCGTCTGTAAATATTGAGTAAGTTATTAATAAACCTTGCATTTTATAATTTCTGCTTTTAATATATTGTCTTCTATAATCCTGGTATCAGAGCCATGATGGGGTGAATCCCAAGGGGGGGTGGAATTTGCAGAAAGTCTAGTTAGAGTTAGTTAAACTCTTATAAATCCTTGACTAGGTATAATCTTATCATGATAAATCCTTTTGTGATTTATAATCAAAATACTTTTATAATTCTTCTGAGATCCAGTCTTCGTTGCATATGAGAATAATTCCCTGAGGTTATGGGTCATAAGTCTTATTTATGTTGACTATCTCGGGTTTATTGGAGATTCTGAATTTATTTTATTATAACTTAGAATTGTTTGATCAATTTATTAGAGTTTTCTATTTGTTGAATTCTTTCCCCTACCCCTCCTCTTTATGGCTTCCTCATCTAACTCATTCTAATCTTATGATTAGAAATTCAAGAAACGATAGTTTAATTAAAAATGCAATGAGTTACCTCTAAATGAAGAAGACCTAAATAAATGGTATTTGCCTAAAATCGATAAATCTCTGATTTATCGAATTGGTACCTTTGATCTCAAAGGAAAAACTTCCATTAAAACGGTAGAACAATCGATCACTATAGATCAATTAGATAAAATTATTTATCTATTAACTCAAGAAGACTTGCATAGATATATGCAAGGCTTTAAATATATTCACATCAATATGATTCAAATAACATTTAAACCTTTAATATTAAAGGGATTAAATGCTTCCATCCTTTCCTGTTTATGAGATGGTCGATGCCTGAACTGGTCTCAATCTCTCATGGGCGTTATCAAGATTAGTCTATGTCATGGACCAGTTTACTTTAATGCTTTCCTAATTTAAGTTTATCTTTAACTGATATCAATCTTCTTGAAGCCATCAAGTTGCAAATACAACTTCATGGATATGACTTTCTTCCTGGATTTAAAACTATTGCTTTAATTTTCAGGTTATATTTTAGAGTTCTTAATACTTTAAATCCAAATATCAAAAGGTTGTTCAACCTCTCAACGAACAACCTTAATTGAAACTAATCTATTCTCATGTAGCAACCAACGAGTTATTAAATGGAATGAGATAGTATTCCCTGACTCTTGGGCAATACTATCTGCGATCACTCCAAGACCCTCTATCAACCAAGACATCAATCGATAATTCAAACATCGAGGTGATGTAGAGGTTAGAATTAATCCACCTAAGATCAATCACTCTTCCTAGAGTTTCATTTCGATGAAACATTAGCAAGAACAATATCTTCGTGTTCTCCTACTCATTCAAGAACCACCAATTGAAGCAAATCAATTAAATCAAATAATATTTACTTTCCAAAGGAGAGAAAATAAATATCCCACTCCTTCTGAAATGAATTTTAGTCTTAATAAATTATCAAATAGAATCTTAGTCTAGAGAGACTATTTTGAGAGATTATAATCAACCTAAATATGAAAAATTTCAAAAGTGGTACTGAAATATCACCTCAGAAAATCAGAGACTTGAAATATCTTGTATATATTTTGAGGAAATGATAAAACGTAATAAGAAGGGAAAGGCAATAATTCCTTTTGTAGCCTGGTTCCTTCAAAATTACGCACAATTTGCACAGATTGCCATTTTAAGCAACAAAAAATGGCTAGATGAGGAAGGGAAAATTGTGGAAACTTTATATCCTCAACTGATGGACCGAATGGTTAATAATAAACCTCTTGATATTGCTGCTTTTTGAAAAATCAGCACTGATACTCAAACTTTATTGTTATAATTAAACAACTTAATTATAGCAATAGTACTCTCCAAACTATTTCTGAACATTTATTTAGAATATAATCTAAGGTCAATCAATTAGTTAAAGAAAAATTTCCTTTCCAAGAAAAAATTATTCGAAAAATTACTGATAAGGTACCTTGAGCAAGTTCTCTTCATTTATACTAAAACCTCTTTTTCAACCTCCTCCTAAACTTTCTATTAATTTAGGACCGTCAAAAGAGGAAATTCAAGATTTAATTCTTAAATTTAAAAAATCAATCTTTAAGCCATGTCCTTATGGCAAGAGAGATTGATTGACATAAAGTAACACTTGATTTGACATTGGCTCCTTTGTGAGCTAGAGTTTTCTTAATTTATCAACCTCGATAAATTATTGTGGAATGTGGGTAGATTGAGTTTGGTTTAAGTTTTTAGTGATATAATTTCATTTAAGCGCATTGAAATTTGAAAATTGATTTGATTTGAGAAATTGATTAACTTGGATATGTTTAAGAGTTTAGATCCTGTCAACTCGTTAGCTACTAATGAGGATTAGATCTACTCACGCGATAAATCAATTTATCGATATTTTGCGATTTGAAGCTCTTATTATAGGTTTTAGGTTTTGTTAACCCGCACTAGTCCAAAGACTAAATCAAGGCACCCGTAGATCCTCGTGCACTTGAATTTCAAAGATTCAAAGAGGTTCGGGCACATGCGTGTATTTAAGAATTTAGGTAATTTTGAAGATTAATTTTCTATTTTCCTTTCTTAAAATTTGCACTTGAAATCCCTATGTCCAAGCACATGCTGGAATTTATAGTTTAACTAATTTCACCTAATTAGTGATTTCGTTGATTTTAAAGATCATAATTATAATGAAATTCCTTAATTCTTGATTTAAAGAAGCCTTATATAGATTATAGAATTGGATTTAGTATCGCCTTCTGTTTGCATGTACAAAGTGTTGCAAATCCGGTGGCAAATAAGGCATTTTGATTCAGATTATAGTTTAACACACTTCTTGCAATTAGTTTACTTGTTGAGTTTTTTTTTTGTAATTTTTTCAACATAATTACGCTCAATTTGCATCAATTTTGATAAGTTTTATCGATTTCAGTGTTTGTTGCTTTAGCCCTACTTATGCTAATTAGCTAGCATAGTAAGCACCTCCATATTGATCAAAGAGTTATTAAACCTAATTTGAATTTATCCTTAGATTTTGAGTTTATCACGAGGTTGTTATGAGTTTGGCATTCGCCTGCCCCCCCACCCAAATTCTAATTAAAGCTTACTTAATTTTGAGAAATTTGCAAGAAAAGGAAACTCACTTTGACACTTCAATTTAAGCCATAGAAGATTGTAATTAGAGTTTGTGTTAATATTAACCTCCCCAAAGTTTGTGAGTTTAATATTAGTCTCCCAAAATTTCACTTAGATTTTAAATAAATATTCTATTTTCCCCAAAATTGTTTTAAAGGCTTCCCCTTTTTTATTTGGCTTAAAATTAACGTAGGATTTTTTTCTAATTAGCGCTCCTAACTCAGCTCATTTTACCCTCTTTTTTCTAAGTCAAAAGATTTGACAAATTTGCCTCTTCTGCCATCCCCGCATAAGGTGATCGAGGTATTTTGGCTTACTCTACTCCTGAAAGCATGAATGTAAAGTATCTATGCACATAATCAAGATGTATGAAAGATAAATTTTATGAGAAGATAAAAATATATTTTAAATAATAATTATTGATTAATTAACTTAAATTAAATTTAATTTTATTGAATTAAATAGTTAATATAATTAAATACATATATTTATGATTAATTAAATAATTAATATATATTAATAAATAATATATTTATTAATATATTTATATATATAATATAATATATATATATATATATATATATATATATATATATATATATATATATATATCTATATATATATATATATATATATATATATATATATATATATGTTGACCTCCACATATGTGTCATAAATCAAGACAAGGCAACAAGTCAAATTTGACGGACTTCGGAGATGACAGTGCGCAAATTGAGACTGTCCGAACTTAATTCGGTCGTGTCTATGCCAATGTCGAATAATTAGCGGCGCACAATCAAATCGAAATGCACCTGACGTCATCAAAATGGTCAAACGACCATTGGTGAATGGACTTTTCCATCACATTCAGAACATAGAAATTAGTCAGAATAAAAATATTTTCGACTTGATGATAAATCGATCAAGCGCTCGAGTCTTCAACGCGCCTGCACATATATCGAGGTTAGGAGGCACCGACGAGGATCAAACGATCTTTGTTCGTGAAATTGATCAATCATTAGCTTCTAAACGTCAAAATCTATCAAGTAAGATTGTTCGCACTCAATTCGGACGAATCTAGCCGAAAATCGAGCAGTCAAAAGCGGCAACGCGCATTTTGAGCTGAAATGGACTCGATTTGGCACCGACTCAAACCAAACGGCCTCCGATCGCGAAATAGACTCTGTCATTGAGTTTAGAATAACATAATTACCTTGAATTGATATATATATATATATATATATATATATATATATATATATATATATATATATATATATATATATATATATATATATATATATATATATATATATATATATATATATATATATTGACTATGTGCATTTACCGGTGTGAAATCCACATTAAAATGGTTTAATAAATTTAAAATTAATTAAAAATTTCCTAAATTACCCCCTATGCAACATCCCTTCCCCCCATTTTATTTTTCAGTTTTTTTTTTCTGAATAACCTCTCCAAAAAGGAAAACTGTCCCACTTTCTCCTCATTCTCTTCCACATTTCTCTCTCCTCTCTCTCTCTCTCTCTCTCTCTCGTCGAAAACAAAAAAACTCTGCACTTGTAATTCCTCCTCCTGACTTTTGCCTCTCAGATCGCTATTTCCACTGCTCAGAGATCCCCGCCTATTTCTGTGTTTCAGATCCCACACCAGAATCAATAACTCCAGCAGATCTTCTAACGCCCAAACCCAAAAATTGCAGCCCGTGCATTCTAGCCCTCAAACCTTGCTCGTTCTAACCCCCGCATGCATCCCACTACATCACCCTTCCTCGCTTCGCTTCTCCAAGGGAATAATATCACATAGGAAATTCTTCTTTCGAGCATCGCACCCTCGTAGCCTCTCATTTTACCAGAATCGGGAAGAACATCATCAACGTGAATTCTTCTTGATTGACGTCATTCCTCTCTTTAGTCATCCCTTTTTTGATTTGTCGTAATCGGGTGAAGAACATCGACAATAGGCGAATTCTTCTTTCAATTTCCGACATCGCACCCCTTGCTTTAGCCGTCTCGTTTTCACTTCGCCGCAAACCAGAAAAGAACATCGTCAACAAGCAAATTCTTCTTTCGGTTTCCAGCGTCGCACTCCTTGCATTATATTCAATTCCTAACCTGTTCCTTTGGAGCATTGCAATAAAAAATGCATCAGAACATGTGTGATCTGTGAATTGATATATATACATATATGCTTATGTTTCTTTGCAGGTTTGAAGACCTCATTGTGCGCAACAGGGCGCGATGAGATGAAATCCAACTGTGGTGTCGCAAGACACCACTCGCAACGCTCAACAGGGCGTACCGAGTAAGCCAACACTTATTAGATGTCGCTTCCCCTAGACGAAATATTGCCAAAATTTTGTCTAATTTCTAGACTTAGAAAAAAAAAGAGAGATGGAGGGGAATGAATATATATTGCATTTGTCTTCTTCCAAGTTCAAAGGCCTCGTCATGCTCAACAGAGCGACGAGATGAAAACTAGTGTGCAAGACACCGCTCGCCACGCCAACAGCGAGTAAAACACTCCCGATGCAGTCATCTACGTGGTGATGGCACCGGGAGGTTGCCAAAAATTTGCCAAATTTTAGGCCTTAAAAAAAATATATATATAATATAAAGTCCTAAAGAAGTGGAGTTGAAATTAAATATAAATGAACTGAAAATAAATTTGAAAGAGACTTGAGTACAAATAAAATTAAAAATCATGTGTCAAGTAAGAAAATAGGGATCAAACTCAAGTGAACTTATAAAGTTTGAAATAAATTTAAATTCCTTTGATATACATCACAAATGACTTAAAATAAATTTGAAGTTTAATTTTCAAATAAATAGGGAATTTGATATGAAGTTAAGAATGAATCTACTCTTATTTTAGAAAATGTGAAAAGTCTTTAAATGATAAAATTAGAGAGACTTGAAACTTTCTTTCGAACTTCATATAAACTTGTATGAATGCAATTCTATGAAGTATGTCATCGCACATACCTTATAGCAGTCACTCCTTTGGGCCAAATATTCCAAAATACATGCAAATGCTTGAATGAAAATAAATTCATTACCCATATCTAAAATGAATATATTTTTATTCGAAGCTTGTGCAAAATTTCAAATACTTGCCACCGGATCTGCAACTCTTTGTACAAGCAAACAGAAGATGATACTAAATCAAATTCTACAAAAATCATAGGGCTTCCTTCAATCCAAAATAAAAGAAATTTCATTCTAATTATGATTTTTAACGTAAGTGATTTCACTAATTAGATGAAATTATCTAAGCTATAAATATCTGCATGTGCTCGATATAGAGATTTCAAGTGCCAAATTTTAATATCTGAAAAGGCTGCGTAGACTAAATTGGAATCAATTAAATATTAATCTAAAAAAATCTAATATGATATTAGATCAATTTATTACATCTTATTTGCCACTGGATCTGCAATTCTTTGTACAAGCAGATAAAAGGCATAACTAGATTAAATGTTGCATGATGAAGGAACTTCCCTTCAAATCAAAAATAAAATAAATTTTATTCTAATTATGATTTTTAATGTCAGTGATTTCATTAATTAGATAAAATTATCTAAGCTTTAAATACCCACATGGGCGCCCACACTATGCTGAATGCTTAAATTCAAGTATCTGAGAATGCTGCGTGGGTTGCTTCTCGATTTAGTTTTAGAACTGAGTCCGGATTAACAAAACCTAAAAACTTATAATAATAGTTTCAAATCAGTGAAATATCTAAGAAACTGGTTCTGTCAAGTGAACGATAGATCTAATTCTCTATTAGCAACTAAACAGAGTTGACATGATCTAGAGCTCTTAAATATATTTAAAATAATCAATTTTTCAAATCAAATTAAGTAACAATCAGAAACTGCTTAAATGAAACTCTATCACTAAAAACTTAAATCAAACTCAATCTATCTACCTTCCCCGACAAACTAAGAAAACTTTAGTTCAAAAAGGAGTCAATGTCAAATTAAGTGTTCTGATATGTTCACTCTCAATCAATCTCTTGCCAAGACGGTCCGCCCTCACACACATGACTTGGCTAGTAAGCTCCTCAGATGAAGCAGTTACGACTAGAGCCCTCTGATCAGGTGGTTTGGCCATCTTGGCTCTATTATATTATGATCACGACTGTAGCCTGTATGCTCCCCAATGGCCCTGCCCTTTGAAGTGTGAATCATAGAGTATACTTGATTGGGCAAATAACCCTCTATCAGCTAAGGTAGACTTAAGCATCTCTCTTTAGACAAACACCACCCCAGGTCTACGAGGGTTTATTACCACGTAACCCATGTGATAAGGATCTTCGATTAGGTACACCTCCTCCTCGACTAAGTAGACTACGACGCTTGGGGATGACGGAACCATGGGATCTAGATCGAGCACGTCTTCATTCCCCCAACCATCCGGTTTAAGCTGAAATGATGAATTTCATATTCTAAATTATGAAACTCCATATGCTGCTACTATACGCTACGCATTTAGCGATCTAATGACTAACCTTAATCCAAAGTTCTCTCTCACTTATTGAGTGGGCTAATTAACTATAGGGGCTCGCGCCTATAGGAAACCTAGAATCAGATCTAAAGTTCTCACCAAACGAGGGCGAAATCTCTAAGTAGTTTCTCATCTACTATTCCATCTGTCTTCTGAAAAATTACACCGACACTTTCAAATCACTCTCTTCAATTCAATAGTATGTAAATTGTCAAGAGGTCGGTGGCGAATTTTCGGAGCCCACAATATATATATAGAATAAGTCTTGAATTTATGAAACTCTCAACCAACTATTGTAAAATAATCCTTTTACACAGCATTCATTTTACATTGCATTCCAAATGCAAGCACCTTAGTACAAGTGCAATTAAACTACTTAGAACAAAAGTATTATCATCTCTATAACAATCCTCTTAATAAGTTTAACAATTTTATCTACATTCAAAAGGACATTAATATATTATCCGATGTTTACAGAGAATTCTTTAAATTAATTTATTTGCATTCAATAAAATGGTTTTTTCAATGAGAATAAAACGATAGTTTAATCAGTAAATAAAATTTATGTATTGTATCACTTTCATTTCATCTCTCTAATGCATCTCTCTCTCTCTCTCTCTCTCTCTCTCTCTCTCTCTCTCTCTCTCTCTATATATATATATATATATATATATATATATATATATATATATATATATATATATATATATATATATATATATATATATATATATATATATATATATATATAGTGCCATACATTTCAAGTTTCATAAGACTAAAGTATATATTTATCATAAAAATTTAAACCTTTCTTTCAAACATGATTTGATAGCTTTTAAGATACTATTAATTTTTTTGGGAAAAATATGTAATTTGCCAATGTAAAAATATAAAAGAATATTAATATTTTTTTTTAACTATGATTCTAAGAAAAAGACTTCACTTTTGTTATTAATATGATCATTGATTTACATATCGTTATAAATTATTATGTTGGTCTCTCTCTCTCTCTCTCTCTCTCTCTCTCTCTCTCTATATATATATATATATATATATATATATATAGTATATATATATATAATCTTGATTGTTGGAGAGAATTTTAGCTATCTTACTTTCAATTAATATACTTTTTATTTTAAATAATAGATATCTTCATTTCTAATATAAACTAACATAAATAAATGGCAATGTTCTCATCTTATATCTATAAATTTCGTTGCAATTCCCTCGCATTTGTAAGTATCAGTGGATCCATTTAATAATAATAATATAAGATATAATTTTTATCCCTTGAAAATTATTTTAACTGCCCACATATCCTGACAATTAACAATCAAATCATACATAATTGTAAAATATTGTCATCAATTACTATCATAAGATAATTTAAATAAAAGTAAATTTCGATATACTGAAATTTTTATTTATCCATTAACCATGCATACACTAAGTCATGAAACTATACTATCCATACATACAAGTATACAACAACACCTTATCATACATTTTAGAGGCATTTTCACAGCAGTTATTTATTTATATTCATATTCATATCTGCAATGTTATTTATATACATCTGTCATCATGAATACTTGCTTTCGTCTTCACTTCAAGCACAAGGTGGTGGGATGACAGTCCCTTCTTTGGTCAAATTAACATTTGAACAGAAGCTTTTAGCTGAACCGCCGCCATTGTTAACCAAGTTAATATCCTCTAATACTATCCCACTGCATGGAAAGCTTTTGCTGCAGTTGAAATTTATGGCAAATTTTGAAGCGCTTGTTCCTCTGATGTTACTGTACTGCACATTGCTCACTTGCACGGCAGATTTCTGCACAGAATAATATAATTTTTGTTTTTATTTTTCTAATAATAAATCTGATTTTTTAACAAATATGAAAAATTGTGTCAGATGAATTTCAAGAGTATATTTTTATATTAATTTTTGTTTGTAAATGATTATTGATCTATTACCTGCTGAGAGCATGGCTTGGAGGAATCACAGTAGTTCTGGTCTATGATTATTGGATTTTGTACATCTTTCATTTCAATGTTTTTGAATACTATCTTCTTTGCATAGCCTTTTCCACCCTACAAAAAAAAAAAGCAATTAAGCCTGAGGTAATAAAATATATCATTTATGTGTGCTAATATATATATTTTATATATAAACTTTTATATTGAAAATTAAATCTAAATACATATTTATATTTATAATTAAAATAATTACCGCCATGTCTTGATGCTAACACCATTTGAAGTACCACTAAACCGAAAGCAAGATTCATCGTCACATTAAATACTTGAGCGGGAGCCCTCTGCCCCGTGCTTCCAATACCGGATAACATTAATAACTAAGTAATCTTAAAATACATTAATACAATTAATGACATCATAACACAAATTATAATTGTTTGTGGAGCCTAAACGCCTAAATTATTTCATAAATTCATTCCATGACGGGCCACAAGTTATATTGTTTGCTCACATCCTTAGATCCACTCACTATTGATATACAATCATCTCCGCAAATTATAGTTATGTTCCAAAATCAATCTTTTGTCACCAGCATACATATATATAAAAGGAACATACCAAGAGAAATGTTGTGGACATATTGTAATATTTTGTGTTCTTGTGACATGGATTCCATCAAGATAGGCTACGTTAGAGCGCTTATATTCAGATTTGAAGCCGTAATATCCTTACTGTTCTCAAACTCAATATGTATCTGTTGGCTATTTAACAGATTCAAGCTCTCCACCCTCAACCCATTGCATGCATTAAAAGTCAAGGCCTATATCACAAAATTATATTGAAAAAAATATTCATTCATAAAAAAAAAATATTTCATGATATATATAAGTAAATGTGTATGATTTGATTGATGATCACGTACGGTTGGAGCATCTTTGCATGGCTGAGAAGAGAGTTTTGTACGTGATGGAAACAGATGAAATCAAGCTATTAGTATATTGAGACACTTAATAAATGTGAGTTTAATTACTCTTTATGGTTAGATAGATAATAAAATGAGAAAATAAGAATGCTCACTTGTGATTTATCTATTTTGCATGATTTTTGCCACCAAACCTTTCCATTGCCATTGATGGTTCCTCCACCTGAAACTACGAGATTGTTTACTTTGTTGAAGTAAAGCCATGTCGTTTGATTCTTTCCATTCCAATCTGATTGGTTTGAAGATGCCTCGATTGTCCCCATTATCTGATGATTATATTTTTAATTATAGGAAAATAATATTATATTGTAAAAATATTATTAGTATATACATATATATATATATATATATATATATATATATATATATATATATATATATATATATATATATGTGTGTGTGTGTGTGTGTGTGTATGTGTGTTTATATATTATAATAATTGGATTTATGAGGAATTATATGGTCTCACCATGAGTGAAATTTGTGATTTGCAGGGGCCTGAGAAAGTGATGGGTTTTACAAGGTATGTGTGGCCTTTGGGCACGATGAGAGAGACGGGGCTGGTAGAGGAGCAAGCTGCATTCCATGCCTTTTCAAATGCCTGAAAAATATGGGGGTAATTAAATTTATATTGACCGTAATTAAACTCACATTTGTTTTATGGTATAACAAATATTATTTGAAATTATATTGACTTTGGGAATTTAAAATAATTAAATATGAACTAGACTTTGAAAAAGTGAGGCTTTCAATAATTATATTAAAAACAAATTGGGATTTCATTCAAACAGAATATCAACTTTTATTCGAAAAGAAATTTAAAATTTTATTTTTAAAATAAATTTCTTCTATCAACATATTCCAAAAAAAAAATTATTTAAAATAAACACTTTATTAATGAAAAAAGAGTGTTATTTTTGTAAATCATGTGCTCATGGATTTTATATATCCTGTTTACTTAAAAATAAAAGATTATATATATATATATAGAAAGCTGCCGACTGGCATTAAGAAAACCCTACAGTCGGAGATGGCTTTTTGGGGAGTTGAAGTCAGGCCTTCTAAGCCATATGTCCATAATTTTGATCAATCCCGTGGCAGGCTTCGCATCTCTCAGGCAACACTGGGTGATGGTAAGGCTACGTCCAAGAGCACTGTGCAGTGCAATGTTGGCAACAAAAGCCCCGTTTTATTGTGCTGTTTGATTCCGAATGTATCTGAAACTTGCCACTTGGAATTGGAGTTTGACGAGGATGAAGAAGTCATCTTCTCTGTTCTCGGTCAGAAAAGTGTCCATCTAACTGGTTATTATCTTGGTCATGGGCCTAGATTGGATGGAGATGATACTGAATCCTATGGAGAAGATATTGCTGAATCAGATAGTTCTGATGCCTACAGTTATGGCAGTGAAGATGAGTATGTCTGATTTTATAGATGATGCTGATTTTGCATTATACACAGAATCTCAGAGGCCTAAAAGCAGTGTTGTCATCGAGGAGATTGAAGATGATGACAAACAACATCATAACTTTCGTCGCTTAAAAAAGAAGCATGAGATTAGCTATTCTGAGGATGTTGAAACTGAATCCAAGCAGTTAGTGGTGAGGAACAAAGAATCTACAAAGAGGAAAGTGAAGATGACGATGGTTTTCCTATTTGTTTCAACGTGGAGGGTAAAGCTTCCAAAAAGAAGAAGATAAATGATGATCAGAAAAGGAAGGTTGATGACACTAGTCAAAATACTGTTTCTATTAGTGAAGCTAATGTGGCTCGTGATTACACAATACCCATTGAAACTACTTCTAAATATAAAGAAAAATCAAAGAAAAGGAAGGAAAAGGATGACAGGTCTTCTTTAGGATCTAAGAATAATGAGAAACAGAATAAACAAAAGGAGAATGTCAAAATGAATAACAGATCTGAGACTAATGCTAATCATTCAATTAATGAGATTGAAGGACATGCTAAGGAAAGGCTAATTAGAGTTAAAGATACTGACAATGATTGTGATATTACTGTTGCGCCAAGTGACATTGATACCTGCAAGCAATTTAAGAAAAAATACAAGAAGAGAAGAGTCAGGGAAGAAGACGTTCGTGGATCTAAGACTCGCAAGGGACTATTAACACCGACGGTACCAAAGAAGATGAGATGCCTGTTGATAACCCTGCCGCTGCTGAAGTAAATGTGGTAAAGAAAAAGAAGAAGAAAAACAAGAAAAAGAATGATGATTCAGATATAAAGCATGAGGCATCATCAGAAAAACAGAAAGCTGGCCTGGTGAATGGTGTTGATGAATCGCGGCATGGGTCTCAAGTTATCAAAACTCGAACTTTTCCCAACGGCCATATTGTGAAGGAAATTTGTATGGGTAAACCTGATGGCAAGAAGGCCTCTCCTGGGAAGAAGGTATCAGTCCGCTATATTGGCAAGTTAAAAAAACGGAACTATTTTTGATTCGAACGTTGGCCAAAGGCCTTTCAAGTTTCGACTTGGCATTGGTGAAGTCATCAAGGGATGGGATATAGGCGTCAATGGCATGTGTATTGGTGACAAGAGAAGGCTTACTATTCCACCATTATTCGGCTATGGGGCTAAAGGTGCAGGGAAGATTCCACCAAACTCTTGGCTTGTTTTTGATGTTGAATTGGTTGATGTTCAGTGAAAAAAAAAACTCACCGGTTGGTGTCTTGCCACCATATTTTGATTTTATTTTGTGGAGAATTAGTGAGCAAGAAGATCATTAGCCACAATTTTGTTTTTGAATAGTTTGGTTATAATATTAGTCGAATTTGTATTGCGAAATATATATATATACTTTGAGGAACTTTACACAAACTACAAAAACTTTTTACACAAGAAAACAAAATGACGAATTAGTTTTCCCTTACCATAGTATCATCAACACCACCACCTTTTGCTCCGTAGTCCTCCACACTAACCACCTTCTCATTCAATCCTCCTTGAAACCCACTCACCATCTGCTCAAAGCTCCTTTCAAATAATCCCACTTCATCTCCTCCTTCCAACTCCTCATAATAACCAGGATGAGCTCTCATTCCATGCAAAGAGAAAGCCTTTAAGGAGCCCAAATCTTGTTCGAAGTTGGCTACACATGAGAAGCTTTCAAGAGATAAAAAGAGAAGAGAGAAGAAAAGAATCATTTTTGAGCTATTTTAAGATAGATAGATTGAGAATAGCTACAGATATCAGATTTTGTTATATAACAATGGCTGCAACAGATACATATATATTTTGTAAGTTGAGGTACGGCGGTATTGTCTTATTTTTGTTAAGTTTTTTTTTTGTTAATTTCAGATTACGGAGGTTTATATTGCTTAAATTTTTCCTAAATAAATCAAATTTTACGTCATAGGATAAGCTGAAAAAATTTTACGTGCCGACTCTGGATTTTAGTTTTTTTTTTTTAAAAAAAAAAAAAATATTAGTCCGCTGAGATTGTCCCGCTTTTTAGTTTTTTTTTTTTTTAAAAAAAAAAGAAAAAATGGAGGGCTGTGATCTGCGGAGTGCGCACGTAATATTCTCTCGGATAAGCTAAGGATGAGCTATTTTAAGATAGATTGAGAATAGCTACAGATATTTGTTAAGATATATTGATATATATATATATATATATATATATATATATATATATATATATATATATATATATATATATATATATATATATATATATAAAGTAATTAATTTAAATTTTTTAATTAAATAACTTATTTATTATTATTTTTAATATTTTATTTATTTAATTTATATGTATTATTCTTAATTATTATTATAATATCGTGTTGAATTATATAATGTACATGTGTATAAAACAATCAAATAAATTTTAAAAAAGTTTAATATTTAATTCCTGAAATTTTTAAAAAATTTTAAATCAGTATGTGAACATATTGAAATCATGTTGAATTAAGCAACTAATTATTTGAGTTGATTCTTACAAATAATTTTTCTAATTCAGGTCCTTAAATACTTGAAGCCAACAAATGGTTCGGCTCTTAGTTCATTTTCTTAAGTAATCTTAAACTAATTTTTTTTTATTACGAGGGATAAAATCATTATCTTGTATATAATTTGTAAGTTTAGATGAGTTAAATTATAAATTTAAATTGACTCAAGACTATGTCTCAAGAACTATGTAATAAACTTACAATGTGACTTGGGGGTTATTTGATACCTAAAAAAAAATACAGTGTAAAAATAATGCGGTGTATTTGGATTACTTTAGAGTTGTTTGGTTGAAAACTCTATAAATACATGAGTTTTTTTTCTTGAGGTTGTAAGCGGGCTGCCATAACACTTTTACGATCGTTTAGAATTGCTCCATCGAGTAATTATAAATACACTAAAATAACATTTATAATATATTCTAAATATATTATTACCTTTATAATTTTACTTTTTTACAAATTTTACACAACCAAACAACCCATTAATATTCAACCTTCGTTGGGTCTTCGTTTGGAAATCAAAAGAGAAATGCATTTAAATTTGTGTACATCACATGCATGAACTTATATCTTATGTAATTTTAATTTAGTAAAATAAAATATTAACATTCATAAATAATATATTTTAAAATTTGCTTCTCAGATAAGCAATGTTATTGTATTTAGTTTTACATTTTGGTGTCCCCTCTCTATATATGAGGTTGTGTCATTGCAGGTGCCAAGTTCCTAGTGCTTAGTTCCTCTATCTTCCCCTTTAGCAATCTCCTTCGTCCCATTTCTGGTTTGCAGTCGTCTGTAAATATTGAGTAAGTTATTAATAAACCTTGCATTTTATAATTTCTGCTTTTAATATATTGTCTTCTATAATCCTAGTATCAGAGCCATGATGGGGTGAATCCCAAGGGGGGTGGGGTTGGAATTTGCAGAAAGTCTAGTTAGAGTTAGTTAAACTCTTATAAATCCTTGACTAGGTATAATCTTATCATGATAAATCCTTTTGTGATTTATAATCAAAATACTTTTATAATTCTTCTGAGATCCAGTCTTCGTTGCATATGAGAATAATTCCCTGAGGTTATGGGTCATAAGTCTTATTTATGTTGACTATCTCGGGTTTACTGGAGATTCTGAATTTATTTTATTATAACTTAGAATTGTTTGATCAATTTATTAGAGTTTTCTATTTGTTGAATTCTTTCCCCTACCCCTCCTCTTTATGGCTTCCTCATCTAACTCGTATTCTAATCTTATGATTAGAAATTCAAGAAACGATAGTTTAATTAAAAATGCTGAATTAACAGAGTTACCTCTAAATGAAGAAGACCTAAATAAATGGTATTTGCCTAAAATCGATAAATCTCTGATTTATCGAATTGGTACCTTTGATCTCAAAGGAAAAACTTCCATTAAAACGGTAGAACAATCGATCACTATAGATCAATTAGATAAAATTATTTATCTATTAACTCAAGAAGACTTGCATATATCTATGCAAGGCTTTAAATATATTCACATCAATATGATTCAAATAACATTTAAACCTTTAATATTAAAGGGATTAAATGCTTCCATCCTTTCCTCTGCTTTAGATGGTCGATGCCCCGAATCGTCTCAATCTCTCATGGCTTATCAAGATTTGCTATGTCATGGACCGCTTTTAATGCTTTCCTAATTTAAGTTTATCTTTAACTGATATCAATCTTCTTGAAGCCATCAAGTTGCAAATACAACTTCATGGATATGACTTTCTTCCTGGATCTGAAACTATTATTTTAATTTTCAAGTTATATTTTAGAGTTCTTAATACTTTAAATCCAAATATCAAAAAGGTTGTTCAACCTCTTGAACGAACAACCTTAATTGAAACTAATCTATTAGCTTCTCATGTAGCAACTAACAGAGTTATTAAATGGAATGAGATAGTATTCCCTGACTCTTGGGCAATACCATCTGCGATCACTCCAAGACCCTCTATCAACCAAGACATCAATCAGATAATTCAAACATCAGAAGGTGATGTAGGTTAGAATTAATCCACGAAGATCAATCACTCTTCCTAGAGTTTCATTTCCTGAAACATTAGCAAGAACAATATCTTCGTGTTCTCCTACTCATTCGTAAGAACCACCAATTGAAGCAAATCAATTAAATAAAATAATATTTACTTTCCAAAGAGAGAAAATAAATATCCCACTCCTTCTAAAATGAATTTTAGTCTTAATAAATTATCAAATAGGATCTTAGTCTAGAGAGACTATTTTGAGAGATTATAATCAACCTAAATAAAAAATTTGAAAGTGGTAAATATCACCTCGTAAAATCGAGACTTGAAATATCTTGTATATATTTTGAGGAAATGATAAAACGTAATAAGAAGGGAAAGGCAATAATTCCTTTTGTAGCCCTTCCTTCAAAATTACATATAAATTGCCATTTTAAGCAACAAAAAATGGCTAGATGAGGAAGGGAAAATTGTGGAAACTTTATATCCTCAACCGATGGACCGAATGGTTGATAATAAACCTCTTGATATTGCTTTTGAAAAATCAGCACTGATACTCAAACTTTAATATAATTTATTGTTATAATTAAACAACTTAATTATAGCAATAGTACTCTCCAAACTATTTCTGAACATTTATTTAGAATATAATCTAAGGTCAATCAATTAGTTAAAGAAAAATTTCCTTTCCAAGAAAAAATTATTCGAAAAATTACTGATAAGGTACCTTGAGCTTCATTTTATACTAAAACCTCTTTTTCAACCTCCTAAACTTTCTATTAATTTAGGACCGTCAAAAGAGGAAATTCAAGATTTAATTCTTAAATTTAAAAAATCAATCTTTAAGCCATGTCCTTATTGGCAAGAGATTGATTGAGAGGTAACATAGCAGAACACTTGATTTGACATTGGCTCCTTTGTGAGCTAGAGTTTTCTTAATTTATCAACCTCGATAAATTATTGTGGAATGTGGGTAGATTGAGTTTGGTTTAAGTTTTTAGTGATATAATTTCATTTAAGCAGTTTCTGATTGAAATTTGAAAATTGATTTGATTTGAGAAATTGATTAACTTGGATATGTTTAAGAGTTTTAGATCCTGTCAACTCTGTTTAGCTACTAACAGAGGATTAGATCTACTATCACCTGACAAAATCAGTTTATCAGATATTTTGCTGATTTGAAGCTCTTATTATAGGTTTTTAGGTTTTGTTAACCCAGACCCAGTCCAAAGACTAAACTGGGCAGCCACCTGCGTAGCATCCTCAGGCACTTGAATTTCAGCATTCAGCATAGTGTCGGGGCACATGCGGGTGTATTTAAGAATTTAGGTAATTTTGTATTTGAATTATGTGATTAATTTTCTATTTTCCTTTCTTTCCAACTCTAGCCTGCACAACATTTTCAGACTTTAAAATTTGCACTTGAAATCCCTATGTCCAAGCACATGCTGGAATTTATAGTTTAACTAATTTCACCTAATTAGTGATTTCGTTGATTTTAAAGATCATAATTATAATGAAATTCCTTAATTCTTGATTTAAAGAAGCCTTATATAGATTATAGAATTGGATTTAGTATCGCTTCGTTGCAGTGTACAAAGTGTTAAACCGTGGCAAAGAAGATTTTGTTGATTATAGTTTAACACACTTCTTGCAATTAGTTTACTTGTTGAGTTTTTTTTTGTAATTTTTTCAACATAATTACGCTCAATTTGCATCAATTTTGATAAGTTTTATCGATTTCAGTGTTTGTTGCTTTAGCCCTACTTATGCTAATTAGCTAGCAAAGTAAGCACCTCCACATTGATCAAAGAGTTATTAAACCCAATTTGAATTTATCCTTAGATTTTGAGTTTATCACGAGGTTGTTATGAGTTTGGCATTCGCCCTCCTGCCCCCCCACCCCCCCACCCAAATTCTAATTAAAGCTTACTTAATTTTGAGAAATTTGCAAGAAAAGGAAACTCACTTTGACACTACAATTTAAGCCATAGAAGATTGTAATTAGAGTTTGTAACTTTAATATTAACCTCCCCCAAAGTTTGTGAGTTTAATATTAGTCTCCCCAAAATTTCACTTAGATTTTAAATAAATATTCTATTTTCCCCAAAAATTGTTTTAAAGGCTTCCCCCTTTTTTTATTTGACGCCATAAAATTAACTGTAGGATTTTTTTTTCTAATTAGCGCTCCTAACTCAGCTCATTTTACCCTCTTTTTTTCTAAGTCAAAAGATTTGACAAATTTCGGCAGCCTCTCGGCGTCATCCCCGCATAAGGGGCTGCATCGGGGTATTTTGGCTTACTCGGTACTCCCTGTTGAGCATGAATGTAAAGTATCTATGCACATAATCAAGATGTATGAGAAAGATAAATTTTATGAGAAGATAAAAATATATTTTAAATAATAATTATTGATTAATTAACTTAAATTAAATTTAATTTTATTGAATTAAATAGTTGCTAATATAATTAAATACATATTTATTTATGATTAATTAAGTTAAATTTAATTAGAATCAATCAAAAATTAATATATAAATTCAAATTTAGATAAATGATATAGCAATATATATATATATGTTGACCTCCACATATGTGTCATAAATCAAGACAAGGCAACAAGTCAAATTTGACGGACTTAGATGACATGCATTGAATGTCCGAACTTATTAATTGGTGTATACATAATGTCGAATAATTAGCGATGCGGCCGCTGAAATGCGGGCGTCGCGAAAATGGTCCAAACGACCTCCGATTGGTGAATGGACTTTTCCATCACATTCAGAACATAGAAATTAGTCAGAATAAAAATATTTTCGACTTGATGATAAATCGATCAAGCGCTCGAGTCTTCAACGCGCCTGCACATATATCGAGGTTAGGAGGCACCGACGAGGATCAAACGATCTTTGTTCGTGAAATTGATCAATCATTGGCTTCTAAACGTCAAAATCTGTCAAGTAAGATTGTTCGCACTCAATTCGGACGAATCTAGCATGAATGTTGTGCGGTCAAAAGCGGCGACGCGCATTTTGAGCTGAAATGAACTCAATTTGGCACCGACTCAAACCAAACGGCTCCTCAGCTAGACTCTCATTGCGTTTAGAATATATTTCCTTATATATATATATATATATATATATATATATATATATATATATATATATATATATATATATATATATATATATGATTTAATGAAATCCACATTAAAATGGTTTAATAAATTTAAAATTAATTAAAATTTCCTAAATTACCCCTAAATCCCCCCATTTTATTTTTCCGGTTTTTTTTTTTTCTGAATAACCTCTCCAAAAAAGGATCCCACTTTCTCCTCATTCTCTCCCACATTTCTCTCTCCTGCACCCTCTCTCTCTCTCTCTCTCTCTCTCTCTCTCTCTCTCGTCAAAAACAAAAAAACTCTGCACATGTAATTCCTCGCCTCTAAATTCGACTTTTGCCTCTGCATCATCTATTTCCCAGTTCTCATCCCACGCCGATATTTCCAGTGTTTGCATCCATCCATCAGACCTAGCCCTCTGCATCTTCGCTCAAACCCATAAATTGCAGTTCAGTGCATTCGCCCTCAAACATTTTTTCTCTGACCCAGTACCATGGTATCCCACTAGCCCATCGCATTCAACCTCCTCGCTTCTCCATAATCAAGGGAATAACATCGTCAATAGGGAAATTCTTCTTTCGATTTCTGGCATCGCACCCCTCGCTTTAGCCGTCTCATTTTCGCTTCGCCGTAATCGGGGGAAGAACATCATCAACAGGTGAATTCTTCTTTGGATTTCGACGTCATTGCCCTCTTTTGATCTTTGTCGTAATCGGGTGAAGAACATCGACAATAGGCGAATTCTTCTTTCAATTTCCGACCTTGCTTTAGCCCTCGTTTTCGCCAAAAGAAGAACATCGTCAACAAGCAAATTCTTCTTTCGGTTTCCAGCGTCGCACTCCTTGCATTATATTCTCAATTGCGTACCTAACCCCGTTCCTTTGCCGAGCATTGCAGCGCGCCGAAAAATGCATCAGAACATGTGTGATCTGTGAATTGATATATATACATATATGCTTATGTTTCTTTGCAGGTTTGAAGACCTCATTGTGCCCAACAGGGCGCGATGAGATGAAATCCGACTGTGGTGTCGCAAGACACCACTCGCTACGCTCAACAGGGCGTACCGAGTAAGCCAACACTTATTAGATGTCGCTTCCCCTAGACGAAATGTTGCCAAAATTTTGTCTAATTTCTAGACTTAGAAAAAAAAAAGAGATGGAGGGGAATGAATATATATTGCATTTGTCTTCTTCCAAGTTCAAAGGCCTCGTCATGCTCAACAGAGCGCGACGAGATGAAAAAACTAGCTGTGGTGTCGCAAGACACCGCTCGCTACGCTCAACAGGGTGTACAGAGTAAGCCAAAACACTCCCGATGCAGTCATCTACGTGGTGATGGCACCGGGAGGTTGCCAAAAATTTGCCAAATTTTAGGCCTTAATAAAAAAAATATATAATATAAAGTCCTAAAGAAGTGGAGTTGAAATTAAATATAAATGAACTGAAAATAAATTTGAAAGAGACTTGAGTACAAATAAAATTAAAAATCATGTTTCAAGTAAGAAAATAGGGATCAAACTCAAGTGAACTTATAAAGTTTGAAATAAATTTGAATTCCTTTGATATACATCACAAATGACTTAAAATAAATTTGAAGTTTAATTTTCAAATAAATAGGGAATTTGATATGAAGTTAAGAATGAATCTAAATTAGGTCTACTCTTGTTTTAGAAAATGTGAAAAGTCTTTAAATGATAAAATTAGAGAGACTTGAAACTTTCTTTCAGGTGAACTTCGTACATATAAACTTGTATGAATGCAATTCTATGAAGTATGTCATCGCACATACCTTATAGCAGTCACTCCTTTGGGCCAAATATTCCAAAATACATGCAAATGCTTGAATGAAAATAAATTCATTACCCATATCTAAAATGAATATATTTTTATTCGAAGCTTGTGCAAAATTTCAAATACTTGCCACCGGATCTGCAACTCTTTGTACAAGCAAACAGAAGATGATACTAAATCAAATTCTACAAAAATCATAGGGCTTCCTTCAATCCAAAATAAAAGAAATTTCATTCTAATTATGATTTTTAACGTAAGTGATTTCACTAATTAGATGAAATTATCTAGCTAAATATCTGCATGTGCTCGGATATAGAGATTTCAAGTGCCAAATTTTAATATCAAAAAGTAGACTAAATTGGTATCAATTAAATATTAATCTAAAAAAATCTAATATGATATTAGATCAATTTATTACATCTTATTTGCCACTGGATCTGCAATTCTTTGTACAAGCAGATAAAATGCATAGTTAGATTAAATGTTGCACGATGAAGGAACTTCCCTTCAAATCAAAAATAAAATAAATTTTATTCTAATTATGATTTTTAATGTCAGTGATTTCATTAATTAGATAAAATTATCTAAGCTTTAAATACCCACATGGGCGCCCACACTATGCTGAATGCTTAAATTCAAGTGTCTGAGAATGCTGCGCGGGTTGCTTCCCGATTTAGTTTTAGAACTGAGTCCGGATTAACAAAACCTAAAAACCTATAATAATAGTTTCAAATCAGTGAAATATCTGAGAAACTGGTTCTGTCAAGTGAACGATAGATCTAATTCTCTATTAGCAACTAAACAGAGTTGACATGATCTAGAGCTCTTAAATATATTTAAAATAATCAATTTTTCAAATCAAATTAAGTAACAATCAGAAACTGCTTAAATGAAACTCTATCACAAAAAACTTAAATCAAACTCAATCTATCTACCTTCCTCGACAAACTAAGAAAACTTTAGTTCAAAAAGGAGTCAATGTCAAATTAAGTGTTATGATATGTTCACTCTCAATCAATCTCTTGCCGATGGGGTGCGTCCCGGCGCATGACTTGGCTAGTAAGCTCTTCAGATGAAGCAGTCACGACTAGAGCCCTCTGATCAGGTGGTTTGGCCAGCCTGGCTCTATTATATTATGATCACTCTTTGTATGCTCCCAATGGCCCTTTGAAGTGTGAATCATAGAGTATACTTGATTGGGCAAATAACCCTCTATCAGCTAAGGTAGACTTAAGCATCTCTCTTTAGACAAACACCACCCCAGGTCTACGAGGGTTTATTAGACGACGTAACCCATGTGTTGCTGATAAGGATCTTTCGATTAGGTTAGGTCGACTACCTCCTCTGACTAAGTAGACTACGTACCGCGATTGCTTGGGATGACGGAACCATGGGATCTAGATCGAGCACGTCTTCATTCCCCCAACCATCCGGTTTAAGCTGAAATGATGAATTTCATATTCTAAATTATGAAACTCCATATGTTGCTACTATACGCTACGCATTTAGCGATCTAATGACTAACCTTAATCCAAAGTTCTCTCACTTATTGAGTGGGCTAATTAACTATAGGGGCTCGCGCCTATAGGAAACCTAGAATCAGATCTAAAGTTCTCACCAAACAAGGGCGAAATCTCTAAGTAGTTTCTCATCTACTATTCCATCTGTCTTCAAAAATTACACACTTTCAAATCACTCTCTTCAATTCAATAGTATGTAAATTGTCGAGATTGTGGCAATTTCGAGCCCACAATATATATATAGAATAAGTCTTGAATTTATGAAACTCTCAACCAACTATTGTAAAATAATCCTTTTACACAGCATTCATTTTACACTGCATTCCAAATGCACGCAACCAAACAGCCCCTTAGTGCATGTGCAATTAAACTACTTAGAACAAAAGTATTATCATCTCTATAACAATCCTCTTAATAAGTTTAACAATTTTATCTACATTCAAAAGGACATTAATATATTATCCGATGTTTACAGAGAATTCTTTAAATTAATTTATTTGCATTCAATAAAATGGTTTTTTCAATGAGAATAAAACAATAGTTTAATCAGCAAATAAAATTTATGTATTGTATCACTTTCATCTCTCTAATGCATCTCCCTCTCTCTCTCTTTCTCTCTCTCTCTCTATATATATATATATATGTTATAGAGAAATTTCTTTTTTTATTTAATATAATGTATTCTAATATATTAAATTCTTGAATATATCTATATATATATATATATATATATATATATATATATATATATATATATATATAGTGCCATACATTTCAAGTTTCTGATAAGACTAAAGTATATATTTATCATAAAAATTTAAACCTTTCTTTCAAACATGATTTGATAGCTTTTAAGATACTATTAATTTTTTTGGGAAAAATATGTAATTTGCCAATGTAAAAATATAAAAGAATATTAATATTTTTTTTTAACTATGATTCTAAGAAAAAGACTTCACTTTTGTTATTAATATGATCATTGATTTACGTATCGTTATAAATTATTATGTTGGTCTCTCTCTCTCTCTCTCTCTCTCTCTCTCTCTCTCTCTCTCTCTCTATATATATATATATATATATATATATATATATATATATATGTATGTAAGTATATATATATATATATATATATATTTAGGAAACCCCATTATACGGGGGTATTTTATTGCCACAAAAAAAAGGTTACAAGGTCCTTAAAGGGGATAAACTCCGAAACTACTACTCAAAGAGCTACAATCAGCCTAAGGAGTAAATCCCCAACTAAGTACATCCAAGAGCAAAAGAAAACCATAAAGCAAACAAAAGAGACAAGATGATAAACATAATAAGCTAAAGAAGAGATAATACAATGCTCTGATGGTTGTAATAGTACTTGGAAAATGGAGCAAACTCGAGCAAACCATTTGAAGGCAATGAGCGAATGAAGGTCGAAGTAACGGAAGGAGAAAGAGTCCATGACACTGCGAAGCAACCTACAAAAAAAAAAAAACTAAACACCTGCAAGTTTAAATACAAAAGAAGTTTGATCCAGTTAGATAGTGCAGACAAAATATAATTGAATGCAGGATAAATTGGAATTGATAGTGAAGAAGAGGGATAAAGAAGGCTCCGGCTCATTCACAGCAATTTGGGGCAATTGCAATTAAGAGCATCCAAACAGCGGAAGGATACCACAAAAATGCAACTACCAACCAAAGAGAAGTGAAATCCTCACAGCCATCCTATCCCACAAACCTGTATAGGAGCTATTGGAGGTCGTCATTTGAGACATCATATATCTTTGTCGAAGGACAAAGACAATCGAGCAGTGCCCCAACACGAGAAAGAAAGAGAGATTGAAAATGAAAGTGATTCAATTCCAACACAATCCAAATACTATTACGGCGAAGCAATGGGATGAGCGGCGGTCTTAGAAGAACAACCGGATCTGAGACTCCCAAATAACAATTACGCGACCATAGATTGCACTTACGAAAGTAGAATCCCAAACACCAAAATTCCATATAAGGTGAAATGAGAAGGCTCCACGGATCAGCCAAACAAACAGCGTAAGCCCCAAATAAAGGAACACCAGAGACAAATAGAAAAAAGCAGCGTGATTGAAACCAGAGCCATGGAAAGCTCCAATCAAAATCAGGTCACCAAAAGGCATGTAATAGGGTAGCCCAGTCCAACAAAACCCAGAAGACATATACATACAGATTAATAGCAGACCAACCAACACCAAAAAGCTAATGCTGCCAGTAAGGTCTCACTTGCATATACAGTAGAATCCAAACACTAACAACCCATATAAAATTCCATAAGGTCTAACGAAGGCTCCAGTTCGACCAAACAACCGCAATCCCAAATTAAAGGAACCCGAAACCAATTAAGAACAATCGGTAAAATCTAGCGGTGGATAGAACCGGCAATATGAAAAAAAGCGAATGTTCCACGGTTGACCAAACAACCGCAAAGCCCCAAATAAAGGCCGACCCAAGAATTAAACAAAGTCGAACCATATAGAAGTGGATCAACCCCCAACCGTAGAACATTACCGAAATAGGATAGCCCCCAACAAAACCAAAATAAATAACAAATACCCACCGACACATCGACCAATCAATAAAAAGCTTATGCCACCAAAGGATGCACTTGAAATACATTAGAATCCAACACCAACAACCCATTTAAAATTCCATAAGTTATTATGTGAAGGCTCCACAATTCACCAAACAACCGCAATCCCAACTTAAAGGAACCAAATAAAACAATAAAAGAACAATCGAGACATCATCAATCGGATAGAACCAACATGAAAATAAATTAAGGGGTGTTGGTCCAAGCCAAACAAGAACAAGCCTTTGTTTAAATTGAATAGGGTAGCCGATCGAGGTTAACTAGGCCTTTCGGATGATGAGGTAGAGTTAAGTTATCAAAGATAGCTCTATTGTTCTAGCACCTAAGTTTGTAGTACGCATGCATTGCCTTCCCTCCAAACATGAGAGATCGCATAGTTGAATTTAGAAAGGAGGGTTGGATATGCTTGAGCACGAAAACAAAGACAGATTTCAGAAGTTAAGAGGTCAATAATCGAAAGCATCCACTTCAATCCAGATGTTAAACCAGCCATGTTGAAGGCAAATCTCAAGTGCATAGTACACCATAAGTTGATATGGAAAAGGTTTGTAAAGGGAAAGCAAAAGCATAAAGAGCTTTACCGTAGTTTCTAAAAATACCACCACAACCAGAATTAGGTGCACCAACCATCCATTAATTTTAATAAGATTGTTTTTGGGTTTAACCCAATAAATGACCTTTTCAGAGACATATAGTTCGAATAGGTAGTCAAGAAGACCTAATTTGGCCACAATAATACAACCTTTGAAGTGTTTCTTAATTAGGTTGGCATTAAATAGCTCACTAATTTTGTATTTTATTCTAGCCATAATTTTTACGTGATTCATAGCTATACCGTTGTGTTTTTTGCTTTTGCCATCCATATAAACCAAATAATAATACTAGCTTTGTAATTTTGATGTGACCTTTAGGGATGTTTTAAAATAAATATCAAGGAGTTGGTATATGGATAAGGAACCATTGAAAAGGTCATTGTTAAAAGATCATCATACCATACGCGATGCAATGGCCCCATTCACAAAAAGATGATTAACCTCTTCGATGTGAAAACAACAATAACATTTAGAGGGTAAGTGGAAGCCTTTGTTCCACATTAAGGAATCAACCGGGATAAAGTTCTTAAGAATATGCCAAACAAGAATGGAGTAAGTAGTAGGAATATTGTTATGCCATATTTTGTCATAAACATTAGAGATTTCAACATTTCTTTTATTATATATCCAAACATTTTTAAAATTAAATTCACCATTCTGAGATAGTTTAAATAGGATCTGATCCTTGTGAGGAGATCCAATGAAATTAAGCTTATCAATTATAGAGGATGGGATGTATTCAAGAAGTTTAGACATATTCCACTTATTATTATAATGAGTTAACTCTAATGGTATCGAGAATGCGATGAAAGTAATTAATGGACCAATGGACAATCCAGTTATCTTGCCAAAATAAGAGTTGCGGAATTTATGCCCCAAGTAATTTGTGACTCGACCATCCATTTGATGCTACATAATCTTCTCAAAGTGAGAGTCTCTAGAATTATAGGAACAAGTTATAGGGTGCTTCCCTTGGCAATATTTAACATTCATGAAGTTTGCCCAAAGATTATTATTGCATCTAAAGTTCCACCAAAGTTTGTATGAAAATGCGTGATTGTATCTTTAATAGTCTTACCAAGACCACCTTCCTCAAGGAGCCACAACATTTTGCCAACTGGACCAATGCATTTTTTTGGTAGAAGTGAGCCCCAAAAAAATTTATTTATAAGCCTCTCAATCTGTTGATGATAGAATTGGCACAATAGATTGAATGAGATAAATAGGTAAGGAATTGAGGGTGCTCTTAATCGGTAAGCCTACCGCCAAAAGATAGAAAGTTATATTCCCAAGAAGAAATGATTAGAGATCTTTTGGATTATATCATCGAAATGATGTGACCTTTTATGTCCTTTGAAAAGAGGGGCACCAAGGTATTTAAGAGGCCACTGATGTTGCTTAAAATTAGTGATACGTTGAATATGGTTAATCCTATTGATGGAAATTTTGGATGAAGGAATAAAGCAACATTTTGTCTTGTTAAGAAATAATCCACTTTCCTTTCCAAAATTCTTAAGTAATTTCAAGATAGTTTTGATATGTGGGATAGAAGATGATAAAGTCATCAGCAAAACTAAGATGAGAAACTGGAATGCCACCACGAGTTTTATAAAGCAATTTAGGTTTATAAAAGAAAATATCATTCAAACACCTGGAAAGGTAGTCAACAGCAATGATAAAAAGAGTAGGAGAGAGAGGGTCTCCTTGTCTCAAGCCATGGGTAGATGTGAAAAACCACTCACTATTGATGATCACGAAAACCAAGCAGTGGCACAATTTTTAATAAGATGAATAAACGCTTGAGAACCCAAAAGGCTAAGAATCTTAAATAAAAGTCCCAAGATAGATTGTCAAAAGCTTTGGATATATCAAGTTTGAAGATAATGTTTCCACCTCCGGGGAACGTCAATGTCATGGATTAATTCTTGGGCAAGGAGGATGTTATCGTAGCTCTACCTTTCATAAATCGACTGATTAGAGATAATATTGGGAAGCCTAATTGATTGGAGATTAGTTTAGCAATTAATTTATTGAAAAGGTGCAAAGACGATAGGTCTAAAATCACCCTGTGTTCGATTTGGATTTTAGGGATAAGAATGATGGAGGTACTAAAGCTCTAGGAAGGGGTTTCCCTCAAAAAAATCAAAACCGCATTAATCAAATCAGTTTTAATAGTGGACCAAAGAATGTTGGAAGAAATGGGTAGTAAACCCATGGGCCAAATAGAGTCCAGTTCATGCTATTAAGGGTATCACTAATCTCTCGGGCTACACAATGAGTGAATTGTTTTGTCTGGTGATCAAGGAGGGAATCATGGAGGATTGGAGATATCAATAAGTTCGGTATTAAGTAAATTTTAAAATGGTTACCGACCGAAGTCTTAATACTTTCTTTGCCAAAGTGATCCAACCGCCATTCTCATTTTAATTTTTTGATAGAGTTTAGAACTTTTCTTTTTTTTGAAAAGAGCGTGAAAATATTTTGTATTTCGCCATCCATTTGTTTACTAGCAGCTTTTCCAATAAGTTTCTTCCATATTTTGAAATTTAATCAGCTGATCCTTTGCTTCCTTAAGTTGGTCATGTTTGCTCGAGTCCGTGATGACTGCTTCTTCAAGAGAACAAACCAAATTCTCCATACTTTTCAAAAAAATGTTTTTAAAATGATGTTTGTTCCACCAATTTAGATTTTGTTTGAGGCGTTTAAGTTTGAGCCAAAAACGGATCATACCTTTAACAGAGTTGTCAGGGTGAATGGGAGCCATCCAGTTCATAGAGACAACATTCAAAAGTCATTATGTTATGGCCCACATGTTTTGAAATCTAAAGGGGGAAGGAGACTGTCTAAGAGGTGGGGGGTTCATAACAGAAATAAGAAGTAGAGCGTGATCCGAGAGTGTTCTACTCAAATGTTCCACTGGTGTTTGGCCATTGATCAATCAGTGAGTTAAATAGGATACGAAGGCGCCAAAGTCTAGAGTTGTTCCAAGTGAAGTTAGAACTGAAAACCGATGTGCTTAAGTTACAATCAAGGATCATATTCAAATCTTCCATGGAGTGAGTGTTAGGGAGGAGCCCCCCTTCTTTCGGATCAAGAATAGTATTGAAATCACCTCCAACAAGCCAAGGTAAAGTGATGCAAAGGATCTTAAGCTATTCCAGAGGATGTTCCCGCCTCTACAAGTCGCATAAATAAAAGAGCCTGAGAGAAATCCCTAAAGAAATGAGAACATTAATCAATTGATTATGATCTTCTAGGATGGTGATAGAGATTGATGGTTTCGAAGCACCAAATTTTATTGCTAATGTTGTGAAAAAATTTTGAAAACCGATTTAATGAAAACATTAGCAATCTTGGAAGAATGAATAAGAGGTTCTATAATAATAAGGAGTGCGACGTTGTGAGTGCGACAAAGGCTTCTAACCCTATTTACATTAGAGTCCCAATACCATGAATATTCCAAATAATAGATCTAATCATAACGAAAATGAAAGAAGTTGAGGAGGATAACAGAATATGTATAAGAAAGCAAAAGAAAACCTAATTTCATTTTTTAAGAGATGTGGAGGATCCGGTAGATCTAGTGGAGCTTCTAGGATTTGTTGACTTCTTTTGTAGGAAACTTGGAAAGGTCTTTCGTCTCATATCTCCATCTCAAAGAGGATAATTTAAAAATTTATGTTAGCTTCAAAGTGGTAATTAATGGAATGGTGATAGATTTCCCTTCTTGATTCCAAATTTGTTGAGAGGATAGGTTTGAGTATCTATATGATAAGTGGAGGTGATGATTTTTCCAATCTCCATTTCGTGATTATTAGTTGGATGTTTTTCTAGAACTAGGGTTCCTCAATCCGCTTGTTTTGTTCGATGTCAAAGAGTCGTGAGTATCTCTTGAATTAATAAGGTCATCACCATTGTTTCTTTGAGCTAGGATAAATGTCAAGATTGGGTTGGGGCAATAAGTTGTCTTTAGGTACAATTTCAACTGGTTAACCTTTTCCCCTCACAGACGTATCATCATGATATTCCACTAAATCATTATGAAGCCCTTTATGCGAATAGGTGAAGAAACGATAAGTTTATTCAGATTTGTATCCGTGTGGTTGATTTTTGGAACATAGGCCATTTTAGTAGGTTGATCTTTTGGTAAAGAAGAGTTAGAATCTGATAACTTATTCTTTTTTACCGAGGGTGGAGAATAAAACAATCGAGTTTTCATGCCCATGAATTTTGCAATGGGAGCGTAAAACCGGAAAGTTTTCAAATTCAACTTTTGGTTATAGCCTAGTGAGCCTATCCGGACTTCTTTTGGGTGCTTTTGGTAATATCTATTTCAACTAAAACCCGAGCAAATGTATGGCAGATTTCTGCCGTACTGATCTATTTGTAATGGCCGACCAAATATAAAAATAGCAAGATGTGTAACAAAATGAATGCACATGTTAGGGAAAGATAGCCAAATTGGGACAATCGGGGATTCTTCCTTAACATCAAAATTAGGTGACCACTTAAGGAGACGCATTTGACAATTATAAACTAAAGGACGCTGCAAACACTCAATAGTCCAGATCATTATTTAGTTGAATAAGCACATGCCGAGGGTCAATCAGCCCTACCGAAAAGGAACCCGAAAGCTTTAGACTATGAAAGAAAGCCCGAATCTTATCAACAGTAGGTCTCCGTAAATTAAATTTCCCAATCGAATATTCAATGGTTTAGCTAATTTTTCTACTTCCATGTCCGAACACATACCGGCAATCCTTAAAAGAAGTAGCAATTAAATTAACCGATTCATAAGGGGAATGATTGTTACCGATAGAGCGCCTTGAAGGATTTCACTGGATTATTGGATGAAGGAACGAACTTAGAGAAGGGCATCGCCTTTCGCCGATCCATCCCATGAGCGAGTTTAGGTTACCTAAAGGTGAGTTTCCGCCATCAAGCCGGGGATGAACATTTGAAGCAGATTCCACGAAGGTAGCAAAATCACGGCGAGCCACTAAACGCAAGCGGAAAGAGAGGAAAAAAACCCTAGCAGAATACGTCGAATGTGAGTGTATGTAAGTATATATATATATAATCTTGATTGTTGGAGAGATTTTAGCTATCTTACTTTCAATTAATATACTTTTTATTTTAAATAATAGATATCTTCATTTCTAATATAAACTAACATAAATAAATGGCAATGTTCTCATCTTATATCTATAAATTTCGCTAAATTCCCTCATTTTGTAAGTATCGGGATCCATTTAATAATAATAATATAAGATATAATTTTATCCCTTGAAAATTATTTTAATCGCACATATCGACAATTAACAATCAAATCATACATAATTGTAAAATATTGTCATCAATTACTATCATAAGATAATTTAAATAAAAGTAAATTTCGATATACTGAAATTTTTATTTATCCATTAACCATGCATACACTAAGTCATGAAACTATACTATCCATACATACAAGGTATACAACAACACCTTATCATACATTTTAGAGGCATTTTCACAGCTATTTATTTATATTCATATTCATATCGCAATGTTATTTATATACATCTGTCATCTGTCTTGAATACTTTTTGCCTTTCACTTCAAGCACAAGGTGGTGGGATGATCCTTCTTTGGTCAAATTAACATTTGAACGAAGCTTTTAGTGAACCGCCATTGTTAACCAAGTTAATATCCTCTAATACTATCCCAATCGCATGGAAAGCTTTTCAGGTTGAAATTTATGGCAAATTTTGAAGCTTGTTCCTCCGATGTTATCAGATCGCACATTGCTCACTTGCACAGATTTACGTAATAATATAATTTTTGTTTTTTATTTTTCTAATAATAAATCTGATTTTTTAACAAATATGAAAAATTGTGTCAGATGAATTTCAAGAGTATATTTATATATTAATTTTTGTTTGTAAATGATTATTGATCTATTACCTGTTGAGAGCATGGCTTGGAGGAAAAAGTAGTTCGGTCTATGATTATTGGATTTTGTACATCTTTCATTTCAATGTTTTGAATACTATCTTCTTTGCATAGCCTTTTCCACCCTACAAAAAAAAAAAAAGCAATTAAGCTGAGGTAATAAAATATATGATTTATGTGTGCTAATATATATATTTTATATATAAACTTTTATATTGAAAATTAAATCTAAATACATATTTATATTTATAATTAAAATAATTACACCATGTCTTGATGCTAACACCATTTGAAGTACTAAACTGAAAGATCTACCGTCACATTAAATACTTGAGGTGGAGCCCTCCGCCCCAATATCGGATAACATTAATAACTAAGTAATCTTAAAATACATTAATTAATACAATTAATGACATCATAACACAAATTATAATTGTTTGTGGAGCCCTAAAACGTCTAAATTATTTCATAAATTCACCTGATTCCATGACCTGGGCCACAAGTTATATTGTTTGCCTGCACATCCTTAGATCCACTCACTATTGATATACAATCATCTCACGCAAATTATAGTTATGTTCCAAAATCAATCTTTTCACACCGACATACATATATAAACATAACATACCAAATAGAAATGTTGACATATTGTAATATTTTGTGTTCTTGTGACATGGATTCCATCAAGATAGCTACTTAGGAGCGTTATATTCGATTTGAAGCCGTAATATCCATCGTTCAAACTCAATATGTATGGCTATTTAACAGATTCAAGCTCTCCACCCTCAACCCATTGCATGCATTAAAAGTCAAGGCCTATATCACAAAATTATATTGAAAAAAATATTCATTCATAAAAAAAAATATTTCATGATATATATAAGTAAATGTGTATGCTTTGATTGATGATCACATTTGCTTGGAGCATCTTTGCATGGTCGAGAAGAGAGTTTTATGCGTGATGGAAACAGATGAAATCAAGCTATTAGTATATTGAGACACTTAATAAATGTGAGTTTAATTACTCTTTATGGTTGATAGATAATAAAATGAGAAAATAAGAATGCTCACTTGTGATTTATCTATTTTGCATGATTTTGCCACCAAACCTTTCCATTGCCATTGATGGTTCCTCCACCAAAACTACGAGAGATTGTTTACTTTGTTGAAGTAAAGCCATGTCGTTTGATTCTTTCCATTCCAATCGATTGGTTTGAAGATGCCTCGATTGTCCCCATTATCCATGATTATATTTTTAATACATATTTAATTATAAGAAAATAATATAATATTGTAAATATATATATATATATATATATATATATATATATATATATATATATATATATATATATATATGTGTGTGTGTGTGTGTTTGATACAAAAAAAACGCGCTCCTAACCCTAGCGCGTTCCTGGCGGCTCCCCTGTTTTTCCTTGCTTCCGATTGAAATCAGCCGCTGTTCTTCCGCGATTTGGTAGCGATCTCTCCCCTGCTCCTGTTGGTAATGTAATCCGCCTCTTCGGATGAAATTTTTTTCCACGGACAAAACGCATGATCCAAGATCCTTACCTACGTTAAATCTTTCAAGGATGCTCTCTCGGGTAAATCCGTCCCTAATACTTAATCTAATGTCTCCTTATGCCCGTAATTGCAATAATGTTCTGATTCAGATGTGGAAATTCTAGCTAAGCCATTTGAATTCTGGTGGGTAAATTCAACTTGAACTTAGAAAATATACGCTTTTTTTTTCATAGTCCGCTCAGCACTTTTTCTCGTGGTTTGATTGATCCGAGGCATGTGTTAATTCAATTATCAAATGATTTGGATTACTCAAGAGTTTTGCACGTCGTTCTTATTTCATTTTAACCGCCAAATGCTAAGTGGACACCTAGTTTTGATATTAAAGAGGAATCACCAATTGTTCCTATTTGGCTATTTGCCAATATGCGATACACTTTGTTACGATCGTTTTGTTTGTGGGGGCTATCTTTGACGGCCTCTTCAAATTGATCAATTGCCGTGAGATCCGACCATCGAGCTCGGATACTTTTGTTGAAGTTGATAACAAAAAAACATCCAAAAGAAATGGATTGATCAAAAAATGGGTTATAATCAAAAGGTTGAATTTGAAAACTTTCCTTCTTTCGTACATTGCAAAATTCATGGGCATGAACACAGATTGTTTTATCCTACATCCACATCTCAAAAAAACAATCTTCCTATTCCTATTAATTCGACTATGGAACAACCAACTAAAATGGCATATGTGCCTAAAGCTAACCAAAATAATCATCCTCCACAAAATCACTCACTTTACCTAGAACTGAATTGTAAAAAGGAGGCTATTCAGTTTTGAACAATGACATTGATGACATTGGTTTTGGGAACTTAGAAAATATGCCTACTACTATGCCCAATGATAACATGCAGGCCCTTACAACTAATGATCCAAAACAAAGAACTTCTGATGAACTTAGGGTTGGGAACATCACCTAAATCTTAGTTTGGATCAAGAACAAAATAAAATAAAACAAACCATTAATCTAGAAAAGAAGATGAAACTATTCCTACATCCCCTAACATTTTGAATGGACAAAATGATAGCATAACTAATCCCATTCATATGGAAGAAGGGGAAATTACCATCATTTCTTTGTAATAATGAAACTTTGGATAACACAAACTACTCTTTTTAGAGACACATTGGACACGACCCTTTCAAACGTTATAAATAAAAAAAATCATTCAAATCCAAAATAACTCTAAAAATGCAACTAATCACAAGATCTTCATCAATCCATCAACTATAATTACCTTTCTCCTCATTCTCATCCAATCAATTTTTCCTTTCCAAAATTATGATTAATTTCATCATTTGGAACATTCGTGGTATTGGGACTTCCCTAGTTCGCAATCAAGAAGCCTCGCATTCATAACATATCTCTCCTTACTATCACTTGAACCTCTTATCCACTCTTCTAAGATTGCATACCGCTAGAACACTAGGTTTCCAATTTTTTCTCACAACATTAACAACAAAATTTGGTTGTTTTGGAATAATTCTATCGATCAATATCCTTGACAACCAACAACAATTGATTAATGATTTGGTAGGTGTTTTCAGTGTTGTGCTCTTTATTTATGCATCTTGTAATAGAGTAGGAACATTCATGGAATAATTTAAGATCTTTAGCCTCCTCTCACTCAACCTCGGATGGTTGGCGGAGATTTCAACACCATCCTCTCGCCGAAAGAAGGGAGGGTCAACTCTAATATTAATTCTATGGAAGATTTCAATATGATTACCGTAACCACGATATAGGATTCTCCGGTTCCAACTACACGGAACAATTCTAGACTTTGGCAACCGATCGATCTGGTTAACCACCTTTGGATTGATCAATGGCCTCATACCTTAGTTGAACACTTAAGTAGAACACCGCCTGACGCCTCTTCGTCATCGTGGAAAACACCGCAACACCCGCACCAGCCCCCTTCGCTTTCCAAAATATATGTGGTTGCAACATAATGACTTTATGTCTCACTAACTGACCCCCTATTCACCGATAACTCCATTAAAGGCATGACCCGCTTTTTGGCTTAAACTTAAAAGATTAAAACAAACTCAACTGGTGGAATAAACATCATTTTAAAACATTTTTGCAAATCTTAAAACATGGAAGATCTTGTTCCAGCTTGAAGAAGCGCCATTGATCCTAATAAAATGATGAACTCAACGCTAGAGATAACTTGATTAAATATCAAAACATGGAGGAAACTTATTGCAAAAAGTCGCTACTAAACATATTGCATGGAAACACAAAATATTTCCACGCTCTTTTCAACAAAGAAAAGTTATAAACTCGATTAAGAAAATTAAAAAATACAATGATAATTGGATATCGGATAAAATGAGATTAAAGATTGCTATACATCATTTCCAAAATTTGTTAAACAACAACATTAACATGGAACCTATTGCTAACCCTCATCCATTCCCTCAAAATTACTTGATCAAAACATCTCTCTTTGTAGATCTGACGAATGGAAATTAGTAATATTCTCCAAAGCATGAATTGATATTCTGGATGGTTACACTACTATATTCTTCCAATAGTGTTGGCCCATTATTAAATCTGATTTAATCGAAGCCGTTATTGACTTTTTCAATGGCACACCCCTTCCTAGATTCTTCTCTAGCACCTCCATAATACTTATCCCTAAAAATAACCATCCGGAAACATGGAATGACTTTAGACCGATTAGTCTATGCACCTTTTTTTAACAAGCTAGTATCCAAAATAATCACCAACCGTATCAACCCTCGTGAACATTATCTCCCGAATCAAACCGGTTTCATTAAAGGGAGAACCATAGCTGATAATATCCTTTTAGCACAAGAAATGATTCATGATATTGACGTTCCTATTAGAGGTGGTAACATTGCTTTCAAACTAGACATTTCTAAAGCCTTTGACAATCTCTCTTGGGAATTCCTTGTTTCTATACTCCATCTTTTCGGATTCTCAAACGAATTTATTCGTATCATTAAAAATTGTATCACTAATGTTTGGTTCTCGGTTATCGTAAATGGAGAATCGGTTTCTTCACTTCTACACACGGCTTACGGAGATCCTTTATCGCCATTGCTTTTATTATAGTGATTATTTATCCGTGAGAACGATCTTTTCTATAATAAACCAAGTATGATTTACAAAACTCAAGGTGGATTTCCCATTACTCATCTTTGCTTTCGACGATTTTATCGTTTTCTCCAATGCTTCTATAACACACGCCAAAATATTATGAAATTCTTTAAAAGATTTGGCAAAGAAAGCGGTCTCCTCCTTAACAAAATAAATGTTGCTTCATAACCTCTAATAAAATCAACAATAATAGAATTAATCAGATATCGAGGATCACTAACTTTCATCAACATCATCTTAGATCAATTATCTAGGTACTCTCTCTTCAAAGGACATAAAAGATCTTACCTTTTTGACGATTTAATCCACAAAATATCCAACCGTATCTCCTCTTGGGAATATCATTTTCTATCCTTTGGAGGGAGGTTAACTCTGATTAAGAGTACCCTTAATTCGATGCCTCTTTATCTCATTCAAACTATCGTTCCAACCAATTTCTGTATTAATAGAATTGAGAGGCTCATTAACAAATTTTTTTGGGGGTCTAATACCTCTTCCTCAAAAATACACCGGTCCTCTTGGCACAAAAATGTGGCATCTCTCAGGAAGGTGGTCTGACAAATCTATCAAAGACACCATCAACGCATTCTCTTATAAACTCTGGTGGAATTTTATAAGCAACAATAGCCTTTGGGCTAACTTCATGACAAACAAATATTGCCTATCTAAGCACCCATTGAACTGCTCTTATAAAACTAACACTTCTCCTATTTGGAAAAGACTCTGAAAATCAAATGGAAGGCGAAATCTTTAATTTTTAGGGCATTAACTCGCAACTCTTTCTTCGGCAAGATAACGCTTGGAAATAACTCTTTTGATGAATTAATTTCCTCATGTTCTATTGATACCATCAAAGTCAAATCTTTTGGAATAATAATAAATGGAACTTTTCCGCTCATTGATTATATCCCTTCATCCTTTTAGACAAACTCAATAACATAAACATTACATCCAATAAAAAAGACCGATTCTTTTTAAACTCTCTCAAAATGGCAAATTCAGTTTTAAAAATGTTTGGCTTATGATCAAAGAACCGCGAGATTATTCCAAAGTGTATGCTCGACTTTGGCACAATAATATTCCCACCTCATATTCCATTCTCACTTGGAGTATTTTAAAAAGCTTTGTCCCTATTGATTCCTTGATGTGGAGAAAAGGTTTTTACCTCCCATCAAAATGTCATTTTTCTCCCATATTGAAAATGTAAATCACCAATTCGTGAATGGTGCGATTGCATCTAAACTTTGGATTTGGTACGATAATCTTTTCTCCATTGACAAATACCGCTTTCTATTTATCAACTCCTCGAGATATATTTTGAAAACAATATAAAGGTCATATTAAAATTACACGCGATCATTATTCTCGGTTCATTTGGATGGCTAGAAATGATGCTAAGCATAACGATATTTCTATGAATCATTCCAAAATAATTGCCAAAACTAAGTTCAAAATCCGTGAACTATTTAAAGCCAACCTTATTAAATATAAACACTTAAAAGGGTGTAAATTTGTTGCCTCTAAATTGGGTTTGCATTTGCCTGATACAAACACCTCTAAACAAGCCAAAATACTTTATTGGGCCAAACCACATGATAACGTTATCAAAATTAACACCGATGGAGTCAGTATCCCCTAATACTTCGGGTGGTGGCATCTTTAGAAATTTCAAGGGTGATGTTCTCATGGCCTTTGCTAATCCTATTATTACTAACTCGGTACTCTTTGAACTAATGGCGTGTATAATGCTCTTAACATTGCAATACGTAAAAGGTTGGCTTAATATTTGGAAGTGGATGCCTTATTACTAATTGAACTCCCCAACTGAAAAAATGGCAATGTGGAATTATATTACTTAATCAAGCAAACTAAAATTACGCAATTTTGTTACAAAATCACTCATATATGGAGGGAAGGAAATGCTTGTCCGATTCTTGCTAAATTAGGAACTAGATTGAATGAGCCCACTAATTTTGATAATCATTCTATTCCTAAATACTTACAAGGATTGGTCAACTGGACAACGGGTTTGCCTTACATTAGAGCATGACATTTTTAATTTGCATCTTCATATTTTTCAATGTCAAAACACCCTATCTCGCTTTATGGTATTGTTGATTTACTGGATTCGGTCTCCCATTAAGCATTGCTGCCTCTTCTCATTCAGAAGATCTGGGGCCCGGTGAATATCTCGATTTATGGAAACTTTTCGCTTGATGTTATCGTATGTGGGGAATATCTGTATTGCTCGGGTTATTTTGATCTGATTACCCGTATGGTAGCCCTATCTGCTTGGAACTACTACTCTAAAGCGATATTTCGGATAATTTTGTGGATGTTTGTTATAAATGGATGCACTGAGGAATTGCACTTTTCCTATGCGAAAAGATTGGATTGTTTATGGCCCATACTTTCATCATGAATTTGTTTCTTTTCTAATCCCACATTTGGAAAAGTTTCCTTTGGTGTGAGTAATTGTTATACGGTTTTCTCGCTTGTGGATGCAACTCTTCTTTGGTGCTTCTGAGCTTATATTATCCTTTTAGGATCGATTGATGAATCATCTGGAAAATTCTGCTTATGGCTGCGAATTTGCCTGGAACTGCAGAACTATTCGGATTTTCTGGAACCTTGTGATTGCTGTTCCTACTAGTTCATATGGGAATTGCAGCTTTAAGTGCTTTGGCGGTGTATCGTTAGTTGTTACATTTGGTGATGCACATACTGCAATTTGTCATCTCGCATGATATTTTAAGTTGGCGTTCATGTTTATATGGTAGAATCGAGTGGTAATCTTGATCAAAAATTTTTCTCGTAATTGTTGGTCGCTATTCACGCTAACGAATATTCATATATGCATATAATTCCCGGCAGCATGATTCGGGTTAAAATGGGCTTACATTTCTTTAATATGTTGGTATTTGTGCCTTCTCATTTTTCGGTTGGAAAATGCCGTCCTGGCCGTGAATATCTATTCTGTTTGCTGCTTGTGGTTGACGATATCATCAGTGGATGATGATACTCTCATTGGTTTACTAACTGTTCTCCTATTTGGTTCGATTCATAATCTGAATTACCTATATGGCACCCATGAATGCTCTTACTGGTATTACTGCTCTAAATGCAATTACTGGATGCTTTTTTTAAATGTTTGTATTACATACCTGAAATACAAAGCTTTACTTTATCACTATTACCCCAAGGTTATTTATAAAGGAGGGTTTCACAGGGCTTATTGTAACCGATATACTCTATTGGGATGGTCTTAATCTCGAGATGAGCTTGATTAGGTTTGGTTATAAAGCTCACTTATCTATCAACAACCTGGATGTTGCATTCTCTCGTTTGTTTGGCTATGATGGTGGACGATCTCACTTCCTATTGGTTGGTAGTTGCTCTGATGTAACCTTTAAGTTGGATGCTCATACTTGCATCGCCCCAAAGGATGTGATTGAGCGAGCCTATTTTACCACATTTCCTTAATATCATTTTCACTTTATTGTGTTTTCCTCCACTTATTGTCGGCATTACCTTAACTGCTTTATCTTTTTGCTGTTCTCTTATGGTTTTGCAGGTTTGCTCCAGTTAGTATTTTCTTTTATGTGTTTAAATGCTTCCTTTGGAATTTGGATGTATTTAGATTGGGGTTTTTCTCCTTAGGTTGATTGTAGCTCTTTGGTAGTTCTGGAGTGTAACCCCTTTTAAGGATCTTGTAACCTTATTTTGGTAATAAAATACCAGATATAATGGGGTTTATAACTAAATAAATATATATATATATATATATATATATATATATATATATATATATATATATATATATATATATATGTGTGTATGTGTGTGTATGTGTGTTTATATATTATAATAATTGGATTTATGAGGAATTATATGGTCTCACCTGAGTGAAATTTGTGATTTGCAGGGCCTGAGAAAGTGATGGGTTTTACAAGGTATGTGTGGCCTTTGGGCACGATGAGAGAGACGGGGTGGTAGAGGAACAAGCTGCATTCCATGCCTTTTCAAATGCCTGAAAAATATGGGGTAATTAAATTTATATTGACCGTAATTAAACTCACATTTGTTTTATGGTATAACAAATATTATTTGAAATTATATTGACTTTGGGAATTTAAAATAATTAAATATGAACTAGACTTTGAAAAAGTGAGGCTTTCAATAATTATATTAAAAACAAATTGGGATTTCATTCAAACAGAAAATCAACTTTTATTCGAAAAGAAATTTAAAATTTTATTTTTAAAAATAAATTTCTTATTCTTCTATCAACATATTCCAAAAAAAAAAATTATTTAAAATAAACACTTTATTAATGAAAAAAGAGTGTTATTTTTGTAAATCATGTGCTCATGGATTTTATATATCCTGTTTACTTAAAAATAAAAGATTATATATATATATATATATATATATATATATATATATATATATATATATATATATATAGAAAGCTGCCGACTGGCATTAAGAAAACCCTACAGTCGGAGATGGCTTTTTGGGGAGTTGAAGTCAGGCCTTCTAAGCCATATGTCCATAATTTTGATCAGTCCCGTGGCAGGCTTCGCATCTCTCAGGCAACACTGGGTGATGGTAAGGCTACGTCCAAGAGCACTGTGCAGTGCAATGTTGGCAACAAAAGCCCCGTTTTATTGTGCTGTTTGATTCCGAATGTATCTGAAACTTGCCACTTGGAATTGGAGTTTGACGAGGATGAAGAAGTCATCTTCTGTTCTCGGTCAGAAAAGTGTCCATCTAACTGGTTATTATCTTGGTCATGGGCCTAGATTGGATGGAGATGATACTGAATCCTATGGAGAAGATATTGCTGAATCAGATAGTTCTGATGCCTACAGTTATGGCAGTGAAGATGAGTATGAGTCTGATTTTATAGATGATGCTGATTTTGCATTATACACAGAATCTCAGAGGCCTAAAAGCAGTGTTGTCATCGAGGAGATTGAAGATGATGACAAACAACATCATAACTTTCGTCGCTTAAAAAAGAAGCATGAGATTAGCTATTCTGAGGATGTTGAAACTGAATCCAAGCAGTTAGTGGTGAGGAACAAAGAATCTACAAAGAGGAAAGTGAAGATGACGATGGTTTTCCTATTTGTTTCAACGTGGAGGGTAAAGCTTCCAAAAAGAAGAAGATAAATGATGATCAGAAAAGGAAGGTTGATGACACTAGTCAAAATACTGTTTCTATTAGTGAAGCTAATGTGGCTCGTGATTACACAATACCCATTGAAACTACTTCAAAATATAAAGAAAAATCAAAGAAAAGGAAGGAAAAGGATGACAGGTCTTCTTTAGGATCTAAGAATAATGAGAAACAGAATAAACAAAAGGAGAATGTCAAAATGAATAACAGATCTGAGACTAATGCTAATCATTCAATTAATGAGATTGAAGGACATGCTAAGGAAAGGCTAATTAGAGTTAAAGATACTGACAATGATTGTGATATTACTGTTGCGCCAAGTGACATTGATACCTGCAAGCAATTTAAGAAAAAATACAAGAAGAGAAGAGTCAGGGAAGAAGACGTGTCTGTTGACGAAGACTCTCGCAAGGACGACAAAATTAACACCGACGAAGTACCACTGAAAGAAGATGAGATGCCTGTTGATAACCCTGCCGCTGCTGAAGTAAATGTGGTAAAGAAAAAGAAGAAGAAAAACAAGAAAAAGAATGATGATTCTGATATAAAGCATGAGGCATCATCAGAAAAACAGCTCTGGTGAATGGTGTTGATGAATCGCGGCATGGGTCTCAAGTTATCAAAACTCGAACTTTTCCCAACGGCCATATTGTGAAGGAAATTTGTATGGGTAAACCTGATGGCAAGAAGGCCTCCCAGGAAGAAGGTATCAGTCTGCTATATTGGCAAGTTAAAAGAACGGAACTATTTTTGATTCAACGCGTTCAAAGGCCTTTCAAGTTTCGACTTGGCATTGGTGAAGTCATCAAGGGATGGGATATAGGCGTCAATGGCATGTGTATTGGTGACAAGAGAAGGCTTACTATTCCACCATTATTCTATGGGGCTAAAGGTAGGGAAGATTCCACCAAACTCTTGGCTTGTTTTTGATGTTGAATTGGTTGATGTTGTGAAAAAAAACTCACCGGTTGGTGTCTTGCCACCATATTTTGATTTTATTTTGTGGAGAATTAGTGAGCAAGAAGATCAGTAGCCACAATTTTGTTTTTGAATAGTTTGGTTATAATATTAGTCGAATTTGTATTGCGAAATATATATATATATATATGCTTTGAGGAACTTTACACAAACTACAAAAACTTTTTACACAAGAAAACAAAATGACGAATTAGTTTTCCCTTACCATAGTATCATCAACACCACCACCTTTTGCTCCGTAGTCCTCCACACTAACCACCTTCTCATTCAATCCTCCTTGAAACCCACTCACCATCTGCTCAAAGCTCCTTTCAAATAATCCCACTTCATCTCCTCCTTCCAACTCCTCATAATAACCAGGATGAGCTCTCATTCCATGCAAAGAGAAAGCCTTTAAGGAGCCCAAATCTTGTTCGAAGTTAGCTACACATGAGAAGCTTTCAAGAGATAAAAAGAGAAGAGAGAAGAAAAGAATCATTTTTGAGCTATTTTAAGATAGATAGATTGAGAATAGCTACAGATATCAGATTTTGTTATATAACAATGGCTGCAACAGATACATATATATTTTGTAAGTTGAGATACGGCGGTATTGTCTTATTTTTGTTAAGTTTTTTTTTTTTTGTTAATTTCAGATTACAGAGGTTTATATTGCTTAAATTTTTCCTAAATAAATCAAATTTTACGTCATAGGATAAGCTAAAAAAATTTTACGTGCCGACTCTGGATTTTAGTTTTTTTTTTTTGTAAAAAAAAAAATATTAGTCCGCTGAGATTGTCCAGCTTTTTAGTTTTTTTTTTAAAAAAAAAAAAAGAAAAAATGGAGGGCTGTGATCTGCGGAGTGCGCACGTAATATTCTCTCGGATAAGCTAAGGATGAGCTATTTTAAGATAGATTGAGAATAGCTAGATATTTGTTAAGATATATTGATATATATATAATATATATATATATATATATATATATATATATATATATATATATATATATATATATATATATATATATATATATAAATAATTAATTTAAATTTTTTAATTAAATAACTTATTTATTATTATTTTTAATATTTTATTTATTTAATTTATATGTATTATTCTTAATTATTATTATAATATCGTGTTGAATTATATAATGTACATGTGTATAAAACAATCAAATAAATTTTAAAAAAGTTTAATATTTAATTCCTGAAATTTTTAAAAAATTTTAAATCAGTATGTGAACATATTGAAATCATGTTGAATTAAGCAACTAATTATTTGAGTTGATTCTTACAAATAATTTTTCTAATTCAGGTCCTTAAATACTTGAAGCCAACAAATGGTTCGGCTCTTAGTTCATTTTCTTAAGTAATCTTAAACTAATTTTTTTTTTTTATTACGAGGGATAAAATCAGTATCTTGTATATAATATGTAAGTTTAGATGAGTTAAATTATAAATTTAAATTGACTCAAGACTATGTCTCAAGAACTATGTAATAAACTTACAATGTGACTTAGGGGTTATTTGATACCTAAAAAAAATACAGTGTAAAAATAATGCAGTGTATTTGGATTACTTTAGAGTTGTTTGGTTGAAAACTCTATAAATACATGAGTTTTTTTTCTTGAGGTTGTAAGCAGTGTGGGGCTGCCATAACACTTTAGATCATATTTAGAATTGGCTCCATCGATAATTATAAATACACTAAAATAACATTTATAATATATTCTAAATATATTATTACCTTTATAATTTTACTTTACTTTACTGAAATTTTACGCAACCAAACAACCCATTAATATTCAACCTTTGGTCTTCGCTTGGAAATCAAAAGAGAAATGCATTTAAATTTGTGTACATCACATGCATGAACTTATATCTTATGTAATTTTAATTTAAAATAAAATATTAACATTCATAAAATAATATATTTTAAAATTTGCTTCTGATAAGCAATGTTATTGTATTTAGTTTTACATTTTGGTGTCCTCTATATATAGAGGTTGTGTCTATTGCATCTGTGTGCTAAGTTCCTAGTGCTTAGTTCCTCTATCTTCCCCTTTAGCAATCTCCTTCGTCCCATTTCTGGTTTGCAGTCGTCTGTAAATATTGAGTAAGTTATTAATAAACCTTGCATTTTATAATTTCTGCTTTTAATATATTGTCTCTATAATCGTATCGAGCCATGATGGGGTGAATCGGGGTGGAATTTGTGAAAGTCTAGTTAGAGTTAGTTAAACTCTTATAAATCCTTGACAAGGTATAATCTTATCATGATAAATCCTTTTGTGGTTTATAATCAAAATACTTTTATAATTCTTCTGAGATCCAGTCTTCATTGCATATGAGAATAATTCCCTGAGGTTATGGGTCATAAGTCTTATTTATGTTGACTATCTCGGGTTTACTGGAGATTCTGAATTTATTTTATTATAACTTAGAATTGTTTGATCAATTTATTAGAGTTTTCTATTTGTTGAATTCTTTCCCCCCCTCCCTCTCTTTATGGCTTCCTCATCTAACTCGTATTCTAATCTTATGATTAGAAATTCAAGATAAGTTAAAAAATGCTGAATTAACAGAGTTACCTCTAAATGAAGAAGACCTAAATAAATGGTATTTGCCTAAAATCGATAAATCTCTGATTTATCGAATTGGTACCTTTGATCTCAAAGGAAAAACTTCCATTAAAATGGTAGAACAATCGATCACTATAGATCAATTAGATAAAATTATTTATCTATTAACTCAAGAAGACTTGCATAGATATATGCAAGGCTTTAAATATATTCACATCAATATGATTCAAATAACATTTAAACCTTTAATATTAAAGGGATTAAACGCTTCCATCCTTTCTGCTTAGATGGTCGATGCAACTGGTCTCAATCTCATGGGCGTTATCAAGATTAGTCTATGTCATGGACCAGTTTACTTTAATGCTTTCCTAATTTAAGTTTATCTTTAACTGATATCAATCTTCTTGAAGCCATTGCAAATACAACTTCATGGATATGACTTTCTTCCTGGATTTAAAACTATTGCTTTAATTTTCAGGTTATATTTTAGAGTTCTTAATACTTTAAATCCAAATATCGAAAAGGTTGTTCAACCTCTTGAACGAACAACCTTAATTGAAACTAATCTATTAGCTTCTCATGTAGCAACAATGAGTTATTAAATGGAATGAGATAGTATTCCCCGACTTCAATACCATCTCATGCGATCACTCCAAGACCCTCTATCAACCAAGACATCAATCAGATAATTCAAACATCAGAAGGTGATGTAGAGGTTAGAATTAATCCACGAAGATCAATCACTCTTCCTAGAGTTTCATTTCCTGATGAAACATTAGCAAGAACAATATCTTCAGGTTCTCCTACTCATTCAGAAGAACCACCAATTGAAGCAAATCAATTAAATCGAAATAATATTTACTTTCCAGTGAGAGAAAATAAATATCCCACTCCTTCTGAAATGAATTTTAGTCTTAATAAATTATCAAATAGAATCTTAGTCTAGAGAGACTATTTTGAGAGATTATAATCAACCTAAATATGAAAAATTTCGAAAGTAGTAAATATCACCGAAAATCGAGACTTGAAATATCTTGTATATATTTTGAGGAAATGATAAACGTAATAAGAAGGGAAAGGCAATAATTCCTTTTGTAGCTGGTTCCTTCAAAATTACGCATTAATTGCATGATTGCCATTTTAAGCAACAAAAAATGGCTAGATGAGGAAGGGAAAATTGTGGAAACTTTATATCCTCAACTGATGGACCGAATGGTTAATAATAAACCTCTTGATATTGCTGCTTTTTGAAAAATCAGCACTGATACTCAAACTTTAATATAATTTATTGTTATAATTAAACAACTTAATTATAGCAATAGTACTCTCCAAACTATTTCTGAACATTTATTTAGAATATAATCTAAGGTCAATCAATTAGTTAAAGAAAAATTTCCTTTCCAAGAAAAAATTATTCGAAAAATTACTGATAAGGTACCTTGAGCAAGTTCAGCTTCATTTATACTAAAACCTCTTTTTCAACCTCCTCCTAAACTTTCTATTAATTTAGGACCGTCAAAAGAGGAAATTCAAGATTTAATTCTTAAATTTAAAAAATCAATCTTTAAGCCATGTCCTTATTGGCAAGAGATTGATTGAGAGGTAACATAGCAGAACACTTGATTTGACATTGGCTCCTTTGTGAGCTAGAGTTTTCTTAATTTATCAACCTCGATAAATTATTGTGGAATGTGGGTAGATTGAGTTTGGTTTAAGTTTTTAGTGATATAATTTCATTTAAGCGTCATTGAAATTTGAAAATTGATTTGATTTGAGAAATTGATTAACTTGGATATGTTTAAGAGTTTTAGATCCTGCCAACTGCTTAGCTACCAATGTAGATTATCACCGTCACGATAGAATCAATTTATCAGATATTTTGCTGATTTGAAGCTCTTCTTAGGTTTTGTTAACCCGACCTCCCAAAGACTAACCAGCCACCTGCAGAAGCATCCTCGTGCACTTGAATTTCAAAGATTCAAAGATGTGGGGCACATGCAGGTGTATTTAAGAATTTAGGTAATTTTGTATTTGAATTATGTGATTAATTTTCTATTTTCCTTTCTTTCCAACTCTAGCCTGCACAACATTTTCAGACTTTAAAATTTGCACTTGAAATCCCTATGTCCAAGCACGTCGGAATTTATAGTTTAACTAATTTCACCTAATTTCGTTGATTTTAAAGATCATAATTATAATGAAATTCCTTAATTCTTGATTTAAAGAAGCCTTATATAGATTATAGAATTGGATTTAGTATCGTTTTGTACAAAGTGTTGCAAATCCGGTGGCAAATAAGGCATTTTGATTCAGATTATAGTTTAACACACTTCTTGCAATTAGTTTACTTGTTGAGTTTTTTTTTGTAATTTTTTCAACATAATTACGCTCAATTTGCATCAATTTTGATAAGTTTTATCGATTTCAGTGTTTGTTGCTTTAGCCCTACTTATGCTAATTAGCTAGCATAGTAAGCACCTCCATATTGATCAAAGAGTTATTAAACCTAATTTGAATTTATCCTTAGATTTTGAGTTTATCACGAGGTTGTTATGAGTTTGGCATTCGCCTGCCCCCCCACCCAAATTCTAATTAAAGCTTACTTAATTTTGAGAAATTTGCAAGAAAAGGAAACTCACTTTGACACTTCAATTTAAGCCATAGAAGATTGTAATTAGAGTTTGTAAGTTTAATATTAACCTCCCCTAAAGTTTGTGAGTTTAATATTAGTCTCCCCAAAATTTCACTTAGATTTTAAATAAATATTCTATTTTCCCCAAAAATTGTTTTAAAGGCTTCCCCCTTTTTTTATTTGACGCCATAAAATTAATCAGGATTTTTTTTCTAATTAGCGCTCCTAACTCATTTTACCCTCTTTTTTTCTAAGTTAAAAGATTTGACAAATTTGACTCTTCTCGTCATCCCATAAGCGCATCTGAGGTATTTTGGCTTACTTGACTCTGATGAATGTAAAGTATCTATGCACATAATCAAGATGTATGAGAAAGATAAATTTTATGAGAAGATAAAAATATATTTTAAATAATAATTATTGATTAATTAACTTAAATTAAATTTAATTTTATTGAATTAAATAGTTGCTAATATAATTAAATACATATTTATTTATGATTAATTAAGTTAAATTTATTTAGAATCAATCAAAAATTAATATATAAATTCAAATTTAGATAAATGATATAGCAATATATATATATATATATATATATATATATATATATATATATATATATATATATATATATATATATATATATATATATATATATATGTGAACTCCACATATGTGTCATAAATCAAGACAAGGCAGCAAGTCAAATTGAGAGATGACGCAAATTGAATGTCCACAATTCTAGATGCCAATGTCAATAATGCGGCACAAGCATTTAATCGAGTCGAAATGCCTGACGCCATCAAATGAAACGACCTTTGGTGAATGGACTTTTCCATCACGTTCAGAACATAGAAATTAGTCAGAATAAAAATATTTTCGACTTGATGATAAATCGATCAAGCGCTTGCGTCTTCAACGCGTCTGCACGTATATCGAGGTTAGGAGGCACCGACGAGGATCAAACGATCTTTGTTCGTGAAATTGATCAATCATTAGCTTCTAAACGTCAAAATCTATCAAGTAAGATTGTTCGCACTCAATTCGGACGAATCTAGAATCGAGCAATCAAAAGCGGCAACGCGCATTTTGAGCTGAAATGGACTCGATTTGGCACCGACTCAAACCAAACTCCGACGCTAAAATAGACTCGTCATTGATATATATAATATATATATATATATATATATATATATATATATATATATATATATATATATATGTATTTAGAAATCCACATTAAAATGGTTTAATAAATTTAAAATTAATTAAAAATTTCCTAAATTACCCCCTATGCAACATCCCTTCCCCATTTTATTCTTTCTCAATAACTCCAAAAGGAAAACTGTCCCACTTTCTCCTCATTCTCTTCCACATTTCTCTCTCCTCTCTCTCTCTCTCTCTCTCTCTCTCGTCGAAAACAAAAAAACTCTGCACTTGTAATTCCTCCCCTCTAAATTCGACTTTTGCCTCAGATGCTATTTCCCACCGTTTCAGATCCCAGCCTATTTCAGAGCCAGATCCCAAAGAACAACCTAGCATTGCAGATCTTCTAACGCCTCCAAACCCACAAAATTGCAGCCCGTTCTGTGCATTCTAGCCCTCAAACCTTGCGTTCATGAACCCACGTGCATCCCACTACACTTAAACCCTCAAGAACCTCTCGCTTCTCCATAATCAAGGGAATAACATCGTCAATAGGGAAATTCTTTTCGATTGCATCGACCCTCGCGCTTCTCATTTTCGCCACAGAATCGGGAAGAACATCATCAACGTGAATTCTTCTTTGATTGACGTCTCTCTTTATCCCTTTTTTGATTTGTCGTAATCGGGTGAAGAACATCGACAATAGGCGAATTCTTCTTTCAATTTCCGACATCGCACCCCTTGCTTTAGCCGTCTCGTTTTCACTTCGCCGCAAACCAGAAAAGAACATCGTCAACAAGCAAATTCCTCTTTCGGTTTCCAGCGTCGCACTCCTTGCATTATATTCTCAATTGCGTACCTAACCCCGTTCCTTTGCCGAGCATTGCAGCGCGCCGAAAAATGCATCAGAACATGTGTGATCTGTGAATTGATATATATACATATATGTTTCTTTGCAGGTTTGAAGACCTCAGCAATGTGGCGATGAGATGAAATCAAGTGGTGTCGAAGACACCGCAACGCCAACATGCACCGAGTAGCCAACACTTATTAGATGTTGCTTCCCTAGAATGTTGCCAAAATTTTGTCTAATTTCTAGACTTAGAAAAAAAAGAGAGATGGAGGGGAATGAATATATATTGCATTTGTCTTCTTCCAAGTTCAGTCGGCCATGCTCAACAGAGCACGAGATGAAAAAAACTATGGTGTCTCAGACACCGCCACGCCAACAGGTGTACAGAGTAAGCCAAAACACTCATGCGTCATCTACTGGGATGAGGAGGTTGCCAAAATTTGCCAAATTTTAGGCCCAAAAAAAAAATATATAATATAAAGTCCTAAAGAAGTGGAGTTGAAATTAAATATAAATGAACTGAAAATAAATTTGAAAGAGACTTGAGTACAAATAAAATTAAAATCATGTTTCAAGTAAGAAAATAGGGATCAAACTCAAGTGAACTTATAAAGTTTGAAATAAATTTGAATTCCTTTGATATACATCACAAATGACTTAAAATAAATTTGAAGTTTAATTTTCAAATAAATAGGGAATTTGATATGAAGTTAAGAATGAATCTAAATTAGGTCTACTCTATTTTAGAAAATGTGAAAAGTCTTTAAATGATAAAATTAGAGAGACTTGAAACTTTCTTCGTGAACTTACATATAAACTTGTATGAATGCAATTCATGAAGTATGTCATCGACATACCTTATAGAATCACTCCTTTGGGCCAAATATTCCAAAATACATGAAATGCTTGAATGAAAATAAATTCATTACCCATATCTAAAATGAATATATTTTTATTCAAAGCTTTGTAAAATTTCAAATACTTAACCCAGGAGCAAGCAAAACAAGGAAGATGATACTAAATCAAATTCTACAAAAATCATAGGGCTTCCTTCAATCCAAAATAAAAGAAATAAATTATGATTTTAACGTAAGTGATTTCACTAATTAGATGAAATTATCTAAGTAAATATCCGCATGTGCTGACATAGATTTCAAGTGCCAAATTTTAATATCAAAAATGCGTAACTAAATTGGAATCAATTAAATATTAATCTAAAAAATCTAATATGATATTAGATCAATTTATTACATCTTATTTGCCATTTGGATCGCAATTCTTTGTACAAGCGATAAAAGGCATAACTAGATTAAATGCATGATGAAGGAACTTCCTTCAAATCAAAAAAAATAAATTTTATTCTAATTATGATTTTAATGTCAAGGATTTCATTAATTAGATAAAATTATCTAAGCTTTAAATACCCACACCCTACACTATCTTGAATGCTTAAATTCAAGTGTCAGAATCTGCCGCTTCCGATTTAGTTTTAGAACGAGTCGGATTAACAAAACCTAAAACCTATAATAATAGTTTCAAAAGAAATAGAAGAACTGCTCGTGAACGATAGATCTAATTCTCTATTAGCAACTAAACAGAGTTGACATGATCTAGAGCTCTTAAATATATTTAAAATAATCAATTTTTCAAATCAAATTAAGTAACAATCAGAAACTGCTTAAATGAAACTCTATCACTAAAAACTTAAATCAAACTCAATCTATCTACCTTCCCCGACAAACTAAGAAAATTTTAGTTCAAAAAGGAGTCAATGTCAAATTAAGTGTTCTGATATGTTCACTCTCAATCAATCTCTTGCCAGTAAGGACGTGGTCCGCGTCCTCTGACTGCATGACTTGGCTAGTAAGCTCTGATGAAGCGCTAATACTGAGCTCCTCGATCTTTGGCTCTATTATATTATGATCACGACTGTAGCCTGTATGCTCCCCAATGGCCCTGCCCTTTGAAGTGTGAATCATAGAGTATACTTGATTGGGCAAATAACCCTCTATCAGCTAAGGTAGACTTAAGCATCTCTCTTTAGACAAACACCACCCCAGGTCTACGAGGGTTTATTAGACGACGTAACCCATGTGTTGCTGATAAGGATCTTTCGAGGTTAGGTACTACCTCCTCTGACTAAGTAGACACGCGACTTGCTTGGGATGACTAACCATGGGATCGAAAGCACGCCTCTTCATTCCCCAACCATCCGGTTTTTGAAATGTCATATTCTAAATTATGAAACTCCATATGTTGCTACTATACGCTACGCATTTAGCGATCTAATGACTAACCTTAATCCAAAGTTCTCTCTCACTTATTGAGTGGGCTAATTAACTATAGGGGCTCGCGCCTATAGGAAACCTAGAATCAGATCTAAAGTTCTCACCAAACGAGGGCGAAATCTCTAAGTAGTTTCTCATCTACTATTCCATCTGTCTTCTGAAAAATTACACCGACACTTTCAAATCACTCTCTTCAATTCAATAGTATGTAAATTGTCAAGAGGTGTAATTTTCGAGCCCACAATATATATATAGAATAAGTCTTGAATTTATGAAACTCTCAACCAACTATTGTAAAATAATCCTTTTACACAGCATTCATTTTACATTGCATTCCAAATGCAGAACCAAAGCACTTAGTGCATGTGCAATTAAACTACTTAGAACAAAAGTATTATCATCTCTATAACAATCCTCTTAATAAGTTTAACAATTTTATCTACATTCAAAAGGACATTAATATATTATCCGATGTTTACAGAGAATTCTTTAAATTAATTTATTTGCATTCAATAAAATGGTTTTTTCAATGAGAATAAAACGATAGTTTAATCAGCAAATAAAATTTATGTATTGTATCACTTTCATTTCATCTCTCTAATGCATCTCTCTCTCTCTCTCTCTCTCTCTCTCTCTCTCTCTATATATATATATATATATATATATATATATATATATATATATATATATATATATAGTGCCATACATTTCAAGTTTCGATAAGACTAAAGTATATATTTATCATAAAAATTTAAACCTTTCTTTCAAACATGATTTGATAGCTTTTAAGATACTATTAATTTTTTTGGGAAAAATATGTAATTTGCCAATGTAAAATATAAAAGAATATTAATATTTTTTTTAACTATGATTCTAAGAAAAAGACTTCACTTTTGTTATTAATATGATCATTGATTTACATATCGTTATAAATTATTATGTTGGTCTCTCTCTCTCTCTCTCTCTCTATCTCTATATATATATATATATGTATGTAAGTATATATATATATAATCTTGATTGTTGGAGAGAATTTTAGCTATCTTACTTTCAATTAATATACTTTTTATTTTAAATAATAGATATCTTCATTTCTAATATAAACTAACATAAATAAATGGCAATGTTCTCATCTTATATCTATAAATTTCGTTGCAATTCCCTCGCATTTGTAAGTATCAGTGGATCCATTTAATAATAATAATATAAGATATAATTTTTATCCCTTGAAAATTATTTTAAGCTATATCCGACAATTAACAATCAAATCATACATAATTGTAAAATATTGTCATCAATTACTATCATAAGATAATTTAAATAAAAGTAAATTTTGATATACTGAAATTTTTATTTATCCATTAACCATGCATACACTAAGTCATGAAACTATACTATCCATACATACAAGTATACAACAACACCTTATCATACATTTTAGAGGCATTTTCACAGCAGTTATTTATTTATATTCATATTCATATCTGCAATGTTATTTATATACATCTGTCATCTGTCATGAATACTTGCTTTCGTCTTCACTTCAAGCACAAGGTGGTGGGATGACAGTCCCTTCTTTGGTCAAATTAACATTTGAACAGAAGCTTTTAGCTGAACCGCCGCCATTGTTAACCAAGTTAATATCCTCTAATACTATCCCACTGCATGGAAAGCTTTTGCTGCAGTTGAAATTTATGGCAAATTTTGAAGCGCTTCCTCCTGATGTTACAGATCGCACATTGCTCACTTGCACTTGCAGATTTCTGCAGAATAATATAATTTTTTTTTTTATTTTTCTAATAATAAATCTGATTTTTAACAAATATGAAAAATTGTGTCGATGAATTTCAAGAGTATATTTTTATATTAATTTTTGTTTGTAAATGATTATTGATCTATTACCTGCTGAGAGCATGGCTTGGAGGAATCACAGTAGTTCTGGTCTATGATTATTGGATTTTGTACATCTTTCATTTCAATGTTTTTGAATACTATCTTCTTTGCATAGCCTTTTCCACCCTACAAAAAAAAAAAGCAATTAAGCCTGAGGTAATAAAATATATCATTTATGTGTGCTAATATATATATTTTATATATAAACTTTTATATTGAAAATTAAATCTAAATACATATTTATATTTATAATTAAAATAATTACCTGCCATGTCTTGATGCGAACACCATTTGAAGTACCACTAAACGAAAAGCGATCATCACATTAAATACTTGTGGAGCCCTGCTCGTGCTTCCAATCTTGGATAACATTAATAACTAAGTAATCTTAAAATACATTAATTAATACAATTAATGACATCATAACACAAATTATAATTGTTTGTGGAGCCCTAAAACGTCTAAATTATTTCATAAATTCACCTGATTCCATGACCTGGGCCACAAGTTATATTGTTTGCCTGCACATCCTTAGATCCACTCACTATTGATATACAATCATCTCCTGCAAATTATAGTTATGTTCCAAAAATCAATCTTTTTGTCACCAGTCTGCACATACATATATAAACAGTGAACATACCAGTAGAAATGTTGCAGTGACATATTGTAATATTTTGTGTTCTTGTGACATGGATTCCATCGATGGGCTATTACTGGAGTGCTTATATTGATTTGAAGCGTAATATCCATCGTTTCTCAAACTCAATATGTATCTATATTTAATGATTCAAGCTCTCCACCCTCAACCCATTGCATGCATTAAAAGTCAAGGCCTATATCACAAAATTATATTGAAAAAATATTCATTCATAAAAAAAATATTTCATGATATATATAAGTAAATGTGTATGATTTGATTGATGATCATGCATTGGAGCAGCATCTTTGCATGGTGAAGAGAGTTTTGTGCGATGGAAACAGATGAAATCAAGCTATTAGTATATTGAGACACTTAATAAAGGTGTGAGTTTAATTACTCTTTATGGTTAGATAGATAATAAAATGAGAAAATAAGAATGCTCACTTGTGATTTATCTATTTTGCATGATTTTTGCCACCAAACCTTTCCATTGCCATTGATGGTTCCTCCACCTGAAACTACGAGATTGTTTACTTTGTTGAAGTAAAGCCATGTCGTTTGATTCTTTCCATTCCAATCTGATTGGTTTGAAGATGCCTCGATTGTCCCCATTATCTGATGATTATATTTTTAATACATATTTAATTATAGGAAAATAATATTATATTGTAAAAATATTATTATATATATATATATATATATATATATATATATATATATATATGTGTGTGTGTGTGTGTGTGTGTGTATGTGTGTTTATATATTATAATAATTGGATTTATGAGGAATTATATGGTCTCACCATGAGTGAAATTTGTGATTTGCAGGGGCCTGAGAAAGTGATGGGTTTTACAAGGTATGTGTGGCCTTTGGGCTGGTAGAGGAGCAAGCTGCATTCCATGCCTTTTCAAATGCCTGAAAAATATGGGGGTAATTAAATTTATATTGACCGTAATTAAACTCACATTTGTTTTATGGTATAACAAATATTATTTGAAATTATATTGACTTTGGGAATTTAAAATAATTAAATATGAACTAGACTTTGAAAAAGTGAGGCTTTCAATAATTATATTAAAAACAAATTGGGATTTCATTCAAACAGAATATCAACTTTTATTCGAAAAGAAATTTAAAATTTTATTTTAAAAATAAATTTCTTATTCTTCTATCAACATATTCCAAAAAAAAAATTATTTAAAATAAACACTTTATTAATGAAAAAAGTGTTATTTTGTAAATCATGTAATCTGGTTTTATATATTATATATATATATATATATATATATATATATATATATATATATATATATAAATATATATATATATATATAGAAAGCTGCCGACTGGCATTAAGAAAACCCTACAGTCGGAGATGGCTTTTTGGGGAGTTGAAGTCAGGCCTTCTAAGCCATATGTCCATAATTTTGATCAATCCCGTGGCAGGCTTCGCATCTCTCAGGCAACACTGGGTGATGGTAAGGCTACGTCCAAGAGCACTGTGCAGTGCAATGTTGGCAACAAAAGCCCCGTTTTATTGTGCTGTTTGATTCCGAATGTATCTGAAACTTGCCACTTGGAATTGGAGTTTGACGAGGATGAAGAAGTCATCTTCTCTGTTCTCGGTCAGAAAAGTGTCCATCTAACTGGTTATTATCTTGGTCATGGGCCTAGATTGGATGGAGATGATACTGAATCCTATGGAGAAGATATTGCTGAATCAGATAGTTCTGATGCCTACAGTTATGGCAGTGAAGATGAGTATGAGTCTGATTTTATAGATGATGCTGATTTTGCATTATACACAGAATCTCAGAGGCCTAAAAGCAGTGTTGTCATCGAGGAGATTGAAGATGATGACAAACAACATCATAACTTTCGTCGCTTAAAAAAAGAAGCATGAGATTAGCTATTCTGAGGATGTTGAAACTGAATCCAAGCAGTTAGTGGTGAGGAACAAAGAATCTACAAAGAGGAAAGTGAAGATGACGATGGTTTTCCTATTTGTTTCAACGTGGAGGGTAAAGCTTCCAAAAGAAGAAGATAAATGATGATCAGAAAAGGAAGGTTGATGACACTAGTCAAAATACTGTTTCTATTAGTGAAGCTAATGTGGCTCGTGATTACACAATACCCATTGAAACTACTTAAAATATAAAGAAAAATCAAAGAAAAGGAAGGAAAAGGATGACAGGTCTTCTTTAGGATCTAAGAATAATGAGAAACAGAATAAACAAAAGGAGAATGTCAAAATGAATAACAGATCTGAGACTAATGCTAATCATTCAATTAATGAGATTGAAGGACATGCTAAGGAAAGGCTAATTAGAGTTAAAGATACTGACAATGATTGTGATATTACTGTTGAGCCAAGTGACATTGATACCTGCAAGCAATTTAAGAAAAAATACAAGAAGAGAAGAGTCAGGGAAGAAGACGTGCTGTTGACGAAGACTCTCGCAAGGACGACAAAATTAACACGAGTACCACTGAAAGAAGAAGATGAGATGCCTGTGATAACCGCCTGCTGAAGTAAATGTGGTAAAGAAAAGAAGAAGAAAAAACAAGAAAAGAATGATGATTCGATATAAAGCATGAGGCATCATCGAAAAGAAAGCTGGCCTGGTGAATGGTGTTGATGAATCGCGCATGGGTCTCAAGTTATCAAAACTCGAACTTTTCCCAACGGCCATATTGTGAAGGAAATTTGTATGGGTAAACCTGATGGCAAGAAGGCCTCTCCGGGAAGAAGGTATCAGTCACTATATTGGCAAGTTAAAAAACGGAACTATTTTTTGATTCAACGCCCAAAGGCCTTTCAAGTTTCGACTTGGCATTGGTCATCAAGGGATGGGATATAGGCGTCAATGGCATGTGTATTGGTGACAAGAGAAGGCTTACTATTCCACCATTATTCGGCTATGGGGCTAAAGGTGCAGGGAAGATTCCACCAAACTCTTGGCTTGTTTTTGATGTTGAATTGGTTGATGTTCAGTGAAAAAAAAACTCACCGGTTGGTGTCTTGCCACCATATTTTGATTTTATTTTGTGGAGAATTAGTGAGCAAGAAGATCAGTAGCCACAATTTTGTTTTTGAATAGTTTGGTTATAATATTAGTCGAATTTGTATTGAGAAATATATATATATATATGCTTTGAGGAACTTTACACAAACTACAAAAACTTTTTACACAAGAAAACAAAATGACGAATTAGTTTTCCCTTACCATAGTATCATCAACACCACCACCTTTTGCTCCGTAGTCCTCCACACTAACCACCTTCTCATTCAATCCTCCTTGAAACCCACTCACCATCTGCTCAAAGCTCCTTTCAAATAATCCCACTTCATCTCCTCCTTCCAACTCCTCATAATAACCAGGATGAGCTCTCATTCCATGCAAAGAGAAAGCCTTTAAGGAGCCCAAATCTTGTTCGAAGTTGGCTACATGAGAAGCTTTCAAGAGATAAAAAGAGAAGAGAGAAGAAAAGAATCATTTTTGAGCTATTTTAAGATAGATAGATTGAGAATAGCTACAGATATCAGATTTTGTTATATAACAATGGCTGCAACAGATACATATATATTTTGTAAGTTGAGATACGGCGGTATTGTCTTATTTTTGTTAAGTTTTTTTTTTTTGTTAATTTCAGATTACAGAGGTTTATATTGCTTAAATTTTTCCTAAATAAATCAAATTTTACGTCATAGGATAAGCTGAAAAAATTTTACGTGCCGACTCTGGATTTTAGTTTTTTTTTTTTAAAAAAAAAAATATTAGTCCGCTGAGATTGTCCCGTTTTTTAGTTTTTTTTTTTTAAAAAAAAGAAAAAAAATGGAGGGCTGTGATCTGCGGAGTGCGCACGTAATATTCTCTCGGATAAGCTAAGGATGAGCTATTTTAAGATAGATTGAGAATAGCTACAGATATTTGTTAAGATATATTGATATATATATATATATATATATATATATATATATATATATATATATATATATATATATATTATTAATTAAATAAATTTATTTATTATTATTTTTAATATTTTATTTATTTAATTTATATGTATTATTCTTAATTATTATTATAATATCGTGTTGAATTATATAATGTACATGTGTATAAAACAATCAAATAAATTTTAAAAAAAGTTTAATTTTAATTCCTGAAATTTTTAAAAAATTTTAAATCAGTATGTGAACATATTGAAATCATGTTGAATTAAGCAACTAATTATTTGAGTTGATTCTTACAAATAATTGTTCTAATTCAGGTCCTTAAATACTTGAAGCCAACAAATGGTTCGGCTCTTAGTTCATTTTCTTAAGTAATCTTAAACTAATTTTTTTTTATTACGAGGGATAAAATCAGTATCTTGTATATAATATGTAAGTTTAGATGAGTTAAATTATAAATTTAAATTGACTCAAGACTATGTCTCAAGAACTATGTAATAAACTTACAATGTGACTTAGGGGTTATTTGATACCTAAAAAAAAATACTGTAAAAAATAATGCAGTGTATTTGGATTACTTTTTTGGTTGAAAACTCTATAAATACATGAGTTTTTTTCTTGAGGTTGTAAGCGTGTACGCCATAACACTTATACATCGTAGATGAATAGCTCCATCGGATAATTATAAATACACTAAAATAACATTTATAATATATTCTAAATATATTATTACCTTTATAATTTTACTTTACTTTAATTTTACTAAACCAAACAACCCATTAATATTCAACCTTCGTTGGGTCTTCGCTTTGGAAATCAAAAGAGAAATGCATTTAAATTTGTGTACATCACATGCATGAACTTATATCTTATGTAATTTTAATTTAGTAAAATAAAATATTAACATTCATAAATAATATATTTTAAAAATTTGCTTCTTTATAAGCAATGTATTGTATTTAGTTTTACATTTGGTGTCCTCTCCTCTATATATAGAGGTTGTGTCTATTGCATCTGTGTGCCAAGTTCCTAGTGCTTAGTTCCTCTATCTTCCCTTTAGCAATCTCCTTCCCAGGTTTGCGTCGTAAATATTGAGTAAGTTATTAATAAACCTTGCATTTTATAATTTCTCGCTTTTAATATATTGTCTTATAATCTTCGAGCCATGATGGGGTGAATGGGGGAATTTGCGAAAAGTCTAGTTAGAGTTAGTTAAACTCTTCTAAATCCTTGACTAGGTATAATCTTATCATGATAAATCCTTTTTGTGATTTATAATCAAAATACTTTTATAATTCTTCTGTGAGATCCGGTCTTCGTTGCATATGAGAATAATTCCCTGAGGTTATGGGTCATAAGTCTTAATTATGTTGACTATCTCGGGTTTACTGGAGATTGTGAATTTATTTTATTATAACTCAGAATTGTTTGATCAATTTATTAGAGTTTTCTATTTGTTGAATTCTTTCCCCTACCTCCTCTTTATGGCTTCCTCTTCTAACTCGAATTCTAATCTTATGATTAGAAATTCAAGAAACGATAGTTTAATTAAAAATGCTGAATTAACAGAGTTACCTCTAAATGAAGAAGACCTAAATAAATGGTCTTAAAATCGATAAATCTCGATTTATCAATTGGTACCTTTGATCTCAAAGGAAAAACTTCCACGGTAGAATAATCAATCACTATAGATCAATTAGATAAAACTATTTATCTATTAACTCAAGAAGACTTGCATAGATATATGCAAGGCTTTAAATATATTCACATCAAGATGATTCAAATAACATTTAAACCTTTAATCTTAAAGGGATTAAATGCTTACATCCTTTCCTGTTTATGAGATGGTCGAAGCTAGAACTGGGCTCAATCTCTCATGGGCGTTATCAAGACTAGTCTATGTCATGGACCAGTTTACTTTAATGCTTTCCTAATTTAAGTTTATCTTTAACTGATATCAATCTTCTTGAAGCCAGTTGCAAATACAACTTCATGGATATGACTTTCTTCGATAAACTATTGCTTTAATTTTCGGTTATATTTTAGAGTTCTTAATACTTTAAATCAAATATCAAAAAAGGTTGTTCAACCTCAACGAACAACCTTAATTGAAACTAATCTATTAGCTTCTCATGTAGAACAATGAGTTATTAAATGGAATGAGATAGTATTCCCTTACTCTTGGGCAATACTATCTGCGGTCACTCCAAGACCCTCTATCAACCAAGACATCAATCAGATACTTCAAACATCTGAAGGCAATGTAGAGGTTAGAATTAATCCATGAAGATCAATCACTCTTCCTAGAGTTTCATTTCCTGATGAAACTTCGGCAAGAATAAGATCTTCAAGTTCTCCTACTCATTCAGAAGAACCACCAATTGAAGCAAATCAATTAAATCGAAATAATATTTACTTTCCAATGAGAGAAAATAAATCTCCCACTCCTTCTAAAATGAATTTTAGTCTTAATAAATTATCAAATAGGATCTTAGTCTAGAGAGACTATTTTGAGAGATTATAATCAACCTAAATATGAAAAATTTCAAAGTGGTACGAAATATCACCTCGAAAATCGAGACTTGAAATATCGATATATATTTTGAGGAAATGATAAAACGTAATAAGAAGGGAAAGATAAGAATTCCTTTTGTAGCCTGGTTCCTTCAAAATTACGCACAAACTGCACAAATAGCCATTTTAAGCAACAAAAAATGGCTAGATGAGGAAGGAAAAATCATGGAAACTTTATATCCTCAACCAATGGACCGAATGGTTGATAATAAACCTCTTGATATTGCTGCTTTTGGAAAAATCAGCACTGATCCTCAAACTTTAAAAGAATTTATTGTTATAATTAAGCAACTTAATTATAGCAATTGTACTCTCCAAACTATTTCTAATCATTTATTTAGAATAGAATCTAAGGTCGATCAGTTAGTTAAATAAAAATTTCCTTTCCAAGAAAAAATTATTCAAAGAATTACTCATAAGGTACCTTGAGCAAGTTCATCTTCATTTATACTAAAACATCTTTTTCGACCTCCTCCTAAACTTTCTATTAAGTTAAGACCGTCAAAAGAGGAAATTCAAGATTTAATTCTTAAATTTAAAAATCAATCTTTAGGTACTTTAGAGGATGAATCCTCTGATGAATCTCAAGAATCAAAAGAAGACCTTAAAGAAATACAAGAAGTATTTCAGAATCTTCAGGTTCAATCACTACTTAAGATAAATAAATTATCTTATCCGAGAAAAAATTTAGATAAACACTATTATAAAGACCGTCACCTGAAGACTTATTACTTGAAAAACCAACCGATTTTTTTGGTAACTCCTATGATGGAGACTCCATTTCCGAATAGAATATTGATGGACCTGTTGAACATCAGATTCATCAAATTTTACATCGTATGCTGATGTTTGCATCTGCCTTTGAAGCCAGACGCAACTCCACTTCTTTGGACCAAACCGCTTGGGGTATCATTTCCGAGTTTTCTGGCATGTTAAAAGGCTGGTGGGGCCATTACCTCACTCAGCAACAAAAGGATGACTTGCTAAGCACAATCAATCTTAAAAGTAAATATCTATCACGGGAGAAGTAGAAACCCAATGAGAATAATGTTTACAATCTGATTCAAGCCATTTTGGATCATTTTGCGGGAACTATTGGAGACCAAGGAGAAAAGACTCGCTCTTTACTCCAAAAATTAAGATGTCCATCTCTAACCCATTTTCGGTAAAAGATGTTTTTCTTGCTAGGGTCATGACTATACTACATGACGCCAATAGTCTTCATTGGAAGAAAAAAATTCATATAAGGGTTTCCCATTCTTTTCGTCGATAAGGTAAAGACTCATCTTCGTTACCTAACGGATCAATTCCTTATAATAATTATACTTATAGAAATCTTATATCTGCTTGTATTAACACGGGACTAACTCTTTGTTTTGATATAAGATTGAATAATTAGATCAGGCGAGAACATCTTTTAGAAAAAAGTCAACTCGGCAAATTCTGCGAGCAATTTGTCTGCGATCCACCTCTGGTAAGATCCTCTTCTTCCAAGAAGAAAGGTAAGCAGGATGAAATATTTAAAAACAAATCAATTAAGAGGTTTTCAAAAAACCCCAAAACCTCTAAATCCAAATCTAAACCAGTGCACAAAGCTTCTAAAAAGGAAGTTAAGTGTTACAAATGTATGAATTACCTCAATGATGTGTTAAGAAAAATTAGATGAATTACAAATTGATGAAGGGTTAAGACAGACTCTCATGAAGATTCTCTTAACCTCTTTTGAATCTGAAAAGGAAGAGTCAATAGAAGATGAAGATTTTGAATCCTCCTCTTCAGATAATGAAAAATCTACTTGTTGCAACTCTTGCGAATAGACAGATTATTATGAAATTATTATAGAAATTTCTTATCTTTTACTTTAACTTCTGATCAGAAAGATCAGCTTATCAAAATCTTAGGTCAAGTAGATAATTCATCTACTCAAATAAGATTATCAGTATTTTACATGATAAAGAATCTAACAAAAGCTTTTCTAATTTTCCTATATACTCTATGAAAGAAGTATATAAGAGGAGAGTGGAAAAGAATAGTTCTCCAGCAGAGGTATCTCTAAATGATCTGAAAGTTGAAATAAAAAATTTACAGCAAGAAATTAGAGATATCAAGGCTGAACAAGATTAAATGAATAGTTGAATAATGGATCTTGAAGTAAACCAATATCCGACATATTCACCACATGAAAACCTTGTAGATAATTCATAAACTTCTGTAAACCAAGAACTTGGATTATTACAGAGTATTCAAAAGGCAATATACCAGAAATTGTATATTTCTATAAAATTAATCATTAATAAAGATTTTATACTACCAAATCTGACGGCCCTTGTTAACAGTGGCGATTTGAATTACATCCAAGAAGGATTAATTCCTTCTAGATATTTTGAAAAGACCACTTAAAAGCTGAAAGCTGTTAATGGTAAGACCTTGCAGATTGACTATAAGCTATCTTCTGTAGCAAACTGTCAGGATGATATTTGCATTCATATGCCACTTTTATTAGTTAAAAATCTAACTCAACATATTATTTTGGGAACATCATTCCTTCTCAAATTAAAGGCAATAACTAGAATTGATGATATCGGAATCTATTGTGAAATATGAAATGAAAAGATTGTATTCCAATTTATCACCAATCCTAAGGAAATAATTATCAATGAAATGAATAAACTTAATAATAAGTCTATGCATATGTTATTTAAAAGAATAAATTTTTGATTTATCTTTGAAATAGAAAATCTCTTCTCCATCACTTCAAAATAAAATTAAAATTTTTCTTCAAGATATCCAAAAATCTATTGGTGGAGATAACCTAGTAGCTTTTTGGAATAAAAAAAATTTACTCAATGGAGCTTCCGTACATTGATTCCTTCAATGAACGTGACATTCCCACTAAGGCTCGTCCTTGTCAGATGAACGAGCATTATCTTTCTTTATGTAAAAGGAAGATTGCTGAATTATTAGAAAAAAGAATAATTCGATAATCCTATTCTCCATGAGAGCTGCATTCTTTTATGTCATGAATGCAGCTGAAAAGGAAAGAGGAAAGCCGAGACTTGTAATAAATTACAAGCCTCTTAATAAGGTCCTTAAATGGATCAGATATCCATTTCCAAATAAAAGAGATTTTCTTAATCGTTTACACAAAGTAAAACTCTTTTCAAAATTTGATTTAAAATTAGGCTATTGGCATATTCAAATCAAAGAAACTGATAGATATAAAATTGCTTTTACCATTCCATTCGGTCATTATGAATGGAATGTTATGCTTTTTGGGCTAAAAAATGCCTCATCTGAATTTCAACATATTATGCATAATATATTTGAAAATTATTTTAGTATATCCCTGTCTATATCGATGATGTTCTTATATTTTCTAACACCATCGATGAACATTTTAACCATTTACAGACATTTAAATGGCTTATATAGAAAAGTGGTTTAGTTGTTTCTATTCCTAAAATCAAACTATTTCAAATAGAAATTCAATTTTTAGGACATAACATAACCAATGCATCGATTATTCCCATTAATCGAAGCATTGAGTTTGCAGATAAATTGTCGGATATCATCCTTGATAAAAATCAACTGCAACGCTTTTTAGGAGCCCTAAATTATGTTGCAGATTTTTATCAAAATCTTACGAGTGATGATGCTCCACTTTTTGATTGCCTTAAGAAGACACCACCTCCGTGGACTAATTTAATACTATAACAGTCGAAACTATTAAACAAAGGGTAAAAAATCTTTCTTGCCTTAAACCCGGCTAGTTTCAAAATCGTTGAAACTGATGCCTCTGATCTCGGATATGGTGGTATCCTGAAATAGGGAAAAAATTCTTCTGAAGAATTGGTTCGCTTTACTTCTAGTCATTGGAATCTAACTCAGGCTAAGTATTCTATTATCAAGAAAGTAATGTTTTCTGTTGTTAAATGCATTTCTAAATTCCAGGATGACCTCCTCAATCAAAGCTTTTTGTTACGCATTGATTGTTCTTCTGTTAAATATATTATCGAAAAAGATGTTAAAAATTTAGTTTTAAATAAATTTTGCATCATGGCAAGCACATCTTTCCATCTTTGATTTTGATATTGAATTTATTAAAGGTTCCTCTAACTCACTTCCTGACTTTCTAACCTGTGAATTCTTGCAGGGACAGTTAGGGGTGGCTCACCCCTCACCAAAGGATGACACCCTCTAATCGAGGAGGTCCCTCTTTCCGGGGGGGAAGAGGTCATGGTATAGGCAATCCGTCCAACTCACGCATTGGAATGATCGACCTAAAAACATATCTCTATGGACCGTCTTCCACTACTATTGAACAAGGAGAATCCTCTAAAAGAAAATAAGCTGCACCATCCCTTAAAGATGTCATAGCATAGGAACCTGTTTATTTCACAAAAGAAATAAAATAAAACTTCCTTGAAATAAATCTCTCTGATTATTCAATTAATAATCCGTGGGCACTTTTAAAAAGATATTTGGGGAATAACTCATTTCTATATAAAGCTAATTTCTCTCGAGAAAATCTTGAGAAAATCCTAACACAGCTAAAGTGTGTTGAGATTTCTCATGTTAGAGATCAATCAACTCATGCCATTTTGTATAGAAAATGTGTTATATAAAAGGTCATTCATCAAAGTGAATGGGGATTGACACCATTCAAGGAGAAAATTATTTCTCTCTTAATCGCGATAAACTTCGTAAATTGAGTTATGTTCATGCAATGATGAAGATGTTCTTTCTTATCAATGATAAGAAGAGACATTCATGGATGATAATCATGAATAAATAAATTATTTTAAAAGATATTCCAGCATGGTTCTTTCGCTGGTGGAATTATTTTGGTGCAACTTAACATTCTACTCGAGCCTATTAAAGAAATTTTCAACAAATGGATGGAAGCTGCCCCGAAGATGCGAGCTATTAATCCGTGAAAAATGATTCAAGGGCAAAATTTAGCCTATTGCTTCACAGACTGCCAGATCTCCTGGATTTGGTCTTAGAATGTTACTCTTGGAAAAGATCTATTTAATCAGCTCGTCCTCCTACGATAATTTTTATTGAAGTGGTGGACTCAAATCAATGTTGAAGACAAATTAAAATAAATATAAATCATCATCAAGTCTTATTTGGAACTAATAGTCCCACCGAAGACCTCAAATTTTGAGCTATCAGTAAATGAAGTGCTTGACAGCATCAAGCACAAATATCCTCATGAAAATGAAGCCCAGCATAAAGCATGACTTAAAAAAATGTACAAGGCTCAATTCGCTAAAGTATTCAAGAAACTCATCTACATCTGTGAAAGTGGAGAATCTTCTAACGATGTCGATATTGAATCCAAATGAGAAAATTAATTCTCCACTCAGACAATTATTGATAGCATTAGATAGAGAGAATCTACTTTTCTAAAGCAGCTTTGATAAAGCGGCCTCAATTATTAATGACTTTTTGAAAAGAGAACCTACTTTTCTAAAAGTTGCTCAATTATTCAAAAGGTGTAATAATGTCGAATAACTTTTCTTAAAGTTATTCCATTTGTCTGCCACGACGCTCAATAATTGTACCTTTGCTTAACATATAAGCAAAGTGACCTCATTTATTGTACCTTTGCTTCTCAGATAAGCAAAGTTATTGTATTTAGTTTTATGTTTTAGTGTCCGCCTCTCTCTATATATAGAGGTTGTGTCTATTGTATATGTGTGCTAAGTTCCCAGTGCTTAGTGCTTAGTTCCTCTATCTTCCCCTTTAGCAATCACCTTCGTCCCATTTCTAGTTTGCAGTCGTCTGTAAATATTGAGTAAGTTTTTAATAAACCTTGCATTTTATAATTTCTACTTTTAATATATTGTCTTCTATAATTATTCATTAATCAAAGCATAATATATCTTAAAACTAAATATCTACCACAGGAGTAGCAGAAACCCAATGAGAATAATGTTTACAATCTGATCCAAGCCATTTTGGATCATTTTGCGGGAACTATTGGAGACCAAGGAGAAAATACTTGCTCTTTACTCCAAAAATTATGATGTCCATCTCTTATCCATTTTCGTTGGTACAAAGATATTTTTCTTGCTAGGGTCATGACTTTACATGACGCCAACAGTCTTCATTAGAATAAAAAATTCATAGAAGGGCTTCCCAATCTTTTGGCCGATAAGGTAAAGACTCATCTTCTTTTACCTAACGGATCAATTCCTTATGATAATTATACTTATGGAAATCTTATATCTACTTGTATTAACATGGGACTAACTCTTTGTTCTGATATAAGACTGAATAATCAGATCAGGCGAGAACATCTTTTAGAAAAAAGATAACTCGGAGAATTTTGCTGAATTTACTGCGATCCACCTCTGGTAAGATCCTCTTCTTCCAAGAATAAAGTTAACCAGAAAGAAATATTTGAAAATTAATCAATTAAGAGGTTTTCAAAAAAACCCAAAACCTCTAAATCCAAATCTAAACGAGTGCACAAAGCTTTTAAAAAGAAAGTTAAGTGTTACAATGTAATATGGGTCACTATACTAGATGTCTTAAGAAAAATTAGATGAATTACAAATTGATGAAGGGTTAAGATAGACTCTCATGTAGAGTTTTAAAATTTAGATTATGAAATTTATCATTTCAACTTAAACCGGATGGTTGGGAGAATGATGACGTGCCCGATCTAGATCCCATGGTTTCGTGATCCCGAGCAGTCGAGGTCCCTAGTCTACTTAGTTAGAGGAGGTAAATGACCAACGACAGAAGATCCTCACCAACACATGGGTTACATCATCCAAGAAATTTGTACTTGGTGTTTGTCAAAGAGACAGCTTAAGTCTACCTAAGAGGGATGAAGTATCAAGTATACCCTATGATTCACAACTCAAAGGGCAAAGCCATTGGGAAACATAGACGCCGTGATCGTAATATAATGGAGTATCAGATTGATTGAGAGTGAACATAGTAGAACACTTGATTTGACATTTTGGAGAGTTTTCTTAATTTATCACCCGATAAATTATTGAATGTGGGTAGATTGAGTTTGGTTTAAGTTTTAGTGATAGAATTTCATTTAAGCTAATTGAAATTTGAAAATTGATTTGATTTGAGAAATTGATTAATTTGGATATGTTTAAGATTTTAGATCCTCAAACTCTGCTACTAACAGAGGATTAGATCTATCACCACGTAATCAATTTATCGATATTTTCGATTTGAAGCTCTTATTATAGGTTTTAGGTTTGTTAACCTGCACCCAAAATTCAGACTAAACCGCTACCACAAAGATCCTCGTGCACTTGAATTTCAGATTCAAGATAGTGTCGGGCACATGCATGTATTTAAGAATTTAGGTAATTTGTGTTTGAATTATGAGATTAATTTTCATTTCTTTCCAACTCTAGCCTGCACAGTATTTTCAGACATTAAAATTTGCACTTGAAATCCCTATGTCCAAGCATGTGGAATTTATAGTTTAACTAATTTCACTAATTAGTGATTTCGTTGATTTTAAAGATCATAATTAGAATGAAATTCTTAATTCTTGATTTAAGGAAGCCTTACATTATAGTAGAATTAGATTTAGTATCGCCTGCTTCTTGTAAAAAATTGCAAGGATGGCATTTTGATTTAGATTATAGTTTAACACACTTCTTGTAATTAGTTTACTTGTTGAGTTTTTTTTTTGTAATTTTTTCAACATGATTACGCTCAATTTGCATCAATTTTGATAAGTTTTGTCGATTTCAGTGTTTGTTGCTTTAGCCCCACTTATGCTTATTAGCTAGCATAGTAATCACCTCCACATTGATGTAAAGAGTTATTAAACCCAATTTGAATTTATTCTTAGATTTGGAGTTTATCAAGAGGTTGTTATGAGTTTGGCATTCCCCCCCCCAAATTCTAATTAAAGCTTAATTTTGAGAAATTTAAGAAAAGGAACTCACTTTGACACTTCAATTTAAGCCATAGAAGATTGTAATTAGAGTTTGTAACTTTAATATTAACCTTCCCCAAAGTTTGTGAGTTTAATATTAGTCTCCCCCAAATTTCACTTAGATTTTAAATAAATATTCTATTTTCCCCAAAATTTGTTTTAAAGGCTTCGCCCTTTTTTCATTTGATGCCATAAAATTAACTGGAGGTTTTTTTTCTAATTAGCGCTCCTAACTCAGCTCATTTTACCCTCCTATTTTTCTAAGTCAAAAGATTTGACAATTTTCAAGTCTCGGCGTCATCCGTGCAGACGGGTATTTTGGCTTACTCGCATATGAGCATGAATGTAAAGTATCTATGCACATAATCAAGATGTATGAGAAAGATAAATTTTATGAGAAGATAAAATATATTTTAAATAATAATTATTGATTAATTAACTTAAATTAAATTTAATTTGATTGAATTAAATAGTTGCTAATATAATTAAATAATATATATTTATGATTAATTAAGTTAAATTTAATTAGAATCAATTAAAAATTAATATATAAATTCAAATTTAGATAAATGATATAGTGATATATATATATATATATATATATATATATACATATATATATATATATACATATATATATATATACATATATATATATATATACATACATATATATATATACATATATATATATATATATATATATATATATATATATACATATATATATATATATATATATATATATATATTATATATATATATATATATGTATACATATATATAAAGACAAGCCCACAATAACTGACTGAGATTTATGTCATGAAGCTCAAATGCACCTGACGTATAAAAATGGAAAATGACTCAATATGAATGGACTCTCCATCGTAACATCAAAATTGATCAGAATATGGATATTGCAAAATCTAACGAGCACTTGATTAAATGCTCGAGCTATCAATGTGTCGACGCGCATATCGGAGTTGGGAAGCTGCGACGATGGCCAAACGACCTCCATTTATAAAATTGATCTAATCGTTAGCTTCAAAACATCAAAATCATCAAATGAGACTCAAACTTAATTTGGCCGAACCGTAAATGTCGAATAATCGACGCATGCAAAATCGAATAAATACATGACGCCATGAAAATGGTCGAAACGACCTCCGATTGGTGAATGGACTTTTCCATCACGTTCAGAACATAGAAATTAGTCAGGATATAAATATTATCGACTTGATGATCAATCGATCAAGCACTCGAGTCGTCAACACGCCAGCATACATATCGAGGTCAGGAGGTGCCGACGAGGATCAAACGATCTCCATTCGTGAAAGTGATCACATCATTGGGTTCTAAACGTCGAAATCTATCAAGTAAGATTGTTCGCACTCAATTCGGACTAATCTAGCCGAAAATCAATCCAATAAAAGCTGACGCCATTTTGAGAATGGACTATGGCACCACTCAAACCAAAGCCTTCAATCAAATACTCTCATCTAGAATAACATATAATATATATATATATATATATACACACATATATATATATATATATATATATATATATATATATATATATATATATTGACTATGTGTATTTACCGTTGTGAAATCCACATTAAAATGGTTTAATAAATTTAAAATTAATTAAAAATTTCCTAAATTACCCCCTACGCAACATCCCTTCCCCCCATTTTATTTTTCAGTTTTTTTTTCTGAATAACCTCTCCAAAAAGGAAAACTGTCCCACTTTCTCCTCATTCTCTCCCACATTTCTCTCTCGACCTCTCTCTCTTGTCAAAAAAAAACTCGCACATGTAATTCCTCCCTCTTAATTGATTTCTCTAGATCCCACGTCTGCCGGCTTATTTCAGAGCCAGATCTCACGCCCTGAATCAACTTAGCATCATGCCTTTTCTAACGCTTCCAAACTCAGAAATCATGTCTGCTGTAATCCAAATTTCAAACCTTATCTGCTGACTTGGCACAGATCCAATAAATTTCATCATTACGCAGCTCGAACCTCCTTGCTTTAGCCGTCCCATTTTCGCTTCTCCACAATCAAGGGAATAACATCATCAATAGGGAAATTATTTTTTTGATTTCTTGCGTTTCACCCCTCGCTTTAGCCGTCCCATTTTCTATTCGCCATAATCGGGGGAAGAACATCGTCAACAGGTGAATTCTTCTTTGGATTTTCGACGTCGCACCCCTCTCTTTAGTCATCTCGTTTTTGATTCGCCATAATCAGGTGAAGAACATCACACATAGAATTCTTCTTTCACCTTCGACATCGCACTCGCTATTTACAACCACAAACGGATGTTTTAATTCGACCTCTTCCATAAAGGTTAATGTCATCGGGTAACACTCTGACAAACAACCCAGGATAGGTCAAAGGTCCTTGGTGGACTTCCTACGACCTCTTCCATACAGTTAACGCCATCTGCAAAACTCTAACAAACAACCCAGATAGTCAAAGGTCCGGTGAACTTCCTATTCCTTTCCATACAGTTAACGCTCAAAGAAAACTGACAAACAACGGATAGTCAAAAATCTCAAGCGGATTCACGACCTCTTCCATACAGTTACGCCATCGAGTAAAGACTCGACAAACAACCTTGATGGGTCAAAATCCTCGCCGATTCAATTCAACCTCTTCCACACAAGTTAACGCCATCGAGCAAAGACTAACAAACAACCTAGATAGGTCAAAAGGTCCTTGTGGACTTCCTACCACCTCTTCCATACAAGTTAACGCCATCAAAACTCGACAAACAACCTCGATAGGTCAAAATCCTCGGATTCAATTCACCTCTTCCATATGTTAACGCCATCAGTAAAAGACTCGACAAACAACCTCGATAGTCAAAATCCTCGATTCAATTCAACCTCTTCCACAAGTTAACATCAGCAACACTGACAAACAACCTCGATGGTCAAAATCCTCCGATTCACCTCTTCCATACGTTAACGCCATCTGCACCGACAAACAACCTCGATAGGTCAAAATCGGATTCAATTCAACCTCTTCCACACAAGTTAACGCCATCGGTAAAGACTCGACAAACAAAATCGATCAAAGGTCCTCGTGACTTCACGACCTCTTCCATACAAGTTAACGCCATCGGTAACACTCGACAAACAACCTCGATGGGTCAAAAATCTCGCCGATTCAATTCAACCTCTTCCATACAAAGTTAACGCCATCAAGCAAAGACTCGACAAACAACCTAGATGGGTCAAAAGGTCCTCGTGGACTTCAATACCTCTTCCATAAAGTTAACGCCATCGAGCAAAGACTCGACAAACAACCTCGGATCAAAAGGTCAAAATTTCCCAATTCACTCTTCCATACAGTTGTTAACGCCATCAATAACTCGACAAACAACCTCGATAGTCAAAATCTCGCCGATTCAATTCGACCTCTTCCATACGTGTTAACGCATCTTGATAACACTCGACAAACAACTCGATGGGTCAAAATCCTCGGATTCAATTCAACTTCTTCCACAGTTAACGCATCGTAACATCATTAAACAACTCTGATAGGTCAAAATCGCCAGATTCAATTCGACCTCTTCCATACAGTTAACGCCATCGCAAATACTCGACAAACAATCTCGATAGTCAAAATCCTCGGGCCGATTCAATTCAACCCTCTTCCACCGGTTAACGCTACCTGTAATACTTTGACAAACAACCCTGAGCGGTCAAAATTCTCGCCAGATTCAATCCTATGATGCAGTCGACTCGTCGTCGGTTGCCCGCGGACCACCCTCATCGGCGCAACCATGCGATATCCGCAATTTTTTGCTCAAACAATCGCCGGTCGTCCCGTCGACTACGCGGTTACGTCATTGTGCGTGCCCGATTGACAAATTCACAACCATAGCAAGTCAGCCGCCATAGTCGCGGTCCTACCTCCGACCGTGCAATCTTCCTTGTCGATGCCGGTCGGCGTCATTCTCTCATTGGATTTGATACACCCCAATGAACCACCATCACCGATTATTGGTCACTACCAGACCATATTCGGCAATCTATGCGGTAACCACCATCGTCGGCGGTTATCTACGACCGTCGCCGGCCGCCATCGTCGAGCATTGATGACCCAGTCTCGTTCTCGTCTCCTTGATGCTCGAGGGTCGATTCGGCGAGTCGTTAACACCTCTTTCAAGGGAAAATGGAGCCTGCCGTATGAACTACGGGTCTTATTGCCTCAGAACCTGGTCGGTATGACAAGTGCGCTACAAAGGGAAAGCGGGCCGCCATATGTGAATTATCGCCTCGATCGGTGGGTCGACCACCTCTTTGAAAAGCTGACCTTATGCGTATGAATTACGGGTCTTGATGCCTCATGGTCGGTCCACGAGTTGGTTAACCTCTTTCAAGGGAAAAGCGGAGCGCGCTTGTATGAGCTACAGGTCTTATCCTCGAAACACGGTAGTCGGTCTTTTCTTTCAAGGAAAATTGGAGCCTTGCCGTATGAACTACAGTCTTGATCGTCTGATCGGTCGGTCAACGAGGTTAGTTAACACCTCTTTGAGGGAAAAGCTGGAGCACTTTAGTATGAATTCTGGTCTCAGATCCGCATGGTTGGTCCAGGGTTAACACCTCTTTAGGAAAGCTGGAGCACTTATCATATGAACTACGAGTCTTAATAGCCTGAACGGTGGTCCAGTAGGTCAGTTACCTATTTCAAGGGAAAAGCGGAGCACTTGCAGTATGAAATACAGTGTTGATGCCTCAGATCCGGTCGGTCCGAGTTAGCTAACACCTTTTGAGAAAAAATTGGAGCACTACATTATGAACTACGAGTCTTGATCCTCAGGCGACCTTCTCTCAAGAAGAAGAAAGGTGCCTTCTCTTAGCCCTAGGGGCTTTTATAGAATAACTTTTTTGGTAAAGAAGCGTCAAAATCGTCAAAACCCTCAAAATCATTCAAAACTCAGCGGGCCAAAGCGTCGTTTTTTGTTAAGGTCAGAACCGCAGCAGTCTTCGTGCTCACGAAATCCATGAGATCGTGGCGCGCGAATGGGCAGTAGATCGCTTATTTGACCGCCCATTGCGGTTCCGACCGATCCCCTGTTCCTACGACCGCCCGTCGCGTTCGGACTTCGCCCTCCGCCGTTCGGGCGACCGCCGACCGCGATTAGCGGACCAGCGTGACCCGCGCTGCCATTCGGCATTGCGCCTCCGTCTTGGCGACTTCGCCGACCCATTGGCGCGTCAAGCCCTCAGCCGCGACCCGCGAAGCGTTCCAGGATCGACCTTTTCGGCCGTTCGGTCATTAACCCGCAAGGCCCATCTTTCTTGACTATAAAATTCGCGACCCAGCATATCTTGCGGCCTTCACGTAATCCAACGCGTGATGTAAATGTCGCGTGGGTAACCTCGAAATTTCACGCTACCACATATTTGGGTGATAATCTGCTTCCGTAGTCATAATCTTGCGCTTATATAAAGATCTGTTCTTTCAAAATGTATGATTAATGGAACCACAAATTTCATTGAAGAATCTGCTATTTTCAAATATTCGACATATATATTTTTGGATGGTTGAGATAATATCATTCAAAATAGGAGTAGATATAACCACAGAAATTTCTTAGTGAAAACGAATCTTGATGCCAAAGCAAGTCAGTGAAGCGGGTGAGATTAAGTACTTAAAATATCATGAAAACTTTGAGACATCGTTAAATTTCTAAAAGCTCTCAAATATAAAGTGTTTATAGTCAAATCGGCGTCTACAGTAGTTACAAGAAGATCTTACAATTACTTCATTTGAGCATTCAAATACACAAAATACATCATATGATAGGGAATCATCATAGTCGATGAAGTGGAGTGGTATGGGTTTTGCATGTATTCTGAGAGCGCCACTCCTCCAATCTATAAATACCGCATTTATATATAGGCATGAAAAGAGAGAGGAGAGCTCAAAGATCCTTAAAACCTGAAATCTTTACACCATGCGTCGGCCATAGTTGATCCTCTTCGTCAATCTCTGGTCTCCATCATGATGACTTCTACGGTGATTGTTCTACATTTCTTTTAATTGTTCGCATTTCTCTGGGTAATTCTCATACAGTAAATTACTATATTACTACTACAACGATCATTTATTACATATGTTATTCCTTTCTCATATACAATTAATCCGTGTCGGAAGATCTTATACTCGAACAGATATATAGTGTAAGCTTTTTTGGGCTGGGCCATGATTTTCCTCTTTTGAGGTTTTCCGTAAAATTTTGGAGTTTTGTTCATACTTTTTTATACATGTGTGTCTTTGGATTTCAAATAAGGAGAAAAATTTTACTCTAATATGGTTTTCTATACAAAAATAATATATTCTAAATATATTATTACCTTTATAATTTTACTTTACTTTGAAATTTCTACAACCAAACAACCCATTAATATTCAACCTTTGTTGGGTCTTCGTTTGGAAATCAAAAGAGAAATGCATTTAAATTTGTGTACATCACATGCATGAACTTATATCTTATGTAATTTTAATTTAGTAAAATAAAATATTAACATTCATAAATAATATATTTTAAAATTTGCTTCTCAGATAAGCAATGTTATTAGTTTTAGTTTTTTTGGTGTCCTCTCTCTATATAGAGGTTGTGTCTATTGCATCTGTGTGCCAAGTTCACAGTGCTTAGTTCCTCTATCTTCCCCTTTAGCAATCTCCATCATCCCATTTCTGGTTTGTAGTCGTCTGTAAATATTGAGTAAGTTATTAATAAACCTTGCATTTTATAATTTCTTCTTTTAATATATTATCTTCTATAATCACGGTATCGAGCCATGATGGGGTGAATCCCGGAATTTGCGAAAGTCTAGTTAGAGTTAGTTAAACTCTTATAAATCCTTGACTAGGTATAATCTTATCATGATAAATCTTTTGTGATTTATAATCAAAATACTTTTATAATTCTTCTGAGATCGAGTCTTCGTTGCATATGAGAATAATTCCCTGAGGTTATGGGTCATAAGTCTTATTTATGTTGAATGTCGGGTTTCTTTGGAGATTGATTTATTTTATTATAACTTCGAATTGTTTGATCAATTTATTAGAGTTTTCTATTTGTTGAATTCTTTCCTACTCCTCTTTTATGGCTTTCTCTCTTCTTCAATTCTAATCTTATGATTAGAAATTCAAAAAGCGATAGTTTAATTAAAATGCCAATTAGAGTTCCCTCTAAATGAAGAAGACCTAAATAAATGGTCTTTAAAATCGATAGATCTCGATTTATCTTGGTACTGATCTCAAAGGAAAAACTTCCAATTAAAATGGTAGAACAATCGATCACTATAGATCAATTAGATAAAACTATTTATCATTAACTCGAAGACTTGCATAGATATATGCAAGCTTTAAATATATTCACATCAATTATTCAAATAACATTTAAACCTTTAATAAAGGGATTAAATGCTTCATCATTTCTGTTTATGAGATGGTCCAAGCGGGCTCAATCTCTCTCATGTTATGACTAGTCTATGTCATGGACGGTTTACTTTAATGCTTTCTAATTTAAGTTTATCTTTAAGCGATATCAATCTTCTTGAAGCCATCAAGTTGCAAATACAACTTTTATGGATATGACTTTCTTCACGGATGCGAAACTATTGCTTTAATTTTGGTTATATTTTAGAGTTCTTAATACTTTAAATCCAAATATCAAAAGGTTGTTCAACTCTTGAGCGAACAACCTTAGTGAAACTAATCATAGCTTCATTAGCTGACTAGAGTTATTAAATGGAATGAGATAGTATTCACGACTCTTGGCAATATCATCTGCGGTCACTCCAAGACCCTCATCCAAGACATCAATCGGATAATTCAAACATCGAAGGCGATGTAGAGGTTAGATTTAATCCATGAAGATCAATAACTCTTCCCAGAGTTTCATTTCCTGCTGAAACTTTGGTAAGGACAAGATCTTCAGGTTCTCATACTCATTCAGAAGAACCACCAATTGAAGCAATTCAATTAAATCGAAATAATATTTACTTTCGGTGAGAGAAAATAAATCTCCCACCTTAAAATGAATTTTAGTCTTAATAAATTATCAAATAGGATCTAAGTCTAGAGACTATTTTGAGATTATAATCAACCTAAATATGAAAAATTTCAAAGTGTGCGAAATATCATCCGAAAATCATAGACTTGAAATATCGATATATATTTTGAGGAAATGATAAAGCGTAATAAGAAGGGAAAGGCAACAATTCCTTTTTTGGGTTCCTTCAAAATTACTGCATTTACAGATAGCCATTTTAAGCAACAAAAATGGCTAGATGAGAGGAAGAGGAAAATTGGAAACTCTATATATAGATGGACGAATGGTTGATAATAAACCTCTTGATATTTGCTTTTGGAAAAATCAGCGATCCTCAAACTTTAAAGAATTTATTGTTATAATTAAAAGCAACTTAATTATAATTACTCTCAAATTATTTACGATCATTTATTTTAGAATAGAATCTAAGGGTCATCAATTAGTTAAAGAAAAATTTCCTTTCAAGAAAAAATTATAAGAAGAATTACGAAGAACCTTGAGCAAGTTCATCTTCATTATACTAAAACCTCTTTTTCAACCTCCTCTAAACTTTCTATTAAGTTAGGACGTCAAAGAGGAAATTCAAGATTTAATTCTTAAATTTAAAATCAATCTTTAGGTACTTTAGAGGATGAATCCTCGATGAATCTCAAGAATCAAAGAAGACCTAGAAATACAAAGTATTTTTGAATCTTGATTCAATCACCACTTAAGATAAATAAATTATCTTATCCAAGAAAAAATTTAGATAAACAATTATATAAAGACCATCCTCAAGACTTATTACTTGAAGAACCACCAATTTTTTTGGTAACTCATGATGGAGACTCCATTTCTGGAATATTGATGGACTTGTTGAACGATTTATCAAATTTTACATCATATGCTGATGTTTGCATCTGCCTTTGAAGCCAGATGCTACTCCACTTCTTTTCAGACTGCTCGGGCTATCATTTTTGGGTTTTCTGGCATGTTAAAAGGCTGGTGGGACCATTACCTCACTCAGCAACAAAAGGATGACTTGCTAAGCACAGTCGATCTTAAAACTAAATATATGTAGAGCAGAGAAACTAATGAGAATAATGTTTTACAATCAGTCCAAGCCATTTTGGATCATTTTTTGGAACTATTGGAGGCCAAGGAGAAAAGACTCTTTACTCCAAAATTAAGATGTCCATCTCTTACCCATTTTCGTTGGTACAAAGATGTTTTCTTGCTAGTCATGACTTTATGGCATGTCTTCATTGGAAGAAAAAAATTCATAGAAGGGATTCCCAATCTTTTCATCAATAAGGTAAAGACTCATCTTCGTTTACCTAATGGATCAATACCATATGATAATTATACTTATAAATCTTATGCTTGTATTAACCAGGACTAACTCTTTGTTCGATATAAGATTGAATAATCAGTCGGTGAGAACATCTTTTAGAAAAAGTCAACTTCGGCAAATTACGAGCAATTTGCACCATCCTACGGTAAGATCCTCTTCTTCCAGAAGAAAGGTAAGCGAGAAAATTTTAAAATCAATTAAGAGGTTTTCAAAAAAACCCAAAACCTCTAAATCCAAATCTAAACCAGTGCACAAAGCTTCTAAAAAGGAAGTTAAGTGTTACAAATGTGGTCGTATGGGTCACTATGCTAATAGATGTACTGTTAAGAAAAAATTAGATGAATTACAAATTGATGAAGGGTTAAGACAGACTCTCATGAAGATTCTCTTAACCTCTTCCGAATCGAAGAAGTCATGAGAAGATGAAGTGAATCCTCCTCTTCAGATAATGAAAAATCTTCTTGTTGCAACTCTTGCTAACAGACAGATTATTTTAAAAATATTATAGAAATTTCTTATCTTTTTACTTTAACTTCTGACCAGAAAGATCAGCTTATCAAAATCTTAGGTCAAGTAGATAATTCATCTACGAAATAAGATTATAAGTATTTTACATGATAAAGAACAAAAGCTTTTCTAATTTTCTATATACTCTATGAAAGAAGTATATAAGAGGAAGCGAGAAAGAATAGTTCTCGGTATCTAAATGATCGAAAGCTGAAATAAAAAATTCTGACAAGAAATTAGAGATATCAAGGAAACAAGATCAAATGAATAGCCAAATAATGGATCTTGAAGTAAACCAATATCGGCATATTCACCACATGAAAACCTTGTAGATAATAAACTTCGTAAACCAAGAACTTGATTATTGAGTATTCAAAATATATACCGAAATGGTATATTTCTATAAAATTAATCATTAATAAAGATTTTATATACTACCAAATCGGCGGCTCTTGTTGGCTGTGATTTGAATTACATCAAGAAGGATTAATTCCTTCTAGATATTTTGAAAACCACCGAAGTTAAAACTGGCGATGGTGAGACTTCTGATTGACTATATCTCTTACATACAGATGTGATGATATTTGCATTAATATGCCATTTTTATTAGTTAAAAATCTAACTCAACATATTATTTTGGGAACACCATTCCTTCTCTAATGTAATGATTGATGATATCAAAATTGATGTGAAATATGGAATGAAAAGGTTGTATTCGATTTATCACCAATCTAAGAAATAATTATCAATGAAATGAATAAACTTAATAATAAGTCTATGCATATAAATTATTTAAAAGAAAAATTTCGATTTATCTTTAAAAGCAAAATCTCTTCTCCATCGTTCAAAATAAAATTAAAATTTTCTTCAAGATATCCAAAAATCTATTTGTGGAGATAACCCAGTAGCTTTTTGGAATAAAAAATTCACTAGAGCTTAGTACATTGATTCTTTAATGAAAGCGTGACATTCCCACTAAGGCTCATCCTTGTTAGATGAACGAGCATTATCTTTCTTTATGTAAAAAGGAGATTGCTGAATTATTAGAGAAAAGAATAATTGACAATCCTATTCTCCATGGGCTGCTTTTTTATGTGAATGCACTGAAAGGAAAGAAGAAGACCGAGACTTACAATAAATTACAAGCCTCTTAATAAGATCCTTAAATGGATCAGATATCCTCTTCCAAACGAAAGGGATTTACTTAATCATTTACACAAAACAAAAAATCTTTTCAAAATTTGATTTGAAATCGGGCTATTGGCAGATTTAAATCAAAGAAACTGATAGATATAAAACTACTTTCACCATTCCATTTGGTCATTATGAATGAAATGTTATGCCTTTTGGGCTTAAAAATGCTCCATCTGAATTTCAACATATTATGAATAATATATTTGATAATTATTTTTAGTATATCCTTGTCTATATCGATGATGTTCTTATATTTTCTAACACCATCGATGAACATTTTAACCATTTATAGACGTTTAAATGGCTTATATAGAAAAATGGTTTAGTTATTTCTGCTCCTAAAATCAAACTGTTTCAAACCAAAATTTAATTTTTAGGACATAACATAACCAATGCATTGATTATTCCCATTAATCGAAGCATTGAGTTTGCAGATAAATTTTGGATATCATCCTTGATAAAATCAACGCACTTTTTGAGCCTAAATTATGTTGCAAATTTTTATCAAAATCTTGCGAGTGATGTTGCTCCACTTTTTGATCGTCTTAAGAAGAAACCTCCTCCATGGACTAATTTACATACTAAAGCTGTCCAAACTATTAAACAAAGGGTTAAAAATCTCCCTTGCCTTAATCTCGCAGACCCGGCTAGTTTCAAAATTGTTGAAACTGATGCCTCTAATCTCGATATGGTGGTATCCTGAAACAAAAATTCTTCTAAGAATTGGTTGCTTTTACAGTGGTTGGAATCCAATGCTAAGTATTATTATCGAAAGTAATGTTTTTTGTTCTAAATGCATTTCTAAATTCCAGGACGACCTCCTCAATCAAAGCTTTTTGTTACACATTGATTGTTCTTCTATTAAATATATTATCGAAAAAGATGTCAAAAATTTAGTTTTTAAACAGATTTTTGCATCATGTAACACAACTTTTTTGTTTTGATATTGATATTTTATTAAAGGTTCCTTAACTCACTTCCTAACTTTCTAACCCGTGAATTCTTGCAGGGACAGTCAGGGGTGGCTCACCCCTCACCGGAGAATGACACCCTCTAATCGAGGAGGTCCCTCTTTCCGGGGGGAAGAGGCCGTGGTATAGGTGATCCAACCAACTCACGCATTGGAATGATCAACCTAAAAATATATCTTTATGGATCTTCTTTCACTACTATTGAATAAGGAGAATCCTCTAAAAGAAAATAAGATGCACCATCCCTTAAAGATGTCGTAACATAGGAACCTATTTATTTCACAAAAGAAATAAAACAGAACATCCTTGAAATAAATCCCTCTGATTATTCAATTAATATTCCGTGGGCACTTTTAGAAAGATATTTGGGGAATAACTCATTTCCATATGAAACTAATTTCTCTCAAGAAAATCTTGAGAAAATCCTAACACAGCTAAAGTGTGTTGAGATTTCTCATGTTAGAGATCAATCAACTCATGCCATTTTGTATAGCAAATGCGTTATACAAAATGCCATTCATCAAAGTGAATGGGGATTGACACCATTCCAGGAGAAAATTATTTCTTTCTCTCTTAATCATCAACATAAACTCAGTGTAAATTACTGGAGTTATGTTCATGCAATGATGAAGGTGCTCTTTCTTATCAATGATAAGAAGAGACATTGATGGATAATAATCATGAATAAAGAAATTATTTTAAAAGTTATTCCAGCATGGTTCTTTCACTGGTGGAATTATTTTTTGAGAACTTAACATTCTACCCGAGCCTATTAAAGAAATTTTTAACGAATGGATGGAAGCTGCCCCGAAGATGCGAGCTATCAATCCTTGAAAAATGATTCAAGGGAAAAATTTAGCCTATTGCTTCACAGACTGCCAGATCCCCTGGATTTGGTCCTGGAATGTTACTCTTGGAAAAGATCCATTTAATCAGCTCATCCTCCAGCGATAATTTTTGTTGAAATGGTGGACTCAAATCAATGTTGAAGACAAATTGAAAAAAATACGAATCATCAGCAAGTCTTATTTGGAACTAACAGTCCCACTGAAGACCTCAAATTTTGAGCTATCAGTAGATGAAGTGCTTGACAGTATCAAGCAGATATCCTCATGAAAATGAAGCCCAGCATAAAGCACGACTTAAAAAAATGTACGAGGCTCAATTCACCAGCGTATTCAAGCAACCCATTTATATCTGTGAAAGTGGAGAATCTTCCGACGTTGTTAATATCGAATCCACAGGAGAAAATTAATTCTTCACTCAGATAATTATAGATAGCACTAGACAAAGAGAATTTACTTTTCTAAAGCAGCTTTGATAAAGCGGCCTCAATTATTAATGACTTTTTGAAAAGAGAACCTACTTTTCTAAAAATCGCCTCAATTATTCAAATGGTGTAATAATATCGAATAATTTTTCTTGAATTTATTCCATTTGTCTGCCACAAAGCCCAATAATTGTACCTTGCTTAAGAGATAAGCAAAGTGACCTCAATTATTGTATCTTTTGCTTCTCAGATAAGCAAAGTTATTGTATTTAGTTTTATATTTTGGTGTCCGCCTCTCTCTACATATTGAGGTTGTGTCTATTATATCTGTGTGCCAAGTTCCCAGTGCTTAGTGCTTAGTTCCTCTGTCTTCCCCTTTAGCAATCTCCTTCGTCCCATTTCTAGTTTGTAGCCGTCTGTAAATATTGAGTAAGTTTTTAATAAACCTTGCATTTTATTATTTTTGCTTTTAATATATTGTCTTCTATAATTATTCATTAATCGAAGCATAATAGATCTTAAAACTAAATATCTGTAGGAGCAGCAGAAATCCAATTAGAATAATGTTTATAATCTGATCCATGCCATTTTGGATCATTTTGTGGGAACTATTGGAGACCAATGAGAAAAGACTCGCACTTTACTCCAAAAATTAAGATGCCCATCTCTTACTCATTTTCGCTGGTACAAAGATGTTTTTCTTGCTAGGGTCATGACTTTACATGACGCCAACAGTCTTCATTGGAATAAAAAATTCATAGAAGGGCTTTCTAATCTTTTGGCCGATAAGGTAAAGACTCATCTTCTTTTACCTAACAGATCAATTCCTTATGATAATTATACTTATGGAAATCTTATATCTACTTGTATTAACATGGGACTAACTCTTTGTTGATATAAAGGCGAATAATCGGAGAATGTCTTTTAGAAAAAAGACAACTCGATGAATTCTATGAGGAATTTGCCTGCGATCCACCTCTGGTAAGATCCTCTTCTTCCAAGATAAGCAGAAAGAAATATTTAAAAATAAATCAATTAAGAGGTTTTCAAAAAACCCCAATTTCTCTAAATCCAAATCTAAACCAGTGCACAAAGCTACTAAAAAGAAATTTTAAGTGTTACAAATGTGGTCGTATGGGTCACTATGCTAACAGATGTACTGTTAAGAAAAAAATCAGATGAATTACAAATTGATGAAGGGTTAAGATAGACTCTCATGTAGATTTTTAAAATTTAGATTATGAGATTTATCAGTTTAACTTAAATCGGATGGTTGAGGAATGATGGCGTCTAGATCTGTGATTTAGTCATCCCGTCAGCGGTCTCTAGTCTACTTAGTGAGAGAGGTAGTACTACGTAGAAGGATCCTCATATGATAACACATGGGTTACATCATCCAAGAAATTCTTGTAGACACGGGTGGTGTTTGTCTGGGAGGCAGGCTTAAGTCTACCTTAGGAGGAGGGTTGTTTCTCAAGTATACCATATGATTCACAACTCAAAGGGCAGAGCCATTGGGGAGCATATGGGCTACGGTCGTGATCGTAATATAATGGAGTCGGATTAGCCAAACCACCCGATCAGAGGACTCTAGTCATAATTGCTTCATCTTTGGAGCCTATTAGCCAAGCATAGTTGAGGACAGCCATGTCTTGGAGAGATTGATTGAGAGTGAACATAACAGAATACTTGATTTGACATTGGCTCCTTTGTGAGCCAGAGTTTTCTTAATTTATCACCCCTGATAAATTATTGTGAAATGTGGGTAGATTGAATTTGGTTTAAGTTTTTAGTGATAGAATTTCGTTTAAGCAGTTTTCGATTGAAATTTGAAAGTTCATTTGATTTGAGAAATTGATTAATTTGGATATGCTTAAGAGCTTTAGATCTCGTCAACTCTGTTTAGCTACTAACGGAGGATTAGATCTACTATCACGACATGTCAGTTTTATCGATATTTCACTTTGAAGCTCTTATTATAGGTTTTAGGTTTGTTAACTTAGGCAGGTCAAAGACTAAAGCTGGCGATACATCTCGACTTAAATTTCACATTCATAGTGTCGGGCACTGTGTATTTAAGAATTTAGGTAATTTGTGTTTGAATTATGAGATTAATTTTCATTTCTTTCCAACTCTAGCCTGCACAGTATTTTCAGACATTAAAATTTGCACTTGAAATCCCTATGTCCAAGCACATGCAGGAATTTATAGTTTAGCTAATTTCATCTAATTAGTGATTTCGTTGATTTTAAAGATCATAATTAGAATGAAATTTCTTAATTCTTGATTGAAGGAAGCCTTATATAGATTATAAAATTAGATTTAGTATCGTCTTCTGTCTGCTTGTACAAAGGGTTGCGGATCCGATGGCAAAAAAGACATTTTGATTTAGATTATAGTTTACCTCACTTCTTACACTTAGTTTACTTGTTGAGTTTTCTTTTGTAATTTTTTTCAACTTGATTACGTTCAATTTGCATTAATTTTGATAAATTTTATCGATTTAGTGTTTGTTTCTTTAGCCCCACTTATACTTATTAGCTAGCATAGTAATCACCTCCACATTGATCTAAGAGTTATTAAACCCAATTTAAATTTATCCTTAGATTTTGAGTTTATCGAGGTTGTTATGAGTTTGCATTTGTGCCCCAATTCTAATTAAAGCTTGCTTAATTTTGAGAAATTTCCAAGAAAAAGGAACTCACTTTGACACTTCAATTTAAGCCATAAAAGATTGTAATTAAAGTTTGTAACTTTAGTATTAACATTCCCCAAAGTTTGTGAGTTTAATATTAGTCTCCCCCAAATTTCACTTAGATTTTAAATAAATATTCTATTTTCCTCAAAATTTACTTTAAAGGCTCCCCTGTTTTTTCATTTGACACCATAAAATTAGCTGCAGGTTTTTTTTCTAATTAGCTCTAACTCACTCATTTTACTAAGTCAAAGATTTGATAAAATTTGGCCTCAGAAGCATCCCATTTACATCGAGGGATATTTTGGCTTACTCGCCTTGTTGAGCGTGCGAGTGGTGTCTTGACAGTAGGCTTTCATCTGTTCAGCGTTGAGCCGCGAGGTCTCTGAAAGAACATCTGATATAATATATTATTATCCACTCTAAGTCTTAGATAAAATTTGTATTTAGAGGGGAGGCGATCTAACAAGTGGTGACTTACCGGTCATCTGTGTGGCGGTAACTTCACACCCGTCCTTATTTTCATCTCGTTCGCATTGAATACAATAAGTCTTCAAACTTGCATAAAAGCATAAGCATATATATACATTCACATCATAAATCCACATGTTCTGACATATTCTTGTGCAAAGGCTCAAAAGGAATTAGGTTAGGTATGCGATTGGGAAAGTAAGAGGAGTCGAGTGAAGGAAGAATTTGTCATTGTGATATTCTTCCCGGTTCTGGTGGAGCGAAAGCAGGGCTAAAGTGAGGAAGTAGAAAATTGAAGGAAGAATTCGCTATTGACGATGTTCTTCCACGATTCGCAGAAAATGGGGACTAAGCGAAGAACCAGAAAATCGAAGGAAGAATTTCATTGTGATGTTCTTCTCGATTTATGGTGCAAACTAAATAATTCGGCTAAAGCAAGAGTTGCAATGCCCGAAATCGAAGAAAAAAATCGTCTATTGATGATATTCTTATTTATTTGCGGCACAGTGAAAATGAGATAAGTTTGGGTTAATTTGGAGGCTGGACGGGCCAAGGAAGGGCTGCTGGCGGATCAAGGAAGGTTGCTGGCGGGTTGGCGCGGGTCGGAACGGGTCGGCGCGCGGGTCGCGGATCTGACGTGTCGGCAGAGCGGGCAGGTAGACTGGGCTGAAGCAGCGTGCGGGCTGGTCATGGGCTGCGGAGCGGGTCGCGGGCCGTGCGCGAAGCGGGTTGTGCGCGGGTTGGCAGCAGGATGCGGAGCGAGCCGATCGCGGGTCGCGGGATGGCGGCGGGTCGGCGGGCGCAGTGTCGCGGAGCGCGGCGGGCTGGGTTGGGTCGCGCACGGGTGCGGGAGCGGGTACAGCGGAGCGGGCCGAAGCGGTTCAGCTGGGCGCGCTGATCGGGTCGCAGGTTGGAGCAGGCCTGGGCCAGACACGCAGCAACAGTGCAGCCAGGTGGGACGTGCCGCAGTGGGTCAGGACGCCTGGAAGCAACAGCTTACAACGGATTGGTCGGACTGCAGACCCAGGAAGCCTGCCGGAGGTTGATGGCGGGCTTTGCGGGTACAGTTACGCGGCGAAAGGAGAAATGACAGAGGAACGGTGCGGAACAGCAGAAAAATTTTGAGGAATTTCTTTACCTTTTATCTTTTCTGGGATGTGAGAGAGGGCTTCAGGAGAGAGAGAGAGAGAGAGAGAGAGAGAGAGAGGTGTGAGAGTTTGATTGAGGAGAGTTTGAGAGACAGAGGGGAAAATGCAGAAAAATGGGGGGAGTTGAGGGAGGGATTAGTTTTTTTTTTTCATTTTATTTATTTCTTTTTTTCAGAAAATTGAAAGAGCAATTTTTTAAACTAAGTATGGTTAGAATATTAATTAAGTAATTAAATATTATTAAAAATTTAAAAAGGAATAAGTAGTCAATTAGTGGGCGGCGTATCTGCGTTATTTCCGTGGTGGGCCATCTTATCACCGTCGTTGGGCTGACCTATTAATGGGGTCAATCGGTGAGGCCTCGGTTTGTTCGACTTGGCTCCTCCGACTCCTTCGCGATTCCTCACTCTCGAGCTTACTCATCCGTCCCGGCCGTTTACGCACAGACTTCCGGCACCCGTCGGTATCTCCAACCTTGCATTGTGTTGTCTCCCCGGGTATTGAAATAAACTTATTTTTCTTGCGGTAGCGTTTCATTTGACACTTTCCTCTCTCATATAGCAGAGTTTGGAAGCCAACATTAGGTTCCGACGACGATTCCGACAGCTCCATTTTATTTGGGGAAGTTTCCTGTGGCGGATAAGACTTGTTTTTGGGCACATCCCCGTCGTTGTTTGTAAACTCACGGTAAATCCCTACTTCTATCAATTTATAAAGTAATAGAATATGTATGGTAGGAATTTGAGTATTATTTTTAGACTTTTGTTTGGGATTTGAGTTGTATGTTTGCATAGGTGTTGCGATTCAGGTGTTAAGTAGCTATATAGTTTGTTTGTGAAGAATGAGAATTTGTTTTGATCCTTTTATGGAGCGAACTAAGTATCGATGGATTCGTCCAAGTTACGTGGGAGGTGAAATCGTCCAGTTAAGGTTGCGTCACGACTTGGGAATTGAAGCAACGAATTATGAGAATCTTGCACATTGATCGAGGCGCCCACGGTCACTCTAACAGTGCGTTATCACTGGGTGGCGGATTTATAACGTCGTAATATCGGCGATGGCGTTTACAAAGTTACACTTGAAGCTTCCCATCGGATGTTGGTGTTGTATGTGAAGTGGAAGATGTTAATATTGCATCCACATCGGTGATCGGTAGTAAGGTCGATTAGATATCTGCGTTAATATGCATACACGAGATTTCATTTACGGGGATACAGCGGCTTTGATGAGTTGATTCCCAGTAGTATATAGTCAACATTTATCTGATTATACTTGTAATAATTAATATGATAATTTGTTGCTCAACTTATAAGTTATATGTGATGGCGATCTATGTTTGGATGAACCGTATGTGCCTCGAGTCTTTGCGGTCGAAGATGAGTATAAGACTATGAGTAGTGGCTCCAGCGGTGAGTGCAGCGAGATATTAGTGATGATGATGTTATTGGTCGGGTTAGAAACGTGCTTGAGAATATAGGCGGTCATAATCTGGCGAAAAATCACTCATTTCATATTTTGAGAGTCATATGTTGTCCACAAGCAGTATGTCGGATGTGTGTGAAACTACGAGAGTGGGACAACGATGTTACTTTGATGACACATCCGATGAAACTACCCTAACAGATGAAATTGAAATTCCAAATGACCTTGTTGAAGGTATGTGTTTATAGTAAATGAAGTACGCAATTTCTATTGTTGGGTGGTGCATAGTAAATAATGTTCAATTCCAAACATTTATCTCTAACGGAAGAACTACGATTTTTATGTATGCGATAGATAGTCTACAAGGTCCACAAAGTGGCATTTGCATTGCTTGGTAGGCGGCTTAGGGGTGCTTGGAGAATATGAAGAGTTGGTGAAAATCATAGATGTGTGTCATAAATGCAAGTCATCTGTAGTTCAAAATTCATAACGTACTTCATCATACCTGTGATCAGGCACCAGATTGATATGAAGCCTAAAGAGATTATAGGTAGAATGGAGTCGAAATTCAATGTTAAAGTTTCGTATATGAAAGCTTGGGATCTGGTAAAGCAATAAAAGCAATATTGGCTGGGAAGAGTCTATAGGACTCTCGTCTTTATATAGAATCGGTTTGTAGTACTTTACAGTACTACATAATTCAATCCCCACTACATGCATACGGCTAGAGACTTTTTGGGCCTTTGGACCTTCAATAATGGGATGGGTAGAAGCCGACCAGTGTTGAGCTTAGAGGATACTTTTTTGTTGGGCAAGTATCGTGGTATATTATTAATAGAATGAAGCGGTAATAATGGGTTGTTTCCTCAGCATTTGCTGTGTGGTCGAGAATGTTGATTATTGGTTGTGGTTCTTGTTGTGCTTGCATGATGTGTTGCGTAGTGTACTAGGCGTGATTTGTGCATAATATCGATAAACATCTTTGGTGCATTTGGATGCAAAGAGATTTTTCATGGCAGCTCGCGGGCATTATTTCGCCATTTGCATGAAAATTTTAAAAGGTCTGAGGTTGGGGATTGGTGATGTTGAGTTTCTATGCCAAAAGATGTATATGGCAGGTAATACTGATGATATTCGTCAGTTCAACCGTTTAATGTTAGATATTAAAAATGTTAAAGAAGAAGCGTACAATTGGCTTGTAGAGCGTGACCACAATAAATGGTCCCTTTGCGATGGTGATATGCATTATGGGACAATGATGATGAATGCATCGATGTATTTTAATGGTGTCTACAGACGCGTGGTTTCTGGATTGAGCTTTAATCATTGCTATTACAACTTAGCCTTGTTCATGAAGCGGTTATCCTACTAGAGAGGAAGTCGACTATTTATACTCAAGGATGTCCACCTTTATTACATCTTGAAAGGGAGGCTAGGCATTTCTCGAACGTAAATATCAACCCACATGAGATGCGGGTTTTTTGGCAGTAGATCATTGAGTTGATTTCTAGATAATGGCCTCTGTGATTGTAATTGTGGTAGAACGATCATATATCATTGTCCATGCCCACATGTGATTCTTTGCATTGGGATTTTGATGATTGAACCATCTGCGTGTGTGTCTGACTACACTCTGTTGTATAAGGCGACATAAATGAATTTCATACTCTACCGGATCGTTACGATTGGCCATCTCTCAGTGTAAAGCATGGATTAGTCATGCGACCACAACTTTCCGCGAAGGTCGAGATCTCGTGCGAATAGATTCAAAACAATGGATGAAAATGTAGGTAGCATACTTGTAGCATATGCATTTTGGTCACTCTGGTCGTGCCCTCATAATATTAACGGATTACATTTTCCCTTTTACTTATAAGACATTAGATTTTACACATGGGATAATGCTTATCTTTCTCTTTGGTTGTCTTACTCTAGATTTTTCAATATTAACTATTATATTTGCGCTTCTTTTGGCCGATGATGGCGAGGAACCGCCTAGGCGGCGACATAGCCATCTTGGGAGCCACCCACCATTGGACTTACACTCGGGGTTCATCTAGCATTGCCTCCCTGCGTGACATCGAGCCTTCCCGATATTGTAAGTGATTTTTTATTTTTTATTTGCGTTCGCTGTTTACCTTTTATTTGGTTAGTGACATTATTTTTTTTTTGAGCAGTGAGCGCATCACACTTGTTTATCTTGAAGGAGTGGCATCCATCGACGATTCATCCAGTGGGCTAAAGCGGGTGGGCTGCCTGTGTTAGTCATTACACTTCATCCGGTAGATCATCATTTGCGCTTGGTTGAAGATGGTCTCCATGACCAATACCTTCCACCTTGTTGTAGGTGAGATGGCGCTCGGGGCGTGGCGATGATCACAGGACTACGGGTTGATGAGCCTATCATAGGCGTGTGATTGGCGAGGAAGAGATGACACACGGCATTGTTGCAATGATTTGTTAGGGGACACCCACGTGATGTATGTATCGTGATCAGTCGCATGATCGACATTGAGGATGGGTTAGGCACCTGCGAAACATGCATGCCAGGTGGCTCTGGGTGGACTTTCTGAGAGTCATACACCGGTCGACGAGGAGTTCTTCCATCACTTGCATGCTTATATTTTATTTACGATTGTTTGTTTCTTCTTGCTTGGTTGAGGTCCACTGTAGTATTTACCACTCACGGATGACCAGATTTCTTTAGCATGATGTATGGGTGGAGGCGTTCAGCTCATCATATAGGGGCTGCGAGTCAGCCCAAAAGCCGGTAACACTTTACACCTCCATGATTTGGGCTTGGGAGCATATTCATATGGGTCGACTCTACATGTTCCATATCTGTGAGCTTCTTTGGTCTCGGCATTGGTTTGAGTATGTGTTGTTAATTGACTTTCAAATTATGCGACATATATATATATATGTTTAAATTATTTTACAATAGATGGAATGAGAAGCATGTTATGATGGCGAAATATTTGCGATGTCTGAGAAATGAGCTAGATGGCTTCGTCAAACCACAGGTTAGATCTGCGAATAACACTTTAGTTCAAATATCATGTCAGATTATATTTTAACATAATTTTACTATATATGCGGTGATGCGGGAGTGCGGTGGCGAATCATCATCTATCAGATACATGCTCATGAGCTCGACATATGGTTACGTCCCTCTTATCGGTGAAATAGGGTTGAGTGGCATTTACTAGATTGATGCAGTTGACCTTATTCTCGAGTAGATATAGCTCAGTTGACCTAGTTTCAAAATTGATGGTGAGAAACAGATGTCGGCGTTGATTACCACCACACATTGCTTCTTGGGAGAGGATTGCTGTCGAGGGGCCTAGGATGTGGGCGGGAAACCAGCGTATATGTCTTTGGTTGAGATCGCGAGCTTCTCTGTATTTCTTGCAAGATCTTAGACCACTACTACTTGAAGTGGAGCGTATTTATGTGATATTTATGTAAGTGCTAATTTTATCTTATTTTTTTCATGGCGAGCATATCGCGGTGACTTCGGGACATCTTTCGGTCATACTTTGTGGATGATCACCCCTTGAGGATGTGTTGATAGGTAGTGATATGTAGAGACTAGATGGCGTGTACATATTGGTGATATATTACAGTCGGTTTTGAGGGTGTCGCACACCATGATTGGAGTGTCGGGCCATCACTTGGGTCCCAGGTCCTTTTACATATCGCTACATATGAGTGTGCTATCTTCCGATCCGGGATGACATGACACGCTGTCGAGGATCTTGCGGTAGAGGGGCCACCATCGGTATGTGATCGTCCGTGCACGACGATTTCACAGGAGTGTGCGATTCCAGACATTAGATGTTTAGGACAATATACTTTTTGTAATATGCTACGTTTTATTTATCTATTCATTACAAATTTGAGAGTCATGTACCGTTAAATTTGGTTATGTCATAATGAACTTCTTATTATTTGTCCATTTTAAAATAAATTTGTTAACTTCATATGATTGTCATCCATTAAACTATTATCAACTTGATGCAACCATTTCAAGTTTAAATTGCACTTTTTCTTTGTTTTTTTAAGTAGGTTTATTACTCTACTTTTAGAAAAATAAAATTGAAGAATTAAGATTTGTTTGATGAGTCAGAACTCTATGTATCAAAATCTGGTTCTTTTCATAGCCATAGCGTGGCGTTGTTACTTATCTCACAAATCACACCAAAAAAATAACGAAGTCGGTCAATTAATTGGCGGCTTGATTTCGTCGACAACCACGCGTAGTCATGGCGTGGCGGTCTAATTGAGCGTATACATATTCTTAAAATTTTTTTAATAATACTTAATTACTAATTAAGCTTAAATACTTAGTTTAAAAAATTGCCAAAAGTGGAGGCAGGAGCATGGGGTAATTTGAGAATTTTAAATTAATTTTAAATTAATTTAAATCATTTTAATTTGGATTTCACACAGATAAATGCACATAGTCAATATATATATATATATATATCGATTTAGGGTAATTCTGATGTTCTGAATATAATGGCGTGGTCCATTTCGCGATTAGAGGCCGTTTGGTTCGAGTCGATGCCAAATTGAGTTAATTTCAGCTCAAATGAGCGTCGCCACTTTCGCTCGCTCGATTTTCACATACTTGTCCACTTGAGTACGAATAGTCTTATTTGATAGATTTCAATATTTTGAAGCCAATAGCATAATCAATTTCATAAACGGAGGTCGTTTGATCCTTGTTGGTACGTTCTAATCTCAATATGCGTGCAAACGCGTTGATGACTCGAGCACTTGATTGGTTGCTCACCAAGTCATGCAATATGTATATCCTGACCAATTTCGACATTCGAACGCAATGGAGAAGTCTGTTTGTCAATCGTAGGTCATTTGAGTTGATTTCAGTGACGTCTAGTGTATTTTAGCCTCGATTTATGTGCTACCACTTCAAATCATTCGACATTTGCACAGACTCATCCGAATTGAGCGCGAACAGTCTCATCTGATATATTTTGATGTTTCAAAGCTAATGACATGATAAATTTTATGAACCGAGGTTGTTCAGACATCGTCGCAACTTCTCATCTCCGATATGCGTGTCGACACATTGTCAGTTCAAGCGCTTAATCGATTGATCGTTAGATTTTGCAATATCTATATTCTGATAAATTTCAATGTTTTGAACGTGATAGTGAAGTCTGTTCATCTATTGGAGGTCGTTTCGACCATTTTCGGTGATGTCCAGTGCATTTGAACGATTTGCTTTAAGTCCATCGAATTTAACTTGTGGGCTTGTCTTGATTTATGACACATATGTGGAGGTTAACATAAATTTAATTATATTTTTTTAATAATTTTAATTATTTGCAATAAATATGTCTTATTATTTTCTCTTTTTAGCTCAAATATCATTCAAATTTCTAAAATTTTCTACAATAATTTAAATATCATTCTTTTTAGCTCAAATACGAGACACGGACACGTGTTGAATACGATATTATAATAATAATTCAGAATAATGTGTATAAATTAAATAGATAAAATATTAAAAATAATAATAAATAAGTCATTTAATTAAAAATTTTAAATTATATATATATACATACATACATACATACATATATATATATATATATATATATATATATATATATATATATATAGAATAAGTAATGAATAATCTCTCATAAAATAATTACTAATTCTTTTTTACGCATTCAAATGTATACCAACATAAAGGCAATTGCAATTAAACTACTTAGAACAAAAGTATTATCATCTCTATAACAATCCTCTTAATAACTTTAACAATTTTATCTACATTCAAAAGGACATTAATGTATCTCATACATACTCTTCCTCAATCTTTCTTCCTTACAAGCGATGGAAAATGAGTAACTCTATCATCAGATAGGTTCCCCTCGGCTTCCTCCGAATCTTCCTCATTCAGATCCCTCGTTTCGACGATCAAATCTGTAAAATCCCAAAATCTAGGTACCCTCTTGCCGTAATCAAGAGGTAACTCCGTCATAAGGAGGGTTCCTCTTGGTTCTGACTATGGTGTCCTCTCTTCCCACTATAGTCAACTTCTTGTGCGTTACCGAATTACCTCGCCGAATGAGTTGGTTGTCCCTTTATCCCTTCCTCATCGTCCTACATATTGAGCACTGCAGCCCAACATTCCTCCTCATATATGCAATGAGCCGATCCTTTCCTCTCAATTTCTGGGGTTTCCCCCACCCATTCAACCCAAATAATCAACCCGACAATCTCTCCTATTCAATTCTTTCTAACCGAACTCATGCAAAAATTATTATTGTTGCTATTGGTGGATGTGTAAAAATGCTTGAATGTGTATATATTGCACTATATTAGTTTCTTTGGGGTTTGAAGGCCCATCCTCATCGAGCGTGGATAAAAAAATAAATTGTTAGATCATTACACATTAAATCACAAAATTTGACTAAATTTTGGACTTAAAGAAAAGGAGAAGATTTATTTTAAAAAAATCAATCACATCAAAAATAAATAATTTAAAATGAAATTTGAATGTGTAGAAGTTGCATATATATTTGCCTTTATATAGGCGATTGAAGATTATGCTCATAAGAATCTTGGATTGAAATGTGTTTAGCATCAACCATCATAAAGGCGTGAATATGCCAAAATAGTTCTGAGATAGCCCCCTATGTTGGGATGACGCCGAAATACTGTCAATGCTACCAAAATTGTCCAAAATTCTACTTGCAAATAAAATTCAAGCTAAACAAATAACGCTGCCTAAGCTCAAAAAAATAAATTGATATCAATTGAATTTTGAATTATAAATGAGAATAAATTTAAAATAAATTTGAAAGATTATATTTCAAATAAAGAAAAATTGTCTAAACTCAAAGAGATTTATGAATTTGAGATGAATTGAATATTTTGATAGTAAATATAAATTTGGCACTTCAATATCTCAGTTCAATGGATTTAGAAGATGACCTCACTGAATATCCAATTAGAGCACAAAAGATCTTCTTGGAATTAGAATATAGTTTTCAAATCATAATTTACTCCAAATGAATTAGAAAAAAATCAAGGAATTCATAAGAGATTTTCAATGAGATCAAATGATTGCTAATAAGTATAATCAATGAATTCTTGGAAGATATTTGAAGCATATTATTCATCTTATTTAATACTTGAATTGGATCAAGGAGAAGTTGAATATAGTTTGTGATGAGTTTGAGAATTATCAATAGACATAAATGAGAGTCTATTGAATATTGAAAGATTAATCAACTTCGAATAAAAGAAAGTAATTAAATATTATTCCAAGGGATCTAATAAGATATTAGAACAATTTAAAATGCCTTACATCTCATCTTGTGCAGATAAAAGACGATATTAAATTAAATTCTTCATGAGTTATGGAGTTCTTTTCAATCCAAAAACTATGAAATTTCATTCTAATTATGATTTTTAAAATCAATGATTTCATTAATTGGATAAAAATATCTAAGTTATAAATACCTACATGTACTCAGATATAGAAATTTTAGATCAAATTTTAATGTCGAAAAGTTACTAAGTTGAAATTAAATAAAAATATAAAATCAATCTCATGAGTTAGAAATAAAATTATCTAAATTATAAAATACCTGCATGGGCCCTGAAACTATGCTCAATGCTTAAACTTAGTGTCTGAGGATGTTGCGTAGGTTGTTTCTTAGTTTGGTCTTAGGAGGGTCCGGGTTAACCTAAAATTCCAATTATTATAAAAATTTAAACTTATTAAAATATCTAAGAAGCTAATTCTGTCATTTGATAATAAATTTGATCCTCTATTATTAAACTAATAGAGTTGACAGTATCTGAAAGAATAAATTAAATGATCAAGCAAACTCATAAACCCCGATGATGGCTGTATTGAATGGAGATTTCAACTAAAAAGGATACTTCTACCAAAATGTGATTATAATTTCAGATTAAATTAACATAAATTGAGTATCAATCCAAAAGCCAAATTTAATATATCACTAAGCTATTAATGCTTAAATGAAATTATATCTTTAAAAACTTAAAGCAAAATCTAACTCATCTTCCGCAATAGTTTGTTGAAGGAGACAAATTAAGAAAACTCTAACTCACAAAGGAGACAATATAAAATCAAGTGTTTTACTATATTCACTCTCAATCAATCTCACGTCAGTAAGGATGTGACATGTGTCCTCTAATTACATGGCTTAGCTAGTAGGCTCCACATATGATATAATTATGACCCGAGTCCTCCATGGTTGATTGACCAAATAACGCTATTATTGATTATTGTGATGTTCCTTAACGGTTTTGTATCTTGAGATGTGAATCATAGGGTATACCTGATCGGGTAAAAATCCCTCTGTCAGCTAAGGTTAACTTAAGTTTATCTCCTTTGACAAACACCACCCTAGGTTTACAAGGATTCATTGGACGACGCAACCCATGGCTACTAATAAGGATCTTGGTTTTTGGGTCCTCCTTTAAATCGTAGAGGGGGCCGTCATAGCGGATGGGATGGGATCGGAACCATGGGATCTAGATCGGCCACATCCTCATTCCCCCAACCTTCCACTTTAAGCTAAAGGAGGATAATTTTCATAAACCAGAATTCTAAAACTCTACTTTGCTACATGCTTTTATCTAAGCTTAATCAAAGTTCTCTCTATATTGAGAGGGGTAATTAATTATAGATGCATGCACCTATAGCAAACTTGGAACCAGATCTAAAGTTCTTACAAAAATGAGGATGAAATCTCTAGATGGTGTCTTATCTACTATTCCATCTGTCTTTTAAAAATTTCACCGACACTCAAATCATACTCTCTTCATGTGAGAGGTCGGTGGAGAATTTTTAGAGCCTACATATTTCTGGCGACTGCGTTGGAAATTGGTTTCTTTTCCCATCTTTGACCAGTCAAATTTTGAGTATAGTAGTAGCGGAGTATATGTAATCAAAATTAAAATTTAGTCATAAAATAAAACCTCTAATGAACATAATAGTTTGTTGAGTATAATTTTATTTGCTTGAAAATTTTTTTTTAGTATATTATTTTATTTTTGTTTTACTGTATCTCTACATTTTGAAAGTATGAGGTAGAATATTTATTTATGATTATGGACCCACATCTTTCATTTGAGCAGATGAATCTACAGAATACTCTGTTCATTGTGAAGCTAAGCTGGGGTCTAACATCCGTCTAGCTAATGCTATCATCAATATTGGAGACGCTGGAGCTACCATTCAATTTGGCCTTGTTGCCTTTTCATCAATTATAGCCAAAGCTAATGTCACATTAATCTAGGATACATCTACCGCATCGTGCGTCATGCAATAGAAAATTTTAGTGTTACTTCTGAAGCTCCCCAAAAGAGCTTGTTTTAAAGATTGAGATATTCTAACACTCTGACTATGAAGAGAACTATTATTGGGCAGAAAATCTCAGTCATGCTTATAAACACTACTCTGTCAATTGAACCTTTCGTACTAGAAAGGCATGATGTTGAAGCTTCCTCATCTAGAGAAAAACTAACTCAAATATAAAGAAGGAGAAGAAATGCTAAACTATAATCACGATAATTGCTGCTTGAATCGCTAAACATGCGACCAGACTTGATGCTAGAAGTGAGTATTTCCACTCACAACAAGTTTGAAAATCTAAAATGGGTGAAAAGGAATAGCTCTACTGGTGATGTTAAATAGTCTTTCTGGGCTCAACATCATCGACTCAAACCTTGTAGAAATAACATGAAATTTATATCTTGAGTACATAGAAGGTTGTTAAGAAAAAAAAATCTTATGAAGAAGATATATCAAACACCAATTATCAAATAAGCTAAAAAATGCTCCACTACAAAAGCTACCATCAGTGGAAGTAAGAACTCAAGATCATTCTAAATATGCCATACACGGTGAGCATCAGGGCGTGACACCTGAACCATATGTCCAGGAATCCGTCGTCGAAAGGTCCCGATAAAAAGGAAAATAAATATGGAAGAAAAAGCCTCGAGAAGAAGTAGCAATGCAAAAGCTTCTTCATCTAGAAGCAAGATAACCTAAAGACAGCTGAGAAAGAGAAATGCTGAACTGCTCAACGACCATTATTCAAGTATAAAATTATAGAATCAGATGTGGAACCATAAGCGAGTGTGCCAACCCATAACATGTTTGACAACCTAAGATGGATAAAGCAGAACAACTCTATTGGTCAAATCAAATAGTCATTCTGGACCCGACAACGTTATGTTCCAGCTTCTCTGATAAGGAAATTTGAAATTGTATATGCAAGAGTGCATCGGGTCTTCAATGTTGCTAAGGAGAAAGCACTGATAAAAAGAAAATATGAAGGTATTGTCATCAGGGAGGTCAAAGTTACTCCTTCAAGGAGACCTCTTCCTACAACCCTGACAAGATGTTAACCAATTGAAGTCCCACACAGTGAGCATTAAGGCATGACACTTGGACCACAGGTCCAAGAATCCGTCGTCGAAAGGTGCTGGCAAATAGGTAAGCAAATTTGGAGACAAAAATCTCGAAGTGAAATTGCCTTACAGGAAGACAACGGCGTGACATCTGGACTGTATTCCCAGAGATCTGTGACAAATGAAACTCGTCAAGAATGTGTACCTAAGAAAAAGTTCATATGTGATGAGATTTCTGACGGTCGACACCTTGGAAAGTCATCCAAGGGATCTCGTCGCCGACCATCTCCATGTCTTTGAGAGTTGGTCAGCTTTGACCGCAGTCCTCCGATTGAAGAAATACATATTCCACACTCTGAGCCAGAAGTTTATTGGAGGTGTTGATCAGAGATCCACATCCAAGAGGAAGAAGCTGATGTAGAAGGATACTCCTTTTAAATAGGACAAAGAATGTCAATAGGCTTTTGACATTAGCAAGAAGTATCTATTAAATCCACCCATTCTCGCAGCACCAATCCCAGGAAGACCTCTCTTCTTGTACACAACAGCGCTGGAAGAATCTCTATGTGCTCTGTTGGTGCAACACAATAACCAAGAAAAGGAGAACGCTCTATATTACATTAGTCGATGGTTAATAGGAGTGAAAATGCAATCCTCTCCAATCGAGAAGCATTGTTTGACTCTAATTTTTGTTGTCCAAAAGTTTCGTCATTACATGATATCTCATAAAATTACTCTCATCTCAAGGATCGATCTACTGAAGTTCTTGATGACAAGACCAGCGTTGACAGGTTGCTTGGCACGATGGGTTATTATTATGCTACAATTTGACATCACATATGTTCCCCAGAAAGCGGTGAAGGGACAAATTATAGCAGGTTTTCTTATCGCACCACCTACAAGACTCCCACAAAATCCACTACTTATGCATTAGTATTAGGGGTTGAAGCAGTTATACCATTTAAAGTTGAACTACCTTCTTTCCGAGTAGCCATCCAATATGATCTTACCAAGATGAGAATGTCCATCTACGGATGAGAAAAGCTTGATGCGCTTGAAAAAGTTAGGCTCAAAGCTCAGCAAAATTTGGAAGTCTACCAAGTGAGGATGTACAAAGCATTCGATCATACAGTGCATCCTCAAACTTTTAAGAAGGAGAATTGGTCCTGGTGTTGAGAATACCAATTATTCCTCACCGTCATTATATGTGTAAAATAAATTCTCTCGTAACATAAGAATGCATTTTTGAAATAGAGCTAACATTCCCCTATTAGACATGGAGCATTTTTTAAAATTTTATAGTAAAATATTAGGCTTTTCCTTGCAAGATTGGGGCCCTTTTTTGTATTTGGGTTGACATTGCGCCTAAGGCCGAGTCCCCATATACATGTTCAAATTATGTATTCAAATTCACAAGTTTTAAAGTCTTACTGACTAAAAAGAGAAATTTTCAAGTCAACAAACATCAACAAATCAAGTTGGAAATGCATCTTCCATCCATACATCAAATCTAAGGCTTGAGTTGGTGCATAAGGTCGAACTCAACATGCCCAAATATGGTCGAGTCGCTGACAGGTCTGCTTACTCAATATGCCACAAAGGTCGTAGTATGATTTCCCCCATCTCATTAGTCCGATAATAAAATTCACCAATCTACTGCTCAAGTCTAAGACTCAAGTGGGTGCATAAGGTCAACTCAACACGCCCAAATATGATCGAGTCACTGACAAGTTTGCTTAGTCAATACACCACAAAGGCCATAGTAAGAGATCCTCCTACTACATTAGTTCAAAGACAAGAGCATCCAAATCTCCAAATCCCTCCAACTTGGTGAGTTTAAGTGGCCCAGATTGGGAGATCATCCCTAATGGTCATAAAGTCATTTTTCAAAATCCAATAAAAAGATCCTCACTCGAGAAGACATTAAGTCGAGTTTGGTATCAATATCAAATGAGAAATGCCAACTCCTTCAATAAGCCTATTAAAATAAAAAATAAAAATCGAAGAAAATTCTTCTTTAGTAAGTCCAACAAGAAAAAGAACCAAAGTCATCCCAATATTTGTACAAAGCTAAAGGTTGAACTAAGGGGTCATGTCATCAATATATCATGCAGCATAAGGTGATGACTCTTCGCCATTAATCCAACACAAATATAATAGTCATAGAAAAAATCCTTCTATAAGCCCACGAAAGCAAAAAACTATGGCAAAAGATAATTTCATTATACCTTACAAGTCTTTAAGATAATTCAAGAAATTCCTTTGTCAAATCAGTCAAGGCATAAAGCCAGGATAGAAAGAAATATGAACTACAAAATTTTGAGATTTAATCTTCAACAAGTCTATCAAAGCACAAAGCATAAGACTGAAGATGTTTTGATCCTGCCAACAAGTCATCAACTCCATCAAGTCCACTAAGGCACGAAGCCGGGGTAGGAGAAAAATACAAATTTCAAATTTTGAGATTGAATCTTCAACAAGTCTAACACAAAGTATAAGAGTAAAGGCATTCTTATCTCAATAACAAGTCATCAACTCCATTACTTCCACCCAAGGCACAAAGCTAGGATAAGAGAAAAATATAAATTTTAAACTCTCAAGAGGAAGTCTTCAACAAGTCCGAAAGCACAAAGCATAAGACTAAAGATATTTCTAATTCTCTCAATAGTTGCTGCGAAGTCCCCCTATTAGACAAAAGGCATTTTTAAATATTTATCTAAGTTGACGTCGTGCTTCAAGTTGAGATCCTTAGATAAATATACATGATGATCAGAATGAGTTATGTTTATTTATATTAAAGAAGTTCAAACTCTGTGATACATTTATGAGCTAATCTATAATCCCTCTGTTAAATAGGAGCCCTTTTTTTTGATCAAGGTTGTTCAATACTCTCGTGTGAAATAGATGGTCTTCCTGTATATATATTTAGGTTGACATCAGCTTTATGTCGAGATCCCTAAATATATCTATAATTATTATTATTAAAGTTGCATGCTCTTACAAAGAATAAAAGAATCCATTTCTACGCATGAAAAACAACCCTAAGTATCTAAAGTTTATCTCCCAGATTTGTCAAATTCTGAAGAGCAAGTTAAAAGAATTCCCAATTTTAGAACCTTCAATCAATTACGTTTGAAAAACACCAACCTCTACATCCTAAAGTCTAAGACATGAGGTCTAAAGGTCGAACTCAACATGCCCATAAATGGCCAAGTTGTTGATGCTCTCCTCACTCAATAAGCCGCAAGAAAAGGCCCCAGTGAAAGAGACCTCGTTCATAAGTCTGATGACTAAACCACCAATCCACCACAGCTTAAGTCAAAGATCTAAGTAGGTTCTAAAGGTCAAACTCAACAAGCCCACAAATGGCTGAGTTGCTGATGCTCTCCTCGCTCAATAATCCATAAGAAAAGGCCGCAGTGAAAGAGTCCATGCTCGTCAGTCCAATGATGAGAGCTGTTCAATCTCAAACCAAATTCAACTTAGTGATTACAAGTAGCTAGAATCCAAAACATCTTTCTACTTGATCGGTCTATGAGGAAACAACTCTCAATTTAGAGCAACCTCAAATCAATCTCTAATATTATCTGCAAGGTGATATCATAATCTATATTTAAATGATCTAATCAAGCATAAACCATAGATCAAATCCAATCTCCTCATCAAGTTCACCAAAGTAGAAAGCATAGGATTGAGGAAATAATTCCATAGTTCATACGAAGCAAATGGCTGAACTAAAGGAATTCTAAGATCTTTCTACTTGATCGATAGACCAAGACAATCTGAGGAAACAACTCTCAATTTAGAGCAACCTCAAATCAATCTCTAACATTATCTACAATATGATATACCAATCTATATTCAAACGATTTGATCAAGCACAGATCAAATCCAATCTCTTCATCAAGTTCGCCAAAGCTGAAAGCACGGGATTGAGAAAATAATTCTGTAGTTCATACGAATCCAATGGTTGAACTAAAGGAATTTCATCATTATCAATTTAAAGCACATATTCTAGGCGATAACTCATAATAGATATGAGCAAAGGTTGGGTCATCATGCACTCTTTGAGTCCATCAAGCACATGATTGAAGACCTACATACACTTCCTAACAAGTCAAAATGGATAAATTAGGTTAGTCATTCATCAAGTCCATCAAGCTTACAACTAGGATAGAATGAATTTTAAATCTCAAAGTAAATAAACAAATCCCTCCATTGAACCTGATCAAGCACAAAACTAGGATAAGAAGAAGTTCAAATTTACAACAACATATGAGAAATAGATCTTCAAAGAACTCATTGAAGCAGAGTAGATGGTGGAATAAGCTCTTATCCTTCCTAACAAGTCAATATAGACAAACCAGGTCAATTCTTCATCAAGTCCATCAAGCTTAAAGCTAGGGTAGAAGAAATTTCAAATCTCAAAGCAAACAAACCAACTTCTTCATTCAATCTAATCAAGCATGAAGCTAAGGTCGGACAAAACCCAAATCTATAATGACACAAAAGAAAAATATCTTTAGCAAACCAATTGAAGCAGAGAGTAGATGGTGGAGAAAGCTCTTCAGTGAACCCACTGAAATTGAAACTAAAGTAATTTAAGATCCATGGCCAGTCCAAAAGGTTAACCAATTTTTAATAAATATAACTCCCTCCATGCACGAATCACATTTATTGGGGGGCATTTGCTGACCATTATTATTATTTCATGTCTTTGAATAAAAAAATGAAAAAAAAACTTTTCAAGGGTTGTGATCTAATCCCCTTCTCTAAAGCACAAGCGATTCTCTCTTCATGCTCCTTGTCGTGAATCGATGTAAGATCTTCCTCTCTCGTTCATCTCCTCAACCAAAGTTGTAAAATCACGCAGCTTTTTACGTCTTCTCGCAAGGATTTGAACTTCTTCTTCAAAAAATGAAATCGTAGACTAATCTATTTGTTTCTCTCCTTCAAGAACCCTATTATTTAATCAACATCGCATAGGCTTCATGAAATGGTGAAGGTTTAATTATGGATTTAATCATCCGCTGAAATAGAAATGATGCTCTCTTTGAGAGGTTTCTAGAATTGGCATAGGAGAAAGGTATTTATTGCTTTTGGAGCATTGGGTGGTGGTTATGTTATATATAAGTTTTGTGATGCTTATAAAAGAAGAGTCATTGTGCTTGAGTGGCAGTTGGATGGAGTTTGGGAAGTCTATGAGCTTATTAAGTCCCAGCTGCAGAACCATTTTGAGAACATTCAGAGAATCTTGAATACCACAATTTTGCCTATAATGCATTTAGATCTCGGATAGTGATGATTTAGGCGTTTCTTATTTGAAACTCGAGATAAACCAAGTATACTATTACACCAAAGGATAAGGTTGAGTTATGGGAAAGGCTTAAAATTTTAAGTTTCACAAGATTGAGAACTTCATTATGGTCAATGATGATGCTTTGTTTATATGTAAAGGTTCTTGTTAACATATTGGGTAGACATCTTTATGTGGATAATGTTCATTGCTCAGAAAGCTCTTAGACACTATTCATGGCATCAATGAAGAGATTATGAAGCACACAACAACAACAACAACAAGTCTTTATCTCACTATATGGGGATGAAGTTGAATCATTTGGCAGTCATGGTCTTCAAGAATTTCTCACAACCAATGATTACCTCTCAACCTATGGCATCAGTACATTAATTATGAACATGCAGAGTCGCTAGAAGTTCTTAAAGATAAACAATTAAAAATCCCTCAAACCATAAGCTCGTCCATGCTCCTTTTCCTTCCAGCGATGGAAAATGAGGTAACTTATCATCGAGAGGTTCCCTGCTTCCTCCAAATCTTCCTCATTGATCCTTATTTAAAATTAGCAAACCCTAAAATTGCATTCTTGTAGAGGTAACTCAGTCATAGTGTTCCTCTGGTTACTATGGTGTCCTTTCTTCCCACTATTTTCGACTTATGCTTATCTAACTGAATGAGTTAGTTGTCCATTTATCCCATTCTCATCTCCCTTGAGACATCTTTGATTCCTCCTCATATATGCAGTGAGCTGATCTTTTCCTCTTGGTTTCCAGCATTTCCCCCACCTATTTAACCCAAATAATCAACTCGACAATCTCTCCTATTCAATTCTTTTTTGTTGAACTCATGCAAAATTATTATTGTTGCTATTGGTGGATGTGTAGAAATGCTTGAATATGTATATATTGCATTATATTGGTTTCTTTTGCGGTTTCAAGTATATCATTTTATCGAGGCATGACAGTATAAAATTATTAGATCAGCATGCCAATTTTGACTAAATTTTAGACTTAAAAAAAGGGGAGAAGAATCAAGATTTATTTAAATTAAATAAATCACATCAAAAATAAGCAATCTAAAATGAAATTTGAATTTGTAGAAGTTGCATATATATTTACCTTTATGCAGGTGATTGAAGACCGTTATGCTTATCAGCATATGAGATTTAAATTGTCAGGTGCTTCAAAACACCAATCGTCATCATACTGAGGAAAATAGTTTTGATGTAGCCTCTATGGGGATGGCGTAATTCAAAATGTTGTTAATTTTGTCCAAAATTCATACTTGCAAATAAAATTCAAGCTAAATAAATAACGCTACCTAAGTTCGCTAAAATAAATTGGTATCGAATTGAATTTTGAATTATAAATGAGAAAGAGTTTGAAATAAATTTGAAATATTATATTTCAAATAAAGAAAGATGGACTGAACTCAAACAAATTTATGAATTTAAAATGAATTGATTATTTTAGTAGTAAATATAAATTTGGCATTTCAATATCTCAGTTCAATGGATTTAGAAGATGACCTGACTTAATATTCAATTAGAGCACAAAAGATCTTCTTAGAATTAGAATATAGTTTTTAAATCATAATTCACTCCAAATGAATTAGAAAAAAAAATCAAAGAATTCATACGAGATTTTTAATGAGATCAAATGATTGCTAATAAGCATAATCAATGAATTCTTAAAAAATATTTGAAGCTTATTATTCGCCTTATTAAATACTTGAATTAGATCAAGGACAAGTTGAATATAGTTTGTGATGAGTTTGAGAATTGTCAATAGACATAAATAAGAGTCTATTGAACATTCAAAGACTAATCAACTTTGAATAAAAAAAGCAATTAAATGATATTTTAAAGGATTTAATAAGATATTATATCAATTTAAAACCCTTACATCTATCTACAACTCTTCTAACAATGTGATATTAAATTAAATTCTTATGAGTTATGAAATTCTCTTCAATCCAGAAATTAAAATTTTCATTCTAATTATGATTTTCAAAATTAATAATTTTATTAATTAAATGAAATTATCTAAGCTATAAATACTTGCATGTGCTCAGATATATAAATTTAGAGTACAAATTTTAATGTCTGAAAATGTTGTGTAGGCTAAGTTGGAATTAAATAAAAAAATAAAATTATCTGAATTATAAAACACCTACATGGGCCCCAACACTACGCTGAATGCTTAAAATTGTGAGACACTATAGCAAGATGAATTGGGTAATATTAAAATTTTCAAAACTTAAATTTTAATTTTTAAATAGAAAATTAGATTTTGATTTTATAATGATAAGATATAATTCTAAATGCAGCAAAAATAAAAATATAATAAAGTAAATAGAGACAAGAGGCACACACGATTTTTTCGTGGTTAAACCCCAACTACGTCACTTTAGCCACCTCGGCTAGAATCCACTAAATGAAAATGGTTTACAAAAGTACTTCTATAACTTAGTACAACCCTACAACAATATATACTCTCCTAAGTACAACCCCAAAATAAATTTTACAACACAAAAAAAATAATAAATTTTGATAAAGTAAATCTCTCACAAATATACCAAATCAAATTCAAAAGTGATCTCACAACTTATAAATGATCACTTTACAACTTAAAAATTTGGCAAGGCAAAATGCTCACTTAATAAAATAAATATCTTAAAGTGATCTTCTAGGATGTTTAAGTTATTATAATTTGTAGAATAATACAAAATGATTTCAAAATAAATTCACAATATTCTTTTTCATAATAAAATAAATTTCAGCAAGGAGTAATTTATTTTAACCAAAAGATTCTTCAATTAATGCTAATGATCACAAAATAAAAAAATAAGTATATGATAGATCTAAGTTGGTTAGTAAGCTTTCAATTAAAAAGAGAGATCTAGCAAATATGAAAATAATTTCAGCACAATAATTTATTTTAAAATGCTTAAAATATACTTCTAAAATAGATCTAAGAATAAATGATCTTTCAAAATAAGACCAAAGAAGAAATATTTCAAGAAACCAAAAGAAATTTGTAGGAAGCTAAAATTTCAGCAAGTTGAAATAGATCACAAATTATCACAAGAGTTTTTCACCAAAAAAAAATGATTGAGAAACTTTGATGTGAAAACCAATGCTCAAAGACTAATCCACCAAAAGTATAAATTAGAAAGAAGAAATAGATGGTGAAAATAGCATGAACAACTAAGAAGTATTAAGATCAAGAAAACAAACTCAAGTAATTTAAAAGGCTTGCTTAGTTGAAGATGTTGAAGCTTCCAAACCAAGGATTGATCTTGCAATATTTGGAGAACACTTGGAAGGAACATTTAAAAGATTTTCTCTTAGATTTGCTAGAGAGATTTGAATTTTGAATGAGGGATGCTTTCATGAAGAGAATGAGGGCTATTTATAGGCAAGAAGGTTATTTAAAAAATAATTTCAAAGAAATATAATACAAACCTCATGCTATCATGTGATAATTTAATATTCAATAAAAATATAATTTATATTAAACAAATATTAAATTTAGCAGCAAAATTCGGCTATTCACATGGGAAAGTCAAAAGTAATCAAATGTAGCTCTTAATATATTCAAAGCATGTAGCATGCATCCATTATTAAAATCGTAATGTTTAAAAATCATAATAAATTCAATTTTAATGCAAAGTGGGTCATGTAACCACTTATTTTAAAGGAAAAAATCCAAGGAATATGGAGATAGAATCAGATATGAATTCTTTGATTAAACAATGGCTTTGGCTAAAATACAAAATTTTATATATTTTTATTAATTTTGACATGTGACATTTAAAAATTATGATATAATTTATATATAATCATAAATTTAGTTATCATATAAGAAATTAAATTAAAATACCTAATTATATTAAGTAAATAAAATAATTATACTTAATAGTTATGATCATTTATTACTTTGACAATTTTATTGCTATGTAGAAAAAATATATAATTGAATGCTAATTAAATAAAGATTTATATAAATTAACCTCATTAAAATAGTATGTTGGTTGTGAGCAAATTGATTCATGCCAAAGAACTCATATGAATAGTCATATAACCTAAAATCATGAGATTCACATTATCCCTTTCATTCTTTTATTCTTGCAATTTCTTCTAACAATTTGTGAGATGTATTGGATATGTAATTAGCAATTGATATATAAAACACATAAAAATATTCATTAGAACATCCAAGCATTTGTTTGTTATCATCAAAATTAATCAAATTGAACATGAGGCTAATTAAGCCAACAATCTCTCCCTTTTTGATGATGACAAACTAATGTTATTGATTTTGATGAAGGTGCAAATTGACCTTTCATCATAGTTTTGAAAGAAATTCTATTAAAAAAAATTTATGCATATGAGATGAATAATGTTGCTCCCCAAATGTATGCATTAAATAGACTTAATATTAACCAACATTTTACTCTTCTCCCCTTTTGACAACATCAAAAGTGAGAACATACATACAATTTTAAATATTAGGATCTAACATTCCAAGCATGCATCTTAAAGTACAAAAATGTTCTTACGGTAAGGGTTTTGTAAAATATCAATTTGTAATTTGTAAATCGGTCTAATAAAATTAATATTAACATCACCATGATCCCTAATAAAATGATGTATAATTTCTATATGCTTGGTTGAGTCTTTGGATAGGATTTTAGTCAAACTAGCACTAGTATTGTCACCGAACTAGAATGTGATCTTGCTTAATACCAAAATCTTCTAATTATTGCTTTAACCAAAGGACCGAGCAACAACTACCTTATGTACTTTCTCAGCGATGGATAAAACTAATTTTGTTTCTAGATGACCAAGACATGATGATCCTAAAAATGACATGTTAGATGTACTTTTCTATCTACTTTGCATCCTCAAATCGGTCAAGCAACCAAATCATATGATAAAGAATTTTTAGGATACCATAAACCTAGTAGTGCCTATCAAATCGAAAGATAAACTTTATATTAAATGAGATTCTTTGGGTTGGCACAGCAGCACAAAAGCAAACATAATATCGCCTACTAGCGGAATTATAAAAGTGAACCTATCATACTCTATAAAGTTTTTGATCAATGATTTTCCTAATTCATCTAAATCCAATTTTATAGATGGGCTCATAGGAGTTTTACTAGATTTAAATCTTTTCATGTCAAACCTCTCAAGCAATTCATTTATATACTTAGTTTGATAGATGAATGTGCCATTTTCTTGTTGCTTCACTTGAAGACCTAAGAAAAAATTAAGTTCTCCCATCATACTCATTTCAAACTCTTTAGACATCAAAGATGAGAACTCATGGCATAAAGATTCATTTGTACTTCCAAATAATATATCATCTCACATACACTTGTACCACAATCAAATCATCATCTATGCTCTTAAGGAATAAGGTGGTATCTACTGCCTTTCTAAATCCATGATCTATCAAAAAGTTACTTAACCTATCATACCAAGCACGAGGAGCCTGTTTTAAACCATATAAGGCTTTCTTTAATTTATACACATGATTTGGAAAATCAAGGCTCTCAAATCTAGGTGGTTGCTCTACAAATACATTTTGGTCAATAAATCCATTCAAAATGCACTTTTGACATCCATTTGAAAAAGTTTAAAATTTCTAAAAAAGCATAAGCAAGGAGTAACTGATAGCTTCTAGTCTTCTACGGTGCAAAAGATTCTTCAAAATCTATACCTTCAACTTGTGTGTACCCTTGTGCAACTAACCTAGCTTTATTTCTATCAATATAACCTGAATCATCTAGCTTATTCCTAAAGATCCATTTTGTTCCAATGACATTTTGATCTTGGGGTCTTGGGACTAATTCCCAAACATCATTTCTTACAAATTGATTCAACTCCTCTTCCATAGCAATAATCCAAAATTATCATTTAATGCTTCTTCTAAATTTTTAGGTTCAACCTCGGATAAAATCTTGAATGATCTACAACTTCTCTACTATGTCTTAGTCATAACTCCTTTTGAAGGATCTCCTATAATTAGTTCCTTTGGATGATTTTTATTATATTTCCATTCTTTAGGCAATGAATCATCCATATTATCTTCTAAAGATATTTTCTTAAAGTTATCAATCTCTTCATCAATCACTTCATTTCTAATAGGATCAATCAAATTTTCATCAAAATAACATGTATTGATTCTTCTACAATCATTTTCTTTATTGTAAACTCTATAAGCTCTACTAGAAAGAGAGTATCCTAAGAAAATACCATCATCGATTTGCAATCAAACTTACCTAAATGATCTTTTCCATTATTCAAAATAAAGCATTTACATCCAAATACATGAAAGTGTTCAATCTTAGGCTTCTTTCCAAAAAACAATTCATAGGGTTTCTTCTTCAAAATTGGTCTAAAATAGATCCTACTCATTACATAACATGCAGTATTTACTTACGCCCAAAATATTTTGGCAATTTATACTCATCAAGCATAGATCTACTTAATTCAATTAATATTCTATTTTTTTCTCTACTACTCCATTTTGTTGGGGAGTTCTAGGTGCAGAAAAATTATGTCTAATCCCATGTTCATCACAATAATCCTCAAATAATTTATTTTCAAATTCCACCATGATCGGTTTGAACCTTAATCAAAAGGCCTTGTTCTCTTTGAATATATTTAGAAAACTTTCTAAACTCACCAAAATATCATCCTTGTAAGTTACAAATAAAAGTATATCTAGAGAAATCATCAACAATCACAAAACCATAATTTTTTCCACCTAAGCTAGTGGTGCTAATAAGACCAAATAAATCCATGTGCAATAATTCTAGAGGTCTAGAAGTAGAAACAATATTTTTACTTTTAAATGAGCTTCTAGAATGTTTACCATGAATACATGCATCACAAACATAGTTTGAATGAAAATTTAATTTAGGCAAACCAACTACTAAATCAAGTTTAGCAATTTTATTAAGTGTGTGCATGTTAATATGACATAGTCTCCTATGCCATAACCATATATCATCATGAGTGCTTTTAAAACAAAGTAAGTTTAAATTTACATCATGAAAGCTATCTAAATCAATGACATAAATATTTTTGTATCTTTTCCCTACTAGCAAAACATTTTCATTATTTTTTATAATGCAATATGATGCATGGAATACTACATTCAAACCTTTATCACATAATTGACTAATAGAAATTAAATTATGTTTTAATCCTTCTACTAGAAAAACTTTATCTAAAGTGATAGAATTCTTACAAATAGAACCAATGCCAATGATTTTTCCCTTGCATTATCTCCATATGTAACAAATCCTCCATCACTTGATTCTAAAGTTGTGAATTTATCTTATCTCCATCATATGTCTTGAACATCCACTGTCCAAGTACCACATGCCTTCTTTGATTTTCTTTGAAGGCATTCCTACAAAATAAACTCACATGTTAACTTTTGGAACCCAAACATGTTTGGGTCCACATTCTAAATTTGTAAGATATTTACCATGCATGGTTTGTGTAGTGCTTGTACCTTTTGGTACCCATACATAAGATGATTGCTTAGTATTTTGTATTTTATATAGCAATCAAATGAAATATGCCCTTTTTTTATTGCAATAGTTGCACCAAACATTAGTGTTTGCATATGATTTAGAATGATAATTATAAGGTATATGAGTGGGATGTGTATGATGCAAATAATTTTTATTAAATGTTTTCTTTGATGAAGTATTATAATGAACTTGTGATTTTAAACATAATTCTAATCTTGCTTTTAATAAGATATTCTCTCTTTCAAGTTTACCTACAACTAAGGAACAATTTAATAAAGAAGTATTTTTACTTTTAAATTATCACATTCATTTTTTAAATCACAAAATGCATATCTAAATTTTTATGTTCTTTTCTAAGGTTTTGTATTTTCTTTTTAATTTTTTATATTCAATAACTAAATCATTAAAAGCATCATCTAATTCATCATAAGATATATCATTACATACCTCTTGAGAATCTAAGTCGATTCTCCATTTGCCATAAGACATATGTTGACCTCTTCATGAGCATAGTACTTGATTCATTTGAATCTGGATTATTATAAAGCCTTCTTCTTCTTCTTATGGTACTTTTTCTCCTTCATATTTTTCTTTTGTTTACATCAATTTCTTTTTTTCTTTGATTCAACAAGTTACGGACAATCACCTCTTATGTGTCGGGCTTTTTTACAATGATAGCAAATGATCCCTTCACCAGGAAATTTCTTAGTTTGAAATTTATAATTTTTAGATTTTTATACCTTTGATTCTTCTTCCTTAGCAAGTTCCCAAGCCTTTTGGAAAGCATGACCACCTCATCACAATCACCATCGAGCTTGAGGTGTTATGCTCATCACTATCATCAACTTGTAAGCAATGGCTTTTCCTTTCTCCTTCTCCTTTTTTCTGAGTTATCCATCTTATCCCTTTGAGCAATAACTATTCATGTGCTATCAAAGAACCCAAAAGCGATCAAGTGGATAAGTAGATAAATCTTTAGCTTCACTAATAGCATGTTACTTTAGCTTCCCATTCTTTTGGAAGACATCTAAGAATCTTATAAACTAAGTCTTGATTCCTATATGTTTTCCAAAAGAATGTAATAATGTTAATTATTTTCATAAATCTAGTATACATATCGAAATAGATTAAGGAGACATATGAAATAACTCATCATGAACAAGTCATTTATGTGAGCATCTCTAACTTCACTAGTTCCTTCATAAGTTATAATAAGTTTATCCCATATTTCTTTTCTTGTACTTAACATAGAAATTTTCATGTAATCATCGTAATAAAGCACAATGAGTAAAGCCCAAGATTTAATTCATCAAGTTCTCTTTTATAGACCATTCCTCAAAAGGTTTTTCTACTTTAATGCCATTTACTTCTTTGTGGGTGTATGATATTGATGTGTCAACATATACCACATCGTGCATCTTGACCTCTTAAGAATGTACTAATTCTATTTTTCCAATAATCAAATGGTACACTATCTAAAAGTGGAGGTCTATGAGTGGATTGTCCCTCCGGTAATGAACCCTTTGTGAAACCTTGTGCCATAGTGAAAAGATTTACTCTTGGATGTTAAGCCAATAAAGAGCCTAGCTCGATACCAATTGTGAGACACTATAGCACCCAAGAGTGTTGGGTAATTAAAATTTTCAAAACTTAAATTTTAATTTTTAAATAGAAAATTAGATTTTGATTTTATAATGATAAGATATAATTCTTAATGACAAAAATAAAATACGATTAATATTAAAATTTTCAAAACTTAAATTTTAATTTTTAAATAGAAAATTAGATTTTGATTTTATAATGATAAGATATAATTCTAAATGCAGAAAAATAAAAATACAATAAAGTAAATAGAGACAAGAGGCACACGATTTTTATGTGGTTCCAAACCCCAAACGGCCTCGTCCTTAGCCACCTGGCTAGGAATCCACTAAATGAAAAATGGTTTACAAAAGTACTTTCTATATCTTGGCGAAATACAACCTACAACAATATATTTCTAAAGTAAAATACAAAATTTTACAACACAAATATACCTAATAAAAAATCTCACTGATCACTCTCTTAAAATTTTAATATATATTTGCTTGTAAAATAATTCAAATGATTTTAAATTCAATATTCTTTTTTAATAAATTTCAGCAAGGAATAATTTATTTTAACCAAAAATTCTTTCAATTAATGCTAATGATCACAAAATAAGTATATATGATCTAAGTTGGTTAAGTAAGCTTTCAATTAAAAGAGAGATCTAGAAAGCAAATATAATTTATTTAAAATGCTTAAAATATACTAAAATAGATCTAAGAATAAATGATCTTTCAAAATAAGACCAAAGAAGAAATATTTCAAGAAACCAAAGAAATTTGTAGGAAGCTAAAAATTTCACAAGTTGAAATAGATCCTACAAATTATCACAAGAGTTTTCACCAAAAAAATGATTGAGAAACTTTGATGTGAAAACCAATGTTCAAAGACTAATCCAAAAAGTATAAATTAGAAAGAAGAAATAGATGGTGAAAATAGCATGAACAACTAAGAAGTATTAAGATCAAGAAAACAAACTCAAGTAATTTAAAAGGCTTGCTTAGTTGAAGATGTTGAAGCTTCCAAACCAAGGATTTGATCTTGCAATATTTGGAGAACACTTGGAAGGAACATTTAAAAGATTTTCTCTTAGATTTGTTGGAGAGATTTTGAATTTTGAATGAGGGATGCTTTCATGAAGAGAATGAGGGCTATTTATAGGCAAGAAGGTCATTTAAAAAATATTTCAAAGAAATATATTATACAAACCTCATGTTATCATGTGATAATTTAATATTCAATAAAAATATAATTTATATTAAACAAATATTAAATTTAGCAGCAAAAATTTGGCTATTCAAATGGGAAAGTCAAAAGTAATCAAATGTACTCTTAATATATTCAAAGCATGTAGCATGCATCCATTATTAAAATCGTAATGTTTAAAAAATCATAATAAATTCAATTTTAATGCAAAGTGGGTCATGTAACCACTTATTTTAAAGGAAAAAAATTCAAGGAATCCATGGAGATAAAATCAGATATAATTCTTTGATTAAATAATGACTTTGGCTAAAATACAAAATTTTATATATTTTGTTAATTTTGACATGTGACATTTAAAATTATGATATAATTTATATATAATCATAAATATGTTAGTTATCATATAACCAGCAAATTAAATTAAAATACCTAATTATATTAAGTAAATAAAATAATTATACTTAATAGTTATGATCATTTATTACTTTGACAATTTTATTGCTATGTAGAAAAACATATAATTGAATGTTAATTAAATAAAGATTTATATAAATTAACCTCATTAAAATAGTATGTTAGGTTGTGAGAAAATTGATTCATGCCAAAGAACTCATATGAATAGTCATATAATCTAAAATCATGAGCTTCACATTATCCCTTTCATTCTTTTATTTTTACAATTTCTTCTAACAATTTGTGATATGTATTGGATATGTAATTAACAATTGATATATCAAACACATAAAAAATATTAGAACATCCGAGCATTTGTTTGTTATCATCAAAATTAATCAAATTGAACATGAGGCTAATTAAGCCAACAAAAATTAGTGTCTGAGGATGCTGCACGGGTTGCTTCCCAATTTAGTCTTAGGACCGGGTCCGGGTTAATTAAACTTAAAAGTCTAATTATTATAAGAATTTCAACTTATTAAAATATCTGAGAAGTTAATTCTATCATATGAAAGTATATTTGATTCTCTATTATTAAATTAATAGAGTCGACAGGATCTGAAACAATAAATTAAATGATCAAGCAAACTCATAACTCCCGATGATGGCTGTGTTGAATGAAGATTTCAACCGAAGGGGATACTTCCATCAAAATGTGATTCAAATTTTAGATTAAATTAATATAAATTGAGTATCAAATCCAAATGCAAAATCTAATATGTCACTAAGCAATTAATGATTAAATAAAATTCAATCTTTAAAAACTTAAAGCAAAATCTAACTCAATCTATCTTTCGCAATAGTTTGTTGAAGGTGACAAATTAAGAAAATTCTAACCTCACAAAGGAGTCAATGGCAAATCAAGTGTTTTACTATGTTTACTCTCAATCAATCTCACGCCAGTAAGGACGTGACACATGTCCTCTGACTGCGTGGCATTGCCAGTAGACTCTACATATGATGTAGTTACGACTAGAATCTTCTGATCGGGTGGTTGCCGCCAAATAATGCCATTATAATACGGTCACGAATGTAGCCCGTATGTCCCAATAACTCTATACCTTGAGATGTTAATCATAGGGTATATTTGATAGGGTAAAACCCTCTCAACTAATTGACTTAAGCCTCCTCCCACCACCCGATCTACAAGATTTCTTGACGACGCAATCCATGGCTCGATAAAGATCCTTACGGGTTGGTCGACTACCTCCGACTAAGTAGACTAAGGCCACGATGGGATGTAGAACCATGAGATCTAGATCGAGCATGTCCTCATTCCCCCAACCATCCGCTTTAAGCTAAAGATGAATAATTTTCATAAACTTGATTCTAAAACTCTGCATGATACTATTATATGCTATGAAATTAGCGATCTAACGACCAACCTTAATCAAAAGTTCTCTCCTTGTATTGAGAGGGGTAATTAACTATAGGTGTTTGCGCCTATAGGAAACCTGAAACTAGATCTAAAGTCCTTACAAAAATGAGGATGAAATCTCTGGGTAGTGTCTTATCTACTATTTTATCTGCTTTCTGAAAATTTTATCGACACTCAAATCATATTATTTTCAATGTGAGAGGTCAATGGCAAATTTTCGGAGCCCACAGACCTTTACATACTCTCATAAAACTTAAAAATGTCACTCTCCAAGTTCTTTATAAAGAACTCATATACACACTTACCCTCTTGCAAAGAAAAATTAAAAAAATAAAAAAAAATCTGAAAAAAGATCATTTTCTCATGGAAATATCCCTTATATATAGCCCAAATATAAGCCTAGTCAGTTGGCTAGACGCTTCTAGCATAATTGCCTCAAAAACTGGTCGAAATTGTAGCTGAACCGTCATGAACCTATTATGTTGGGCCAAAATGCTACAACGTTAGAAGTGACGTTGATGACATGGTGTTGTCGTGCTACGCTTGATACTTCTGCCATATATTTATTCTTTGGTTTGACGTTGTGGTGCTACTTATGTAGCGTCTTGGCACTGTATTTAACTATCCCAAAATGAGTCAGATCAGACACTAGGCCTAAATTTCTTCTTTTTTTTGTTTTTTATTTTTCTGATAGTTATCCTGTTTCAACACAAAATATACATGAGAAATGAACACATTTAACATAAAACTACATGATAAATGTATTAAAATTATATGAAAATTTCACAGTTTTAACACTTATCATCTCAATATATAGTTATTGTTATTATGCCCTCTTCTTAGATGACTGCTCTCGCTACATTTGGGTATACCCAATGATCTCCAAATATGAAACTTACTCAAAATTCCTTGAATTTAAAACTATAGCTGAAAAACAAAATAATTCTTAAATAAAATCACAAGACAACAATGAGCACCTCAACAATCACTTCAAAACTCTACTCAAATCCTTCGAAATCATCCACCAATATGTCGTCTCACCACAACAAAATGGTGCTGAACTCAAACATTGTCATCTCTTGACACCACCGTAGCTCTTCTTCAAGACACTCAAACAATTAGACACCTTATTCGGCATCCTATCACTTCAATCAGCTTTTCTCCACATCCCTCCATAACCTCACTCCCTATCAACTACTCTACAACAAACCACCAACATACAAACACCTTAGAGTGTTACTAATGCTTTCCTTTGCCTATCACACTAACAAACTATCCTCCAAATCCAAAACTTGTATTTTCCTTGATGTCAAGCTCACCAAAAGGTTATTGATGTTTTGATCCGTCCACCAACCGACACTAGACATGTTTTTCTTTTAACAAGTCTTCTTTTACACTCTCTTTCCATTCAATCACCACCATTCTTTCCTCACCCTCTAACATTAGTCCCCATCTCAACCATTCAATCTAGAAATAATCCCTTCTCACCACTCCACATCGACGATATATCATCTACCTTTAACTTTATCATCCCACCACTAACATGAGCTAATGTAAACTCTCTTCCACCCAATACTCAATCCCAACTTGCATCCAATGCAATATATATATATATATATATATATATATATATATATCCTCCACCCAACACCAACCTGCATCCAATGCAAACTCGCCTCAAATCTAGCATTTATAAGCCCAAACCTCCTTTTAATTTACTACACCTCTCCCATGAACCTGATCCACTTGTTATTCTGCTGCACTTACATTGGCACCAAGACTTGTCATTTGAGTTTCATGCTCTTCAAACAATAAGGAACTTAGGAACTTGTTCCTTTGCCATCTAATCAAAATGTTTTGGGCAAATGGACATTCAAAATAAAATATAAAACGCACCATTGCTTTCGCTATAAAGCTGATTAGTTGCCCAAGGCTTCAATAAAAAAATAAGGCCTATATTACAATGAAACCTTCAGCCCCAAGGCCAAACTACCTACTATACGCCTCTTGCTTACATTAGCAGTCACTCTCTGATGGATCATTAAACACCTCGACGTCTCAATGCCTTTACATGGCACACTCATCGACATTGTTCACAGCAACCTCCGGTGACCAATTACCCAACTCATGTATGTCTCAAAAGGCTATCTACACCAAGCACCTCTCTCGGTGGTTTGCCACTTTCACACCGGTCGACTATCACCTTCATTTTGTGTTTGGTCAAGCATCCATCACTCTTCCTCTATCACAAGGAAACCACTAAAATCTATGTACTACTCTATGTAGATGACATTTTGTATCGACAATCCTCCCACTACAATGAGTATCATCCTTAACAACCTCAACAAAACCTTTCACATGAAAGACCTTAGCTCTCCCTCTATATTTTTAGGTCTCCAAGTTACCTCCCTTCCAAGCAGTATTCTCCTATCACAATCCACTTATGCTACCCAAATTCTGAAAACTATTGGTTTGGATCAGAAACCCTTACGTGCACCCCTCTCCACCAAATTATCTCCTAACTCCAACCAACCTTATACCCATCCCCACCTCTATCGCTAGCTTTGCGCTTACAATATCTCACCATCACAAGACCTAATCTTACTTTTTCTCAACAAAATCGCCAATACATGCACAACCCATCCAACCAACACTTCCACTCAAATGCATTCTACGATATATCAAGGCTACCATATACCTTGGCCTTTCAATCACACTACATTGAACCTACAAGCCCTCAGTAATGTGGATTGGTGGTGATCCCGACATTCACAAATCCATTTCGGTCGCATCTTCCTTGGCCAAACTTTACTTTCTCGAGTGGCAAAAGCAAAGCATCAGAGTCCGATCATCTACAGATGCAAAATATAGGGCTCTAGCTACCACAACTATAGAAATTATTTGGATTAGAAGATTACTTCAAGAGCTCAGCATTAGTTTCCAACATTCTACTCCTCTTTTCTATGACAACATTTCCACTATTGCTCTTGTTAATAACCTAGTATTCTAAGCTCACACAAAGCACATTGAAGCTGATCATCACTTTATTGGGTAGTTTGTACTACTATCGTTCATCACATTAACACCAAGGACCAACTCACAGATATATTTACAAAGCCTCTTTCCACCGCTCGCTTCGCTGAACTTAAAGACAAGCTTACGATTATGATACGATCCTTATTCTTGGCTGAGTCTGGTTTGGTGGGAATGGGGTTTAGTTGAAGTGACTCACTCAGTGGAATGAACCCGCTAAGGCAGTAATTACAGGGAATTATCGGTGCCTTACGCTGGATTGGATTGCCTTTTTTCACTTGGCCGTTGGATCTAGCACTTTTCATTGTGCTGCTCTTTGAATTGAGTCGTTGGATCTAGTGCTTCTTGAGTGGATTCCACACGTCTGTTTCTTGCGGGCTAGATCTGGTTGCCTTGACTTTAGTATCCGGGGCTGAAATCTAGCAGTGGCTTGCCTTGCGCTGGCTCTGCCTTGGCCGTCTGATGATTCTTCTTGGATAAGTTTCATCTTTAACCTAGTTTTCCTTTCGACCGTCGTTTCGATAAAATGGATGGTATGCGAGTGAGGGAAGAATCCAGGGTGACTCACGGAGAAAATGCCTTTCCGGTGGACAACCTGTAGAGGCTTGGGGATGAAGGAGAAGAAGATTAGACACTGAGGGAATGGTTTCTTTGCAGAATATTTGATCCCCTTTTCTGTTTGATTTAATCTATTTATACTCTCTTTTTTTCTTTAGCTTGATCCGATCTATCTATGCAAGCCTAACTACATAGTTAAGTTGTTATCAAACTTGCTTCAATCATTCGGCTTGAGGTATGAGCAATCTGTTATTTTACTACTCTTCTTGATTTCTTGAATTTAAGTCTTCTGTTCCTTTTGGTAGTTAATTCTATTATGGGTTTATTTTATTTTCAGGGAAGCTCTGTAATTAGTATCTGTTGATTTCTTTTATTCTGAGTTGTCTCCTGTTTTAGGTGTTGATGCAGGATTCTTTACAAGTTAATTTGGCTTCTCTTGTTACACTGCTCATCTTCATTGATGTGTATTACTTCTCTGTAATTGCTTGTTCACGTATTACTTGCGCTCGAATGCTTCTTGATTTATTTTCGTTATTTTTTTTTTTGTTAATGTCCTATAATTCTTGTATCTTTGTGGTTTGTTAATTCTCTTGTTTACGGTGAGTGTGATTTTGTAATTTCCTGTGTAATTGGATATTCTATGTCCGATTATTCGAAGTTCATCCTCCTATTATTCTAAGTATTTTGGGTCATATCATTACTTCCCTCCCCACACTGACCTTGTCCTCAAGGTCACAACCATGAATTATCTTCTGTGATTCCTCAATTTATAATAAGAATCCTCTGTGGATGGTATTCCCTTCCACTGGACTACTAGTTTTGGTGTGGCTGCTAGGATTGATTTCTTCTTTGCCACTATGCCCTATGGTATTTTATAGATTTGGACTATCTCTGAATTATAATTCTAAGCTAAGTCAGTGGTTAGAACTATTTAGAATGTTTATAATTATACCTCTATGTCATCTGTCTTAGCCTGGATTGAATGGATGATAGTTTAAGCTTATTTCTAATACTTCTTCTTGTATCCACTGTCTTTCTGGTTGAGTATCTTGCTATAGTTGATACTCTTGGTCTTCATTGACCATCATGAAGGCAAATAATTTGGCTTGACATATATGTCCTCTGTGATATTTTTCCTCACAATTGAAGCACAATCCTTTCTTTCTTCTTTCTTGTGTAGGTGTCAGTCTCTGAATTGCTATTGGCTATTTATTTTGATTGTTGCTGTTGATTGGTGTTTGTTGGAGTAGGCAGTATGGGTTGTCTTGTATGAGGTTGTTCTTCTTGGAGATTCGATCTTGTAGTTTCGCCATGTGAATGTCATCGCCTAGCCTATCTTCCATTAGTTTGGCCAATTGAAATGCTTCTTTGCAAGGAATTGGGTCGTAATGCTCTTACTTCCTCGATATCATGTTTAAGCGATTCAAAACAAAAAAATTCGTGGAATGCCCAAATTTGATTAGCTAGTTCTTCAAAATCATTGTAGTTCAACTGTTGTTGTCTCTAATTTAGTTAATTTTCCTCTCAAATCTCAGATATAGGGACCAAATCTCTGAATAACTTGTTCTTTAAATTGTGTCCATGAATGCAACTGATTATTTAAGTGCATATATTGATACCAGCTAAGTGCAAGTCCATCCATGTAAACTGAGGCAATTATGAACTTCAATTCCGATAAACTATAATATTGAGTACCGGTCTATTTTGAATAGCCGCCTTTAGGATTGTCTCCATTAAACCTTGGCATATCTACTTTAACAGGTCTAATGTTTTGCTGTGTTTGTGGTCTATTTGGAGGATAACATTCTATATGAGGTGATGTACATACCTGTGATTGGATTTGTTGTTGTTCTTGAGAGTTTTTCTCCAATTTTTCTTCTATAGAAGATAGTCTTCTTGAAACTTCAATTAATATCATAGAGATTGAGGACATTTTCTCATCTGTTTTGTTTAACCTTGTCACACATTCTTCTAGGATTTTTGATGTGTGTCTTATTCCTTCTGCCATTTCTGTATGATGTAATCAATAAGAGCACCAATGATATGAATCGAATTCTTGATTTGTGTCCTTTGGTGAGAGGAGAGTTTGGATTAGAGAGTTGACTCACTCTGAGTGGAATGAACCCAGGAGTAATTACAGAGAATTATCGGTGCCTTCAACCGCTGGATTGCACCTTTTTCTCACTTGGCATTGGATCCTTATTGTGCTTTCGCTCTTTGAATTGAGTCGTTGGATCTAGTGCTTTTGAGTGGATTCCGCTCTTTCTGCTGATCGGTTTCCTTGACTTTAGTATGGGCTGAAAGCCCTTACTTGTTGGCTGTCTTGGCCGTCGATGATTCTTCTTGGATAAGTTTCTCTTTAACCTAGTTTTCCTTTGACTGCCATCGTCACTCAGAAAATGGATGGTATGGGAGCGGGGAGGAAATGAGGGTGACTCACGGAGAAAATTCCTTCCGTGTAGAGGCTGGGATGAAGGAAGAAGATTAGACACGAGGGAAGGTTTCTTTGCGTAATATTTGATCCCCTTTTCGCTTGGTTTCGACCTCTATACTCTCTATTTTACCTTCTTTAGCTTGGATCTGAGCTATCTATGCAAGCCTAACTACTTTCTGTTACAAATTGTTATCAAACTTGCTTCAATCATTCTGGCAGTTGAGGTATGAGTAATCTGTTATTTTACTACTCTTCTTGATTTCTTGAATTTAAGTCTTCTATTCCTTTTGGCAGTTAATTCTGTTATGGGTTTATTTTATTTTCAGGGAAGCTCTGTAATTAGTATCTGTTGATTTCTTTTATTCTGAGTTGTCTCCTATTTTAGGTGTTGATGCAGGATTCTTTACGGAAGTTGATTTGGCTTCACTCTTGTTACACTTCTGTTGCTCATCTTCGTTCTGATGTGTATTACTTCTCTGTAATTGCTTCTGTTCCTGTGTATTACTTGCGAGGCTGCTTGTTGATTTAGCCATGCTGCTGTTATTTTTTTTGTTCTGTAATGTCCTATAATTCTTGTATATTTGTGGTTTCTTAGTTTCTCTTGTTTAGAGTGAGTGTGATCTTGTAATTTCCTGTGTAATTGGATATTCTGTGTTATTGATTATTACTGAGTTCATCCTCCTGTTATTCTAAGTATTTTGGGTCATATCATTACTTCCCTCCCTACATTGACCTTGTCCTCAAGGTCACAACCATGAATTGTCTTTTGTGATTCCTCAATTTATACCTAAGAATCCTCTGTGGATGGTATTCCCTTCCCGGACTAGTTGGTGTGCTAGGATTGATTTCTTCTTTGCCACTATGCCCTATGATATTTTATAGATTTGGGCTATCTCTGAATTATAATTTTAAGCTAAGTGAGTGGTTAGAACTATTTAGAATGTTTATAATTATATAACCTCTATGTCATCTGTCTTAGCCTGGATTGAATGGCTGATAGTTTAAGCTTGTTTATAATACTTCTTCTTGTATCCACTATCTTTCTGGTTGAGTATCTTGCTGTAGTTGATACTCTTGGTCTTCATTGACCATCATGAAGGCAAACAATTTGGCTTGACATATATGTCCTCTGTGATATTTTTCTCACAATTGAAACACAATCCTTTCTTTCTTCTTTCTTCCAATTGTAGGTGTCGATCTCAATTGCTATTGCTTATTTTGATTGTTGCTATGTTGATTGGTGTTTGTGGGAGTAGGCAGTATGGGTTGTTATTGTAATTGAGGTTGTTTTATTGCTGGAGATTGGCCGATCTTGTAGTTTCTGGCCATGTGAATGTCATCAACTAGCCTATCTTCCATTAGTTTGGCCAATTGAAATTCTTGTTGCAAGGAATTGGGCTGTAATGCTCTTACTTCCCTCTTGATATCATGTTTAAGCCCTCATTCAAAACAATTTTGTAAAAATTCAGGTGGAATGCCTGAAATTTGATTAGCTAGTTCTTCAAAATTATTGTAGAAGTTCTGAACTGTTGTTGTCTGCTGTAATTTAGTTAATTTTCCTCTCAAGTCTCTCAATAACATGTTCTTTAAATTGTGTCCATGAATGCAGCTGATTATTTAAGTGCATATATTGATACCAGCTAAGTGCAGGTCCATCCATGTAAACTGAGGCAATTATGAACTTCTCATCCGATAAGCTGTAATATTGAAAGTCGGTCCTTTGAACAGCCTTTAGGATTGTCTCCATTAAACCTTGGCTTATCTACTTTAATAGGTTTAATGTTTTGTTGTGTTTGTGGTCTATTTGGAGGATAACATTCTGTATGAGGTGATGTACATACTTGGGATTAGATTTATTGCTGTTCTTGAGAGTTTTCTCCAATTATTCTTCTATAGAAGATAGTCTTCTTGAAAATATCATAGAGATTGAGGACATTTGCTCATCTGTTTTGTTTAGCCTTGTCACACATTCTTCTAGAGTTTTTGATGTGTGTCTTGTTCCTTCTACCATTTCTGTATGATGTAATCAACAAGAGCACCAATGATATGGATCGAATTCTTGATTTGTGTCTGGTTTGGTGAGACTAGAGTTTGGTTCAGTGAGTTGACTCACTCTGAGTGGAATGAACCCTGAGTAATTACAGGGGGGAATTATCGGGTGCCTTCTGAACCGTTGGATTGCGCCTTTTTCTCACTGGCGTTGGATCTCTGATTGTGCTTTCTGCTCTTTGAATTGAGCCGTTGGATCTAGTGCTTCTTGAGTGGATTCCATGCGTCTGTTTCTTGCGGGCTGGATCTGGTTGCCTTGACTTTAGTATCCGGGGCTGAAATCTAGCCGTGGCTTGCCTTGCGCTGGCTCTGTCTTGGCCGTCTGATGATTCTTCTTGGATAAGTTTCGTCTTTAACCTAGTTTTCCTTTTGACTGTTCGAGCCATCGCGAGAAAATGGATGGTATGCGGGAGCGGAGGGGAGGAATCCGGAGGGTGACTCGCCGGAGAAAATGCCTTTCCGGTGAGGACAAATCGGTGTAGAGGCTTGGGATGAAGGAGAAGAAGATTAGACACTGAGGGAAGGGTTTCTTTGCAGAATATTTGATCCCCTTTTCTGTTTGGTTTCTGACCTCTATTTATACTCTCTGTTTTACCTTCTTTAGCTTGGATCTGAGCTATCTATGCAAGTCTAACTACTTTCTGTTACAAGTTGTTATCAAACTTGCTTCAATCGTTTCTGGCAGTTGAGGTATGCAATCGTTATTTTACTACTCTTGATTTCTTGAATTTAAGTCTTCTTTCCTTTTGGCGCTTAATTACATTTATGGGTTTATTTTATTTTCAGGGAAGCTCTGTAATTAGTATCTGTTGATTTCTTTTATTCTGAGTTGTCTCCTGTTTTAGGTGTTGATGCAGGATTCTTTACAGAAGTTGATTTGGCTTCACTCTTGTTACACTTTTATTGCTCATCTTGGTTTTGATGTGTATTACTTCTCTGTAATTGCTTCTGTTCCTATGTATTACTTGCAGGAGGGCTCTGGAATGCTTCTGTTGATTTAGCCATGCTGCTGTTATTTTTTTTTGTTCTGTAATGTCCTATAATTCTTGGATCTTTGTGGTTTGTTAATTTCTCTTGTTTACAGTGAGTGTGATCTTGTAATTTCCTATGTAATTGGATATTCTGTATCACTGATTATTACTAAGTTCATCTTCCTATTATTCTAAGTATTTTGGGTCATATCAGATTACCACTGCTCGTTAGCTTGAGGGGCCCTTTAACAAACAATTCCCGCACGCTCCATCATAACAGCTTCATTAATCATCCACTATTGATCCAAAACAACCTTGTCTAAACATAGCATGTACTACCTACATTAACTATATATACATCTACAACCTGAGCAAGGGCGTGTAGAAATATACTTAGTGAGTCTACTGCTTTAGTTTATCTTTCAGCTGCTATAAAATTTCATGTGGACCATCTCTTACTTTACCAATAATTTACATCAAGAAAATTTTGAAATTAAAATTCACTCATTTTTATTTAAATATTTTTCAATATACTAAGGAGCTATTTAGGATAACTTTTTTGCTTTTTTATTTTTGTTTTAAAATTTTTTTGTTTTTGTTTTATTTTTGTTTTATATGAAAAAAACATGTTTTGCATTTTTATGAATGTTCTATTTTTAAAAATAAAAAATAAAAAGTATGTTCAATTGTATGTTTGATATTTTCTTATTTTAATACAAAAAAAATATTTGGCTATGTAGATGATAACTATTGATGTTGACATATATATATATATATATATATATATATATATATATGTTCTATCAATCAAATCAAATGCAATTGAATTGATGATCGATGGAAGTGATGTGCACAAATTAAATTTGAATTTTCTTAATCATCATCGAAACAACTCGAATGATATTCGTTCATAAAGAAAACTGCTCAGATGATGTCAAAATATCAAAAGCTATCAAAAGAGAATTTTTATATCATGCCAATAGAATCAATATTATTTTAACTGTTGTCGATGCTACCTAAAAAAATATCTGCTTGCAAAGCAAACTATACCGACGCATTTGAAATATTGAAAATGTATAAGAAAAATACTCATTTGTAAAAGTTGAGCATGAATGTAAAGTAACTATGCACATAATCAAGATGTATGAGAAAGATAAATTTTATGAGAAGATAAAAATATATTTTAAATAATAATTATTGACTAATTAAGTTAAAGAAAAATATAATTTGATTGAATTAAATATTTGTTAATATAATTAAATACATATATTTAAAACTTAAATTTAATTAGAATCAATCAAAAATTAATATATAAATTCAAATTTAGATAAATGATATATATATATAGATATATATATATATATATATATATATATATATATATATATATATATATATATATACACTAACACACATAATATATTAAAATTAATCTATTATTATCCTACATTCAAGATAAATTTTGTTAGATTAAATTAATTAAAATTAATATTATTGTAAAATTTAAATTAAAAAAATAGAAAATTAAACCTAAATCCTTATTATGAACCTCTCTATATAAAAAAATATAAAAAATAAAACATAAATTTTTTTCCTTTTTGAGCTTCTCTGCCAATATGGAGTGAAAGCGATGTAGCTTGAGTAGTTGGAATCGTAAGTTGTGTTAGGCAAGCAAGCGTAGATGTTGACTTTGTTAAATTAAATCACATAAAATCATATTTTTCTTTATTTATTTTTCTATATGTTATTTTTATGGCACTTGTAGTTGAGTAAATATTTATTATAAAATATACTTTTTTTAAAAAAATTATTGTGCATATTTGCGATATGAAATTTTAAAATACTCACTTATACTCTTGTTTTACATTAATTTATTAATTTCTTCCAAGGTTTTTTATGCTAAATTTGGAAATATGAGTTTTAACTTCAAAGATAGTAGATTTATTGTATGGAGCAATCATGCTAATGAGTTTATATTATAATAATTAAAAATATTAAGTATCCAATATAATAATATTATATAGATCACTAAAAATTTTTCTATTCCTTGATCTTAGGGATTATTTAAATATATAAAATTTTTGTCATCTTTTAATCAATTTCGTGAGATGAATTGTAAGTATAATTTAGGCCACATTGTAAAACTAAAGGAGGGCCCTTAAAAGACATTTTAACGATTATAAGGTGATGTGAATGATGAGAGAAAGTTTTAATAAAATGTTCAAATTTAATGCATTAAAAATGATTAAGTTAACTATTAGATTAAACTACCTCTTGTAATTAGATTTCAAGAATTGATTCTTAGAAATCTTCTCATACTACATTTTCTTCAAAGATAATATAATCAGTCCTTATTGTGATTACAATTAAAGCTTAGTTTACTTAATAATGCACGCAGACACCTAGACAATGAATACATTTTATATTTATATTTTAACAATACGAGATACGGATATGTGTTGGACACGATTTTTTAATAATAATTAAGAATAATGTATAAATTAAATAGATAAAATATTAAGCATAGTAAAAAATAAGTCATTTAATTAAAACTTTTAAATTAATTACTTTATATATATATATAACTTAAGTAATTTATTTTATTATACTTTAATAATTTTAATGTATAAAATTTATTATTAATTCTAAATTTATAAATTTAATTATAATTTTTAATACTTTTAATTATTTGTAATAAATAAGTCTTATTATTTTCTTTTTTTAGCTCAAATATTATTTTCTAAATTTCTAAACTCTCTACAATAATTTAAAATATAACAAACTATATTTAAAATATTTTTTTATATAATTTTAATTAAATTATTTAGGACAGACGTGTTGGATATGTGTCCCTCTAATTTTTTAAAATTATTTTAATCGGACACTAAAATTATTTTAATCGGACACTTTTCTGCCATATTGACACATATCGGAGGCGTATCGAAAGCATATCGGAGTTATATCCGTGTCCCACAGTGATGAATACAAGCCATCTTATTGATTACTAATACTCATTTTCATGAACACAATCAAGCATTAGCAGTTGCACAAGTGTGATTGATGCATGTATCAACACAAAAAGGCTTCCATTTTTAGTGATTGAAAATAAAACTAAACGAATTAAAACAGAAAGATCTGCAATTTCAGTATTTTCCTGAATTATATTTAAGACAGCAATTAATTCAACAAAAAAGGGAAATTTATCTACTAAAATGGTTTTTTATTTAGTCCTGTATGGTATAAGATCATAGTTGCATAGATTATAACAGAAAGACTTGCATGCTGAGATACCCCATCATTTTTATCTCCTAAATAAATCCCCATTCAAAAAATCCTAACAAAGCAGGGGACTGATCCAATTACAATAAAAAAAATCAAATATAATCCCAAACAAGGCAAAGAAAATAACAAAATTCTATCAAATAAAAGAATCATTACGAATTTCATTAAAAAAGCAGATAAAATCTCATCGAAATCCATTGCTTGATTTGCTCTCATCCGAGATCCGACCTTCTTCTCCATTGCAATACCTCAACTGTAGCGAGATCTGCCTTTCCATCCTCAGCTGCCGATGAAAGTTCTCAATAAATTGCTCCGCCCTCTGGTTTATATCGTCCGATGAAGCCGAGGAGCCGCTCGTCATCCTCGACAGCGATCTTGGCAGCGGCGGGGAAGGGGTTCTCAGTGGCGGTGGCGAAGACGAGCTTCCGTTCACGGACAGCGAGCTCGAAGACATCTTGGGCGGTGAGCTTGTGCCAAATATGTAGTAGCTGAACTCATCGGCAATGTCGGCGAGGTCGAGGAGTCCCGGAGATGTTGGTCGGCTGTCGAAGGCGATGCTGCGGCGGGAGGAGGTAGAGGAGAGGAGCCAGCGGCGGAGATTGAAGGAGAGGAGGAATCTTACTTTAGCTACGGCTCGTTTCAACCGGCTGAGAAGATGAAATCTGTCTGACGACATGGGTGTTGGTTGATTAGGGAAGAAGAAGAGCAGCAGATGTGAAGAGAATTCTAGAGATGGATAGGGAATTTATAGGATAGGGAAAGAGGGGAACATAGAGTACCGAACAAGAAACGACTTCAAGAGTTGACTAATAAAAGCTAATAAGGAACATGAATATGCTATAGAAAAGATCTAAAGAGGCCATTTTTTTTTAATTAAGTATGATTAGTATATTAATTAATTAATGAAGTATCAATTAAAAAAAATTTAAGAATGTAGTCGATAAATAATTGGTCACACCAATGCCGACTCGAGCATACGGCAAGCAAATGGCTACCATTAACGGACGATCAGAAGTAATCTAATTACAATTAATGGACTGCTTTCAGATTGAAGTCGCAGCTTATTGGCTGATGATCGCGTTTTTTTTTAAGGTGTGATTTGTGAGATGAATGTCATTACTGGTGGATTACAAGAGAGAACCAAGATTTTTACGTATAAATAGAGTTCTATACTCATCAAGCAAATCTTAATAACTAAAACTTTATAATTTTTCTTCAATTTTTGTTCTTCTAAATAGTAGAGAGTAATAAACTTACTTTAAAAATAAAGGAAAAAAATACAGTTTAAACTTGAAATAGTTCATGACCTCATCAAGTTGATAATAGTTTAATGGATGATAAATTTAAATTATATTTTTTTTATTTATTTTAAAAATAGATTTATTATTCTCTACTTTTTAAAAGAATAAAAATTGAAGAAAAAAATATAAAATTTAAGTTATTAAGATTTGTTTGAATATTCATGTTCCTTATTAGTTTTTATCAGTCAACTCTAGAAGCCTTTTCTTCTTCGGTACTCAATTACCTTTGTTCCCCTGTTTCTCTATCTCTTCACATCTGCTGCTCTACTTCTTACCAAATCAACCAAAACCCATGTCTTCAGACAGATTTCATCTCCTCAGCCGGTTGAAACGGGCCGTAGCAAAGGTAAGATTTCTCCTTTCTTTCAATCTCCGCCGATGGCTCCTCTCCTCTACCTCCTCCCGCCGCAGCATCGCCTTCGACAGCCGACCAACATCTCCGGGGCTACTCGACCTCGCCGACATCGCCGATGAGCTCGGCTACTATCTATTTGGCACGAGCTCACCGCCCAAGCGGCCTTCGAGCTCTCTGTCCGTGAACGGAAGCTCGTCTTCGCCTCCGCCACTGAGGACCCCTTCCCCGCCGCTGCTAAGATCGATGTCGAGGGTGGCGAGCGGCTCCTCTGCTTCATCGGACGATATAAACCAGAGGGCGGAGCAATTTATTGAGAACTTTCATCGGCAGCTGAGGATGGAGAGGCAGATCTCGCTGCAGTTGAGGTATTGCAATGGAGAAGAAGGCCGGATCTCGCATGAAAGCAAATCAAGTACTGGATTTCGCTGAGATTTATCTGCTTTTTTGTATGAAATTCGTGATGATTCTTTTATTTGATAGAATTTTGTTTATTTTCTTTGCCTTGTTTGGGATTATATTTGCTTTTTTTTTTATTGCAATTGGATCAGTCCCCTGCTTCTGTCAGGATTTTGTGAATGGGGATTTATTTAGGTGATAAGAATGATGGGGTATCTCAGCATTCAAGTCTTTCTATTGTAATCTATGCAACTATGTTCTTATACCATACTGGAGTAAATAAAAAACCATCTTAATAGATAAATTTCCCTTTTTTATTGAATTAATTGCTGTCTTAAATATAATTCAGGAAAATACTGAAATTGCAGATCTTTCTGTTTTAATTCGTTTAGTTTTATTTTCAATCACTAAAAATGGAAGCCTTTTTGTGTTGATACATGCATCAATCACAGTTGTGCAATCTGCGAATGCTTGATTGTGTTCATGGAAATGAGTATTAGTAATTGATAAGATGGCTTGTCATCTACGATACACTTCTAAAATTAGGCGCTGTCAATTATCGGACACCTGACATATCTCACGCCCGACATTATATAGATTCAAACTCTCTCAAGTTCGAGGGAGGTAGATATCAATTAGTCTGATTGATAAGTATCTTGGAAGTTGCTACATCTTGCCTACATTATCAAAAATGTCGAACTTGGTAAGAAGAGAATGAAAGATGAAAAAGGAAAGTGTTTTAGTATAATAGTCTATGTTTATGAGCTTTGAAAATACATTGTAAACTAGATTGGCAACAACATGAGGTATTGCTTCACAGTTAAAAAGAACTCTTCAAAGATACTTGAGCTATTTAAAGTTAACATGCAATAAAAGCCATGGCCTGATACTTTGATTTTGGTAAAGATTTTGATATAATCATTTGTTTTTTTTTTTGTCTCTTTTTGTTTTCCATAAGATTAGAACTCTTCAAAGATAAGTAAAAAGTGATAACCAATCCTATAGCTCTATTGCATCACAATAATTAAATTTTGGAAGATTTAGATACAAACCACACAATTCCTATGAATTTACATATTTAATTCGTGTGTTTGATATTAATATTTCTGACAGTTTAACTATGCATAAAGATGTGTTCACTTTTGAGTAGGTAATGTAGTGATATTATTTATGTGATGTCAAAATTTTGAATGTTATGTGCGTAAATATCAACATTTAGGTATTAGTTATGTAAATATACAAGAATGATGTGATATGTATATGAATGTCCCTTCAACTTTTTTTTAGACAAAAAAATAATTATTGTTGGTGTTCACATGTAAGATATTACAAGTAATATCTATGTGAGGGCTTTTTTAGTTCTTGCATAAACTAACTCAAAAATGTGAGCTAGGTAAGTTATTGTTGATCTTGTAAAAATAATTTAAATGAAACATTTCAAAAGTTTCTTTATAGCCAATCTCTTCTTGTTGATTGAAACATTTCATCACTAACTAAGGGACTATTTGAGATCACTTTTGCTTTTTATTTTTTGTTTTATATTTTTATTTTATTTTGTTTCAAAGTAAAATATATTTGATGATAGTTAGTTTTAAAAATATTCAAAATATCTAAAGTTATTTTGAGTGTTTTTAAAAATAATATTATTTATTTTTGAAAATAAAAAATAAAAATACATAAAAAATAAATTAAACAAACATATTTTTAAAAATAGCATAAAAATAAACACAAAAAATACAAAAATAAAATTGATCTCAAACATCCCCTAAGTTTTTTTTGCCATTTGTAATTGATAGGATGATGATAGGAGAGGAGTGTATGTCCAAGTATTATTTCAATAATGGTTTGTTCTTCTAAGATGTGAGGTAGGAGTTATCATTACTTTATGTTGTTATAGATTTCTATTGAATAAGATGTGTTCATTAACTTAAAGCGGATGGTTGGGGAATGATAATTTAGATCCCATGTTTTTGTCATCCCTAATTATCACATCCCTTCTACTTAGTTAGAGGTAGAATTCAACCCATGAAAGATCCTTATCAACCATATGGGTTACTCCACCCAAATCCTTGTAGACTCGGGGTTTTGTTTCAGAGACAAGCTTAAGTCTACTTTTAAGAGAGGGCATTTTGCCCAATCAAGTGTATTCTATATCACAACTCAAAGGCGTATTATGAGCATACGGCTGATGATCGTAATATAATGGTGTCATTTAGGACAACAACCCTCAGGGACTTTGTGAATGCATTATGTGTGAGCCTATTAGCCAAACCACACAAGAAGGACACCATCCTCATGAGATTGTTTGAGAGTAAACATAATTATGTACTTGATTTGACTTTGGCTCCTTTGTGAGCTAGAGTTTTCTTAATTTGTCACCTTCGATAAACTATTGCGAAAGGCGAGTTGAATTTGAGCTTTAAGTTTTTAATGTTGAATTTCACTTAGACATTTATAGCTCAAAGATATTTTAAATCTTGCATTTAGATTGATGTTCAATCTAAGTTAATTTGCTTTGAAATTGTAATCATATTTTGATGAAAGTATCCCCCCGGTTAAAATTATCATTTAACACGTCCATCATCGAGGTGGTTTATTGTTTCACTATTTCAGATCCTATTGACTCTTTTAATTTAATAATGGGAGATCTGTGTCATATACGTATTAAGATTCAAGATGTTTTATTAGAATGAAAATATTATAATAACATCAGTTAATTTTTAAGTTTTGTTAACCCGAACCGAGTCCTAAGACCCAACAGAGAAGCAACCTGCGCAGCATCCTCAGATACTTGAATTTAAGCATTCAGCATAATGCCGGGGCCCATGCGGGTGTATTTGATTCAACATTAATTTAAACTTAAAAGATTTATATCATATTACTTATTTTAACTGAATTTCATTGCAAGTAAAATTTTTTAGATAAAATTTTGATAGCATTTCAAAGAATCTTCCGTCCCCACATAAGAGGCATAACTGGTTGCCCACACGCCAAAGGCGTATGGGTATAAACCACTACCGAATGCATCTTACCACCATACCAAGAAAGGCATGCATGAGTATCTAAGATACTCAAATATTTCCACCAAGAAAAGACGCATGTATATACTTATACACAAGCAAAAGAAATTTTCTCACACGCCGAGAAAGGCGTGAACAGGCACTTATAGTCAAGAAGCAAACACATGTTTTCCTGTCACGCCAAGAAAGGCGCGGTACTTTATGGTCAAAAGGCTTTAAGAACTGCAGACGGGCACGCTGACGGAGCTCACGGGCGCATAGCTCGCGACACGCTGCTGATGGTGCACGCATGGGCGAAGTATGCTCAAGGCGCTTGGGTCTCATGATACTCGCTGAGCGACGTGCAGAATCGCCATCTACGGTCAAGTGATTTCTTTTACAATGCGAATAGTGATTTTACTAAAAGCTGCCAGGAAAATCGGCTCAGACAAGGAATGTAAAGGAGAGAGAGAGAGAGAGAGAGAGAGAGAGAGGGAGAGAGGGAGAGTGGGAGAGAGGGAGAGACCGGGGGGGATTCGACTGCGGGAGACGCAAGTACGGGAGGCTGTCAACTGTGGGAGAGGGAAATAGGAAAAATTAGGTTTTGGGTTTTAAGAGAGGTATTTATAGGATTTATTTTTTTATTATTTTATTTGCCATAATTTGGATTTTCGTGCTGACATCATCGCATAGATAATATATATCTCAATTTTAGGTTGCTCTAATGTTCCGGACACAACGACGCAATCTGTTTCACGATCGGATGTTGTTTGGTTCAAGTCGGAGTCAAATCAGGGTCAATTTTAGTTCAAATTTGTGCGTCGTTGCTTCTGCTCATACTCGCCCGAATTGAGCGCAAATAGTCTCATTTGACAGGTTTTGATATTTTGACGCTAACAGAGTGATCAATTTCATGAACGGAGATCGTTTGGGTAAAGTCGCAGCTTCCCGACCTCGATATGCGTGTCAGCTCATCATCAACCCTCCTTCTTGATCGGTTGACCATCAAATTATGCAAGATGCCTATTCTAATCAATTTCGACGTTCTAAATGTGATGACAGAGCCCGTTCATCGATTGGAGATCATTTCGACTGAATTTTGACGTTGTCGAGTATGTTTTAGCTCCGATTTGCTTGCTGAAGCTCGTCGAATTCACCTTGTGAGCTCGACTTGACTTATGACGTGTGCATGAAGGTCAACAAATGCCCCCAACAAATATGATTTGCTCATAGAGCGAGTCATATTTGTTGAAAACTAGTTGACCCTTTGGGCTGGTTATAGATCTTGGATCACTTCAGCTTCGATTTCGGTTGCTCATGGAGCTTTAATAAGATTTTTTTAATAATATGATGCTTTATTTTGGACATGCGAGAGGATGGGGTTGATCGATTTGTCAGGATTGACTTGTCGGTTGGATAAGAGCTCTTCTCCATCTACTATCTACTTCAATGGGTTTGGTGAAGACCTCTTTCTCTTGTGTTGTTGTAAACTTGAATTTCCTCCGACCCTAGCTTCTTGCTTGACCAGGTTTGATGGAGGAATTAGTTTGTTTGCTTTGAGATTTGAAATTCCTTCTGCCATAGCTTTAAGCTTGATGGACTTGATGAAGGATTGACCTGATTTGTTCATATTGACTTGTCGTGAAGTCTATGTACTAAGTCATGTTTGCTACTGACGACTTGAAGGGTGCATACAATTGACCTTCCACTCATATTAGGTCAATGTTGAGTTATCAGCAATGTGTGTGCTTTAATAGAATAACCATGAAATTCTTTAGTTGGCCATTGCCTTTATTGAACTATGAAATCACTCGATCCTATGCCTTCGCTTTGGACTTGAGGGAATTAGATTTGATCTGCGTGCTTTTGCTTGAATCATCATTTGAAAAGAGATTGAAATATCACCTTATAGGCGATATATAGATTGATTTGAGGCAGCTCTGAATTGAGAGTTTCCTCGGATTGTCTTGGTCCATCGATCGAGCGGAAAGATCTCTTGGATTTTGGTTGCTTGTAGTCATTAAGCTGGATTTGGTTTAAGATTGAACAACTAGTATCATTGGACTGATGAGCAGGGGCTCTTTCACTGTGGCCTTTTCTTACAACTTGTTGAGTGAGGGGAGCGTCAGCAACTTGACTATTTATGGGCTTGTTGAGTCCGACCTTTAGAACATACTCGAGTTTTTAACTTAAGCTGTGATGGCTTGGCAATCTTATCATTAGACTGACGAATGTGGGCTCTTTCACTACGACCTTTTCTTTCGTCTTATGTGAGGAGAGGCCGCAAACTGGCCACCTGTACTTGTTAAGTCTGACCTTTAGAACACATCCGTGTCCTAGACTTGAAGATGTAGAGGTTGATGTTTTTCCAACTTAGTTGATTGAAGCTTCCAAAATTAGGAGTTCTTCTGACTTGATCTTCGACATTTGATGAATCTTGGAGGAAAACTTTTAACATTTACTTTTCATTATCAAGCATTCTTTTGTTCTTGTAAGACCTGCAACTTTAACAATGCTAGTTATAGATATATTTATGGATCTCGACATAAAGCTCGGTGTCAACTTGAATGCATATACAATAAGCTCTCCTGTTTCACAAGGAATGGTCGAACAACTTTGATTTATAAAAATTAAAAAAATGTCCCATGTCTAATAGGGGGATTGCAGACTAGTTCAGAAATACATTACGAAGTTTGAACTTTTTTTAATACAAATAAATGGAGCTCGTTCTGATTATCATACATATATTTATCTAAGGATTTCAGCTTAAAACACGATGTCAACTTAACTAAATATATAAAAATGCCCCCTGTCTAATAGGGGGAGGCTTTTACAGTAACTTGAAAAATGCGTTCTCATTTTACGAGAGAATCTTCAAGTGATATTACATATGTATTTGAAAGTCTTAGTAGTGCAAGATTCATTTAAGTATTTATATACTTATTCATAGTTAGTTATGGCATTTCTTGAGATATCGACCATTGATTGGTGGCATCGATCGTTGACCATTCTTATCAATAAGTCGGTAGGCTCCTCCTTCGTACACTTCTCTATAACGTAAGGACCTTCCTAGCTTCAAATTTACCATCGATCTTGATGAGGGATGATTGACCTTCTCCAAACCAATTCACCTTTTTGGAATGTCCGAGGACGTACTGAACTATTGAATGCTCTAGACATCCTCACTCAATAAATTTCTAAACTTTGTTGAGCTTGGAGTCTAACTCTATCAAGCGCATCCAACTCTTCCATTCGCAGGAGAGCATTCTCATCTTGAGTAAGATTGAATTGAACAACTACTCGAAGTGATGATAACTCAACTTCTAGTGGCAGAATAGCCTCAACTCCAAACGTTAGAGCATAAGGAGTGGCTTTGGTTGACATTTTATAAGTTGTTCTGTATGTCCAGAGTGTTTCTATCACTTTTATGTGCCACTCTCTTTTATTCTTCGTGATAATCTTTTTGAGCAACTTTACCAATGTCTTATTGAAATCCTCTGCTAAACCTTTGACCCTTAGATTTTAGATTGATGAATACCGCTAATCGATTTTGTGCCGATCAGCAAATCTGTATATCTTTGCACTCTTGAAAGCTGGACTGTTGTCTGAAATGATTCATCGTGGCACCCAGAATCTATAGACAATATTATTGGTGAAGAAGTCAATGACCCGATCAACAGTGACTTCCTTAAATGGAGCGGCCTCGGCCCACTTGGAGAAGTAGTCAAGAATGCTAGAATGAATCGATGTCCCACATGATAGAAGATCAATCGGTCCAATTATATTCTGCCCCCAACTTTGAACCAGTGACGCTATTGTTGGGTGTAGAGGATTCGGAGGTTGATAAATGAGATCCCCATGGACTTGCATTTGTAACATTTTCTAGCATGATTTATGCAGTCTTTCACCATTGAAGGCCAATATTACCCCCTTTCTCTTAATTTTTGTTGCCATTTTAGGACTTGATTGGTGTGCGCCATAGAGTCCTTCATGAATTTCAGACATTACACTGTTGGCTTCATCCATCCCTAACCATCGCAACCATATTTGCTCAAAGGATCTACGATACAATGTGTCATTAACATAAGCATATCATAGGATTCTTTTTGTAATTTGTGTGGCTAGTGATTTATTGCTCGACAATTTTCTTTCCTTGAATTAATTGATGAAGGGTTATCTCTAATCATCAGGCTCTTCCACTATGAAAGCTTCGCATGATTTGTTTGTAGTGCTTTTGAGTTTTTCTATCTCTTGCATTTGTCGTTCTTTTGGAGAGTGAGGAGAAATTTGAATTGCTTCCTGCTAGCTTGAGTTTGATGTCCCCTTTACTTGCAGAGAATATGGATTTACTAGTTGCATAACTCGACGAGTGGACACTTCAATCAACACATCGTCGTCGTCCACATTCGCCATCTCTTTTCCTAGCTTGGCCAGGCAATCTGCTTTACTATTATTTGATCGAGAAACTCGAGCTAGTTCAATATTTGAAATTTGCTTCATGAGCTCAAGCACTCACTTATGATAGTACGCTAATTCAAGCTTGTTAATCTTATAGAGACCAAACATTTGGTTGATTACAAATTGAGAGTCTCCAAAGGTTCTTAAATTTTGAATGCTGATAACAATAGCTTCTTTGAGACCCGCCACCAATACCTAATATTCAACTTCAGTGTTGGTTCTTGGCTCAGTGAGCCTATATGAATGTCTCATTATGCCATCCTCCAGTGTTATGAAGATGAGGCCGATGCAAACTCTTGCTTTTGATAGATTTGGGGGCTGAGCAGGCTTAATAGATGATGCATCGTCGAAATACATTTCCCATATCTACAACTCCTCCCTTTCGCAAACTATTATGATCTGTTCATTGGGTAAATCATCATTGATCAGAATCTGGGATAGGATGCGCAGAAGAAAATCGCTAATATTTGCCCCATTTCTAAGATACATATGTAATATCAGAGTAGCCCATCATGCCAAATGACCTGTCAATGCTGGTCTGGTCATCAAGAACTTTAGCGGATCGATCTTTGAGATGAGTGTTATCTTATGTGACAACATATAATGTCAAGCTTAAGCGTGAAGATTAGTGAGTGTTCTCGACGGAGAGTACTTGCTTCATCAATCTTCAATCGATATAGTACAGCTTTTCCTTGCCTTCTTCATTATGTTGTGCAAGCAATGCTCCGAGGGATTCTTCTAATGCAGCTGTATACAAAATGAGTTTTAATGGCCGCCAGATTGGATTCAGTATCTTTTGACGCTATCAAATGCTTCTTGACACTCATCATCTCACTTAAATAGTGCATTCTTCTTCATCAATTTAGCAAATGGTTGACACCTGCCCGACAGATTTGATATGAAGCATCGGGTGAATGCCAAATGTCCCTATAAGGAATGAAGGTGACGAAGATTCTTCGCCGGTGGCATATTCACTATCGCTTTGATTTTATTAGGGTTGATCTCAATTCCTCTATGACGTACCACATAGCCAAGGAACTTTTTAGATGAAACCCCAAATGTACATTTGAGAGGGTTCATCTTGAGATCGTACTTCCTAATTCTTTTGAAGACCATCCTCAGGTCACCAAAATGATCTTTTCGATCTATGCTCTTGACGACGAGATCATCCACATAACATTCTACTTTCTGATGAATCAACTTGTCGAAGATACGTGTCATGGACCTCTGATATATAGCTCCAGCATTCTTCAATCCAAAGGGAATGACTGTGCCATAGTATATACCAATTGGCATCCTAAATGATGTGTGCTTCTCATCTTGAGGAGCCATATTGATTTGATTGTATCGACCCATCCATAAATGAGAACATATCGAAGAAGTATTGTCAACTAGTAGTATAGAAGCAAATCATCTTTTGGGCATGCTTTATTTAGATCTCGAAAATCAATGCAGATACGGATTTGACCATTCTTTTTTTTTCACTAGAACAATGTTGACTATCCAATCTACATATTTTTCTTCTTGGATAAAGCCTGCTTCGATCAGCTTCTTAGTTTTTACAATCACTTATTCTTTAATCTCCAATCTCATTTTCTTAGGAGCTTGTTTAACAGGTGTTGTATCCGCCTTGATGGCTAGTTTGTGAACTGCCACATCAGGAGATAAGCCTAGCATTTTGGAGTATGTTCAAGCAAAGCAGTCCTTGAATTCACATAGCTGAGCATTTATTTCTTCAAATTTTTCATCTGACAGAAGGGCACTAATGAAAGTTGGGCAAGGATCATCCTCTGTTCCCAAGTTGATTTCCTTCAACTCATCCATGGTAGCTACCTGCCCACCATCCTCAAGCTCTTCAGGTGCTGGCTTAGCTTCTACCGCCTCATCATTGGTCAGATAAACCTCATAAAGACCATTTTCATTTTCAATTTCAGTGTCAATTTCTTCCTCTATTACCACATAGAAGGTTTTTTTACGGTGTTTATGTTGGATGTATCCAAGACCTTTAGATGTATGATTATCACACTTTTGCGAGGTTTGTGGACTTTTTAGACCCTAGAGAGTATCAAAGAAGGGGCTTGCCATTTGTCTGTTCTAATATCAACTCCCAATTTGTGCATCATCTTGCGAATCCTTAGAGGATAATATTTTGACATTCTTGTGAGATCCATATCATTAGATTCATCAAATTGCATGAGTTAATCAAAATCCTGGTGATAGCACTCCTCAGACTTATAAAATGAAATTCCACGTTCATTGCTTCCAGGAAAAGGAGGCACATAAAAAGTCTTTAACTCTTTAATAATGTGGACTTCGCATGGAGTGCTTTCTTTGAAGTATTGAAAATGGATCGACACGATCACTAATGATTCTTCTGATATCAACAGGTCTACCGTACTTCTTGAAGAGATACACAGAACATCACTTTCATAGGTAGGTTCAGAATTATACTGAGAATCTGAGTATTCCATAATTTTTTTTCCTTTCACCATAAACTTGTTTACTCCCTTGGGTTCGACAAAAGGATCATCATCATCTTCTTCTTGTGTCACCGCGCATGAGGGACTAGCCTTTTCAACTTATGTGATGCGCTAGTTGCTTTAGGAAGAGTCGGCGTCGCCTTCTTTCTTCCTTTTTCCTTCTTCACTTCTTTGTGTTGTTCTGTAGCCTTTGAGGTAGAAGCTTTGGGTTGTTAGTTCGTCCTGACTCTTCAAGTCTTGTACATTCTAGCAACTCCAACCCTGCCATAAGTGCTTGCCGAAATAGTTTTGCCACACTTTTCCTTTTGAATGAATATTCCTTGTTCATCTTCTCTTTAAGAGATGGACGCATTTGATCATCATCTCTTAATGATTGCCTTGAGCAGTCACCACTACCCGGGAAAGTTTTGGGTTTGTCATTGCCTCCAAGAACTAACCTCGATTGAGAATTGAAGAAATGTTTAACTTTCTCTTCAAAGTAGATAAGTTGTTTCCCCTTATCTACATTATAAGTAGCCCTCATTCCTCTATTTGAATCATATGAAGTAGTGTGAGATTCACTTCCCCTTGATTACGAGAACTTCCCTTTCTTTGTTTTGTCTGAATGGCTTTCAGTTTTAGAGAGATTCAACTTTTCAAAATTTTCCACCCGATCCAGCAGTTCTTCAAAGGCAGTGATGGAAGCCATACATAAATAGAGCATCATTTTATCATCAATGTTGCCCATTAGCAGCTGAATTACATGTTCTCTTCCAACTGTTGCTCGCACTTCATACTCATGTTTCGCCAGCGAGTTATGTACTTTGTAACTAACTCGTCCTTCTTTCTCTTGTCCAGGACGAGGTCAACTATTGTAGTCTTTCTTAATGCACTAGCAAATCTTTTGATAAACATTGCCTCCACTCGTAATGTCTTAACTGACATTATGGCAACTCTAATACCACTCAAAAGCTAAGTTTACTACGAACGAGGAACAATAGTGCATCATTACCCCTAGCATTATCACATGTTGCTTTAAATTGTGCTAGGTACTGCCTGGGGTTACCGTTGTCATCAAATGAATGAAATTTCAGCACTGAGTAATCCTTAGGATACGACACCTTGTCATATTCTCCAGGATATGGGTGACCTCTATTCACCAATTTTTTCACCTGTTCTGCAGCTATGATAGCTTTAATCTTTTCATTTAAAATAATCTCCAATTGAGCAGCTGTCATGTGCAATGATGTGCTAGGTAAGTTTTGAGGAGTTAACTGGGAAGCTAATTGATTAATTTCATTTCTCCCCTCATGATTATGAGCTCAAGTCCAGGTGTTAGCTCTATTGATGGATTGGTAGGGATGATATTATGTTTGAGGATTAGCGAGGAAGTAGATAGTAACGCCGCTATACTCGCATTATCTCGCATCATAAGATTCATCCCATCATCTCATTCATTTTAGTGTTAAGCTATTCAATTTTATCTTTTGTCCTCATCAAGATGCCTCGCACTTGGGCTAGGCGTGTCATAAACATGTGATTCTCCTCCTTCTTTCGACTCTTTTCTTCTCTCATCATCTAAGGAATCCCTAAATGCTCTTCTTCTTCTTTCGAGGAGTAGGGTGGATGATGATGTTGTTGATGATAACCGAAAAGTGATTATCACCTTGACCTATTATATAGACCACTTATATTCCAATGGTCTCGTCATCATCATCTTCTTTTTCTTCTTCTTCTTCTTGTAGCCTCACTTCTGAGCGTTGCCTCCATTTGATTTTAGGCTCAGAGTGTGGGACGAACGTCTCCTCAATTGGAGGGCTACGATCAAAATTAAGGGAAGATTGTTTAGGTTGGTGATGAGATTCCCTGGAGGATTCTCTAGGGTGTCGACCACCACGAGCCTCATTAATTATAACATTCTTTTTAGGATCCCATTCCTGTTGGGTCCTGTCATCAGCAAATCTTTGGATATGCAAACCGGATGTCACACCTTTTGCCTTTGGTGACAACTTCGAGGCTTACCCACTTGTTTTTTTTCCCATATCGGACCTTTGGCTGAATTCGACGCGTGGTTCAGGTGTCACACCTTGATGTTCATCGTGCATGGCTTATTTGTAACGCTCCTGAGTTCTTACTACCTTTGATGATAGCTTCTGCAGTGGAGCATTGTTGGCTTCTCTGATAATTGACCTTTGATATCTTTTCTTCATAAGACCTTATTCTTTTACAATTTTCAACACCTTGTGCACTCTAGAGGATAGAGCTTAGGATGCCTCCTTTGGGGTTGAGCTTGTACCGCTGTTCCCAATGATTGTTTATCACCAGAGAGTGCTTTTCACCCACTTGAGATTTTCAAATTCATTGGGTGGGAACACTCGTTCCATAGATGTAACCTGAGGGGCGTGAGAGCTTGCAGAACTTGGCATTCCTTTCTTCTCCTTTGTCTTCTAGTTAGCTTTCCAAATGAGGAAGCTTCAAAGATCATGATGGTCTGAGCAAAGGCAAGGTCGAGAAGTAGTGTTTGATGCACTATTGAAATTGTTTGCCCATCATCATCCTCTTCATGGAGCAGGTGTCCCAACCTTTCAAATATAGAGGCTCTCTTCGAGGGACCTCAACCGATGAGCTTTAGTAGACTTGGCACTGCGTTGATATGCAAATTGAGCATGATTGTCTCGTGGCCCAACAACAGTTTGAGCAGCGATCACTGAGAAATATATGCTACCAAATTGTATTGCAGCTCCATTGTCGTCGGTGTTGATGACAGCATTAGCCAGACGGATGTTGGCTCCGCAGCCCAGCTACATAGTGAAGGGTGTGATCTAAAGATCCATCTGTGAAATGTAAGATGGGGATTAGTAATCACTAATTGATATATCATCCCACACTTTCATGATGCAGAGATATAACAGAACAAACATGATAAAATATGAAAATAAGTTATGAATAAAAAAAGATTTTTTAAAACTTCAGAAATATGTTTGTTATAAAAATAATTTTGAGTTTCAATTAATTTAACTTGATAAATAACTTTAAGTTTTCATTTTACTATACTCCGTTGCTATTATAGCTTTGATTCGACTAACAAAAGATGGAAAGAGAAACCTGTCCTCAGCGGAGTCGCCAGAATCTGTGCTCCCACACCACCTCTCACATGAAGAGAGAGTTAATTAGATGTGTCGGTGTAATTTTTAGAAGGTAGATGTAATAGTAGATAAGACACTACCCAGAGATTTTGCCCTTATTTTGTGAGGACTTTAGATCTGGTTCCTTTTATAAAGTAAGCACCTATAGTTAATTATCCCCTCTCAAGAGATTGATTATACTTAGTCGCTTAGGCGGTAAATAAATAGCAACATGTGGAGTTTTAGAATTTAGATTTATGAAATTCATTATATTTAACTTAAAGAGGATGGTTGGGGGAACGATGATGCACCTGATCTAGATCCCATGGTTCCGTCATCCGGAGTTGTCGTGATCCCTAGCTATTTAGTCAGAGGAGGTAGTCAACCCAACCTGACCGAAGAATCCTTATCAACAACACATGGGTTATGTCATCCAAGAAATCCTTATAGACTTGAGGTGGTGTTTGTCGAAGGAGACAAGCTTAAGTCTACTTTAGCTAACAGAGGGCTTTTTGCCTAATCAAGTATACCTTATGGTTCACAACTCAAAAGATAGAGTCATTGGAGAGCATACGAGCTACAGTCATGACCGTAATATAATGGTATCATTTAGCGACAATCACCGTCGAGGAGGACTCATAATCGCATCATGTGTGGAGCACCAAACCACGTGTCGAGGACACAGGCCACGTCCTTGCTGGCAAGAGATTGTTTAAGAGTAAACACGGTTGTGCACTTGATTTGACTTTGGATCCTTTGTGAGCTAGAATTTTCTTAATTTGTCATCTCCTATAAACTATTGCGGAAGGCGAGTTGAATTTTAGCTTTAAGTTTTTATTATTGAATTTTACTTAGATATTTATAGCTCAAATATATTTTAAATCCTGCATTTAGATTGATGTTCAATCTAAGTTAATTTTCTTTAAAATTGTAATCATATTTTAATGAAAGTTTCCCCTCCGATTAAAATTATCATTTAACATGGCCATCATGGGGTGATTTAACTATTTGCATCCTCGACTCTATTAATTTAATAATGGATCGATACTTTATACATATGAATTAGCTTCTCGTGATGTTTTATTAGATTGAAGATATTATAATAACATCATTTGATTTTTTAGGTTTTGTTAATCCGGACCTAGTTCTAAGATCCAATCGGGAAGCAACCCGTGCAACATCCTCAGTCACTTGAATTTAAGCATTCAGCATAGTATCGGGGCCCATGCGGGTGTATTTGATTCAACATTAATTTAAACTTAAGGGATTTGTATAATATTATTTGTTTTAACTAAATTTAATTGCAAGAAAAATTTTTTAGATAAAATTTTGAGATTTCGCTCCTCCGCCCCACATGACTACAGGTGGGCGCCCACCATGCCAAGTAGGGGTGTGCACTAGTCGGTTCAAATCGAAAAATCAAACGGAACCGATGTTTTTTGGTGTTTAGTTGCTTTAAATCTGTCGGTTTTGGTTGTAAATGCTTACTATTGGTTTTTGGTTCAGTTTTTTTTTAAAAGATTGGATAAATCGAATAAACCAAATAAACCAAAATTAGTTAAACAATCAAATATAAATATATAATTTTGATTGTAAATAATTAATTATTTATATAGATTTATAGATATCTACTTAACAAAGAAATTTTTAATATATAAAATTTATTAGATTGTTTTAATTAATTAGTTTATTAAAAATATTTTTATTTTATTTTTATTTTTATATACTATTCGTTTAATGAAACCAATAAACCAAATTATAATTTATGGGTTTTATATGTTATTTGGATGGTTGGTTATTTTAAATTATTTGTTGGTTTAATAAAAAATTTAACCGAACCAACTAACCAATTCACCCCTAATGCCAAGAAAGGTATGTATGGGTGGTGTAAACACTATGACCGAATGCGTCATCCCACCATGTCAAGAAAGACATGTATGAGTCTCAAGTACGTAAAGCGATATTTTCCTACCAGCCAAGAAAAGGCGGTACAAGTACTTATATATTTGCAATGTCAAGTCAAAACATTAATTTTAGCTTCATTATTGTATTTTTATTATATTAACCATGTCGATAAAATTTGACAAAGATCCGGCCGTTTCTGATAGAGGGCTATTTCTGCTAGCCCGCCACCACGCCAAGAAAGGTGTGTATGGGTGGTATAAACTACGGCCTGAATGCGCCTTCCCATCATGTCAAGAAAGGCATGTATGAGGCTCTAAGGTACCTGCTGAAATAGATTTTTTCGCAATGCCAAGAAAGGCGTGTACGAGTACTTATACACCTACAAGCTAGTTCAAATAACAATTTCACATCATAACATAGTTTACTATCAAGTTATGTAGGTACTCTATCGGAAGTTTGTAAAGATTTGGTAGATCTCATCCCCAGATAGGGGCTACTTGCATCTGGGCTCCACGCCAAGAAAGGCTTGTATGAGTGGTATAAATCACGACCTAAATGTGCCTTTCCACTATACTAAAAAAGGCATGTATGGGTCTCTAAGATACCCGCTGAAACAGATTTTCCCGCCACATCAAGAAAGGTGTGTACGGGTACTTATACACAAGCAAGTAAGTACAAATTTCCCCGCCACGCCGAGAAAGGCATATACGGGCACTTATAGTCAAGAAGAAAACACAGGTTTTCCCGCCACGCTAAGAAAGGCGTGTACGGGTACTTATGATCAAAATAGGCTCCGGGCGAGCACGGGGCACAGGGATCTCATGGCCGCAGGCGTGACATGAATAGTGTTGCCCACAACTAACAAGGATTGATTCCGCTACTGTCAATAAGTGATTCTTCTCTGATCGTTCCGTTAAAAGGTGTTGCTACAATGCGGGCGAACGCCTAGAACTCACAAGATCAGAGAGCTGAGGGGAGAGGGAGAGAGAGAGAGGAGGGACAGTGGGGATTCAGGGCAGACGCAAGTCGGAGGTCACCGACTATGGGAGAGGGAAATAGGAAAAGTTAGGTTTAGGGTTTTAAGAGGGCTATTTATAGGATTTGGTTTTTTATTATTTTATTTGTCATAATTTAGATTTTTGCGCTGACATCATCACATAGACAATGTATATGTCAATTTTAGGTTGCTCTGATATTCCAGACGCAACAACGTAGTCCGTTTATGATCGGAGGCGCTTGTGATCAAATCGGTCAATTTCATTTCAAATTTGCGTGTCGTCTTCCTTCGATATTTGCATACCCTAATTGAGCGAGTCTCATTTGATAGGTTTTGACATTTTAACACTAACAGAGTGATCAATTTCACAAACGAAGATTATTTGAGCAAATCCGCAGCTTCTCGACCTTGATATGTGTGTCAGCGCATTGACGACCCTCCATCTTGATCGGTCGACCGTCGAATTATGCAAGATGCCTATTCTGATCAATTTCGATATTTTGAACGCGATGGAAGAGCTCGTTCTTCAATCAAAGATCATTTCGGCTGATTTTTAACATTGTCGAGTGCGTTTCGGCTTCGATTTGCATGTTGAAGCTCGTCCAATTCACTTTGTGAGCTCGACTTGACTTATGACACGTGCATGTAGGTCAACAATCATAACACATGCATACATAAGTGTGACGGTGGTTTGTTGTGATTAAGATGTCATGGTAATTTTTTTTTTTGAGAGAATAGTGAAAAGATAATGATTAATTAAGTAGCAAGATATTTTAACACTTTCATCCTAAAATTCTAATGGCATATTTGCTTGAAAATGAAGATCCGTTTTCCAATTAAAAGAAAATGATGTTTCCTATCAAGAACTCATTTTTTTCTTTGAAAATAGTTTATTACCTTTGAATCAAGATGACCTTTCATTAAAATAATTTCAACACCATTTCTAGTTTTTATTAATTTGATATGATATTTGCGTAGAAAACCATTGGTAGAGTAAAAGTTTTACCATAGAAATCTAGCACACAGGATATTTAAAGAGTGAACAAGAAAACTCAATTTTTGGAAAATCTCAAAAGATGGAAAACCATGGGGCCTAGCCCAAGTAAAAAGCTTCCACTATGTATCTGTTTCAGAGTACAAGATCTTCCCGATACCGGGATTACAGAATTGTATATGAGAAAGGAACAACAGCTATGTGACAACAATCAGGTTGAACAGTTGCTAGTAGTAGCTGATGATGGTGAACTGTGCGGAGCAATCACCGGTGGAAATGCGGGGAACAATTACTGGCAAGGATCAATGACCGGTCGACGGGCGCGGGGTGGTTGACGACGTAGAGTGGTAGATTGTGCTTGGAGGATCTTTAGAGCTCTCTCCTCTCTCCCCCTCATATGAGGAATGAGGGGCTATTTATAGATTGGAGGAGTGACGCCTCTGTAAATACATGCAAAATCCGAACCACTCCTCTCCATCGGACGGCTCATGATGATTCCCTTGATCATATGATGTATTTTGTGTATTTGAATGCTCAAATGAAGTCATAATTATGAGATCCTGGGCTCGTTAGATCCGGCTCGTCGAGATGCTCAATTTGACTATAAATACTCCATGTTTGAGAGTTATTTAGAGATTTAATTGACATCCCAGAGTTTCTAAGGATATTTTAAGTGCTTGATCGACCGGTAACCGAGGATCAACTTGCTTTTGACATTAAGATTCGTGTTTCGACTAGTAGAATTTTTAGTGTCATATCAGTTGCCCCCCTATTTTTGGATGACATTATCCTAATTCATCCAAAAATATCTGAAATTTTTTTTCTAATTAAATGTCATAATGAGTAGAAGGGGTTTTTTTTATTTAAAAAAACTAGATGTCATAATGAAGAGATGTTTTTTTTTTAATTAAATGTCGTAATAAATGGAGGGTTTTTTTAAAAAAATTAAATGTCATAATGAATAGAAGTTTTTTTTAATTAAATATCATAATAAAGAGAGATTTCTTTTAATTAAATGTCATAATGAATGGAGGGTTTTTTTTAAATTAAATGTCATAATGAATAGAGGGTTTTTTTTAATTTATTCTTTCTTTCCTCCTATGGTGGATCTATAAAAACCCCCTTAGGGCCAAGAAGACACCTTCTCTTTTTCTTGAGAGAAGGTCGTTCGGAGGTGATCAAGACCCGTAGTTCATACGGCAAGGCTCCAGTTTTCCCTTGAAAGAGGTGTTAACCTCGGCTGACTAACCGGATGAGCGATCAAGACCGTAGCTCATACGAAGGCTCCGCTTTTCCTCAAAGAGGTGTTAACTAACCTCGTCACCGACCGGAGGAGAGGCGATCAAGACGCCGGTTCATGAGGCTTTTCCTCGAAAGAGGTGTTAACTAACCTCGCCGGACCGACGGAGGGCGATCAAGACCGTAGTTCATACCAAAGGCTCCGCTTTTCCCTCGAAAGAGGTGTTAACTAACCTCGTGGACCACCGGACGGAGGGCGATCAAGACCCGTAGTTCATACGGCAAGACTCAATTTTCCCTCAAAGAGGTGTTAACTAACCTCGCCGACCGACCGGATGAGGATCAAGACCCGTGTTCATGCAAGGGCTCCAATTTCCCTCAAAAGAGGTGTTAACCTCGCCGACCGACCGTGATCGAGGCGATTAAGACCCGTAGTTCATACGGCAAGGCTCCAGTTTTCTCTCAAAAGAGGTGTTAACTAATCTCGTCGGACCGACCGGGATTGGAGGTGATCAAGGAGACGATAACCGGAGATTGGTCGACGAATGCTCGAATGGCGCGACGGTATGGTGAGATAACCAAGACGATGGTGGTGACCAATGAGATTGTGGCGATGGCGGCAAGAAGACCGCGAAGTCGCGACGGTTACGCCAACGGGGTGTGGCTCGAACGCGAATGAGATAGGACCGTGGTGACCGGCATCGACAAGTGAAGATGCCGTGAAGAAGGTAGTGACCGGCGACGTAGTCGGGCGGACCGGTGGGTTGGCGCAAGGGTTGTCGCGCGAATCACCGTAGTCGACGGCTGCACAGCGCTGAAATCGGGGATGACCGGATGGCCGGTGATCGGAGAAAATTTTCGGTGATGGTCGGCACGAAACCGGGCGAATGGTCGAAGCGGTGGCAACCGCGCCAGAATGGATGATGACCGCCATAATGGTGATGACCGCGATCGTTTCGGCGGTTTGAAGATGCGGTGGCGCAGTGGCTGGGTGACCGGCGATTATGGTTGGCGCCCGATGGGGGTGGTCGGCAGTGACAACCGGTGATGGTAATCGACGGTGATGACTAGCGTACGCGGATGACCGCATGATGGCACGGTGATCTTTGACCTATCCGAGGTTGCCGAGTGTGACTCCGACATTAACTGTATGGAAGAGGTTGAAGAATCCGAGGATTTTGACCTATCTCGAGTGTAGGTGTTACCCAAGATGTTAACCCAGATAAGAGGTTGAATCAATCCGAGATTTTGACCCATCCGAGGTTATTTGTCGAGTGTTACTACGACATTAACTCGTGGAAGAGGTTGAATTGAATCTGAGGATTTTGACCCGGCCCGAGGTTGTTTGTCGTGGTGTTACTCGACGCTAACTGTATGAAAGAGGTTGAGTTGAATCAGGATTTTGACCCATCCGAGGTTTTTGTCAGTGTTACCCATGAAGTTAACCTGGAAGAGGTTGAATCCTGAGGATTTTGACCCATCCGAGGTTGTTTGTCAGAGTGTTACTCGATGACGTTAACCTGTGGAAGAGGTTGAATTGAATCCACTGAGGATTTTGACCCATCCGAGGTTGTTTGTCAGAGTGTTACCCGATGACATTAACCTGTGGAAGAGGTTGAATTAAATCCGCTGAGGATTTTGACCCATCCGAGGTTGTTTGTCAGAGTGTTACTCGATGATGTTAACCTGCGTGGAAGAGGTTGAATCACCGAGATTTTGACCCAGGTTGTTCCGAAGTTAACCTGTATGGAAGAGGTTGAATTGAATCCGGATTTTGACCCATCCAGGTTGTTTGTCGAGTGTTACCCAATGACGCTAACTGTATGGAAGAGGTCGGAAGTCCACCAAGGACCTTTTGACCTATCCTAGGTTGTTTGTCGAGTCTTGCTCTGACGCTAACCTATGGAAGAGGTGAAGTCCAAAGGACCTTTTGACCTATCCTAGGTTGTTTGTCGAGTCTTGCATGACGTTAACCTCTATGAAGAGGTTGTAGGAAGTCCACCAAGGACCTTTTGACCTATCCTAGGTTGTTTGTCAGAGTCTTTGCTCGATGACGTTAACCTGTATGGAAGAGGTCGAATTAAAACATCCATTTGTGGTTGTAGCCAAAGTTGCTCCTTAACCTTGGTCTCGTTTTTCCATGAGTATGAGTGGAAAAACATAATTTGCAAAGCTATATCTCTTCTCAATGTTGAAATATCCTCCAACTTTGACTTGTTTCTTGGGATGGAAATCGATTAGATGCTTAACATGGGTGATCTTCTAAGATTAAGAGTTGCCCCCCAGTTCCCAACAGAATATGAAGGAACAAAGTTTGATGAATCTTCATTCTTCGCTTGCGCTCTTTAAAAGCTTGAAATGCTCCACCTCGATGGTGATTTTGATCTTGTTGGGAAACTTGGTCGTCATACAAGATGAAATAATGGGAATCAGAATCCCACAAACGGCGCCAAACTGTTGCGTGCTAGAAAACCATGAGAGTAAAAGTTTTCTTTTAGCTTCATCAGAAACAGATATTTAAAGAGTGAACAAGAAAACTCCAGAATTTTATCGTGGAAAATCTCGAAAAGAGAGAAAAACCACGGGGCCAAAAATCATCCACTATGTATCTGCTTTGAGTACAAGATCTTCCGATAACGGGATTACGAATTGTATGAGGAAGGAACAACCATGTGACAACAATCAGTTGCAAAGAGTGTGATGATGGTGAACCGTGGGAGCAATCACGGGAAATGCTGGAACAATTAGCGTAAATACGTCAATGCACGCGGGCGATGGCGGTAGCGGTGGCGATGGATTAGAGTGGCGACGATTGTGCTTGGAGGATCTTTAGAGCTCTCCCTCTCTCGTTCTTCCCTCCCCTCATATGAGGAATGAGCTATTTATATTGGAGGAGTGCCTCAGAATACATGCAAAAGAACCACTCCTCCATCTGACGCTCATGATGATTCCCTTGATCATATGATGTATTTTGTGTATTTGAATGCTCAAATGAAGTCAGAATTATGAGATCCTGGGCTCGTTAGATCCGGCTCATCGAGACGCTCGATTTGACTATAAACACTCCATGTTTGAGAGTTATTTAGAGATTTAATTGACATCCCAGAGTTTCTAAGGATATTTTAAGTGCTTGATCTCGACCAGTTTCAACTGAGGATCAACTTGCTTTTGACATTAAGATTCGTGTTTCGACTAGTAGAATTTTTAGTGTCATATCAATATTTGAAATATATCTCCACAAAAGAAATAAAAGATTGTAATTTACTTGTGATGTAGGATAGGCTTAGTACATATTAATCATTAGATTCATGACTACTAATGGATAATGATTCTATTATATTTTATTTGAACTCAAAGAGAATGTTATTTGTAATTTAAGAACATCAATATTATAGAATATAATTAGAGCTATTTTTTTAGTCAAAGTCAAAGTCGAGTTATTGCCACGTCATTAAGGTCAAAGTTAATTGCTTACTTGGTCATTCATGAATTTCACGAAAAATAAATTTTGATGTTTCATCTTTTAATGGAGGAAGCTTAATCCAAAGGAAGACTCATTTTGTTTTAAAATATGTTCCCATTTAAGCATTCATGTGGCTAACCACCTCTTCATCTTCTAGGTAATGTTTTGAATTCTTAGGTGTTATAATGCATACTTATATTGTGAAATCTCTAAGAAAATGATATTTACTAGAACTGAAAATCAAATTTGGTGAAGACTTACTTCTTCTTGGTGAGTTTTTGGTGACAACACCCACATTCTTAGCTTGGTAGTGAGAGTCACCCTCTTTGCTGTGAGGATATCTCTTTTATTTTTATTGTATTTTATTAAAATTTTTTTATTATAATTTTAACCTTACCTTCCTCTCTATTGATGTAATATCATGTATGATACTTATATATTTATAGAGATTATATTTTCTATGAAGAAGAATTAAGTGGGGAAATAAGATATAATCTAGAAATGCAAGGCCTAATTATAAGAACTCAAATAAATGCTCAAACAGATAAGTTTGCTAGACATAATTATAAGAAACCAAAAATCACTCAAATAATAACCCAATTAAGACACCCATCACAAGAGCTTAATTAAGAAAAAAATAATTAAATTATAAATTTCATTATTTATTTTTTAGATCTAATTTCTAAAATGTTTGACCTTTCAAATTTAGGAATATGTATTAGGTAGTCATCAATAAATATTAAAAGATAAAATAAATTAATGATTGTAATAAGCATCTTCTTTCATTAAAAGCCACCTTCCTTTTCTTTCAAAAAAATTTTCTTCTTTTTTTAGAGATGATCATTAAAATCCTTATCATAATAAAATTTCTCATTTATGAAAGAATATGATTGTTTTTGGAGGAATTTTCTCTTATTGCTAGTGTTTTGTAGCTTACCTAGAGCTTTCCATGGTAGGATTAGTTATTTATTTTGTAAATATTCTCTAATCCTCTCAACAACTTTTCTCAATCACTCTTATGCCTCCCTTTACACCTGAACAAACTTTTAAGTCATATTATCATCTTAGCACTCCAAAGTTTTATAGTACACAACTAAGATTAAGTATTTAATTACATAGTATTATTCTCTATACCATTACAAAACCTTAAACCCCACTAAATATTAACAAATGCTCTATATCATAAATTCACATATTTAAATAATGCTCATTATTATTTCCCCTAATATATGCTACTGAAAGCTCATTACCTAAAGAGACTTTTTTAAATCAACATAAAACTAGTCTAATTTAGAATAGTCTTCATTTTCTATCAAACCTTCTAATGACCTTACTTTTTCACCATATATTCTAGATCATATGTTAACATCATAAATTAACCATCAATTATATATTATAATCATTTACTACATAAAATTCATTTTATTAAGTGCTTTTCTAAATCAACCTAAAGTAGCTCAAGTTAAAATAGTCATAACATTCCTACTATTATATTACACTTAACATCTTATTATTCCATCAAAGCTCTAAAACTCATTCTTAGATATTAAGCTAATGATCCATAGTCATATTCATCCTTTAGTCCCAATAAAAATTCACCCACCACCATCATCTATTAGTCCATAGTTGCCATTTCATTCCTTCACTCCCAACAACATTCATAAAATACCCAAGCTATCCAAAATCTATACAAACTTAATCAATCAACCTTCCTTATACTTTCATATTAAAACTTTCATATAATCACCATTAAAACTTTTAAACTTATTTCATAATTTTCAAAACTTTTGAAAGAAGTACTCATACCCCATATAATTTTAAACCTAACTTCAAAATTAGTCAATTAAAATCCATATTTAAGCCTTCTACATATAGATCTTGGCACCCTTTGATCTTCAATCTTCTAAATTCAACTAGCTCTTAAGATCACTCCAAATATATTCCCATGTTTCTCTTATCATTAAATAAAAAAAATCACCACTAACCTCCACCTTAAACATTACCATTTTAATTTCATCATTTGGTAAAAGTGCTCTTAGAGCTATTTTCAAAGAAAACTTGTTAGTGCAATAAGAAAGATTTTTAGAGCAAAGATCAAGAGTTCATATTTTATGGTTCTTATGTGCTGATCAAGTGCTCATGCATAACAATGTTTTCTTTTTTTCTTCACATTACCAAGTTACACAATAGATTTGGTTTTTAGCTTAAATTTTAGATTATTTTAGATTTATCATTCACTAATTTTTAGAAAATTTGAATAACTATAACTAGTGAATATCACTTGCATAATAAACATAACTCTATGGTGAACCTATCTTCTTCTAAAATTGTTTGTAATTTTCTTTTTTAAATTGTGTGTTTCACTTTTTAGTAGCTAACCTAAATGTGATATCTTAGAATAAAAACTTAAATTATTATTACATATTGTCGTGTTGCGTTTCACATGCTTACATGTTAGTGTTCTAATTTATTATTAATAGTTTTTTATTAATTTTTTTTAGAAAAATACAACCTTTTATCACTTAACATATCATAGGTTGCATATGCAACCTATTTAAGCAGCAAACCTCCTAGAAAAGCATCTCAAGCACTTAATTAATATCAAAATGAGAATCATGCTAGAGTTTTAAATAATTACAATCAAATTTTAGTTAAACCACACAATATCCATTACATTATTTAGTTTCAAACCTTTAAAGGAGAGATAAGGCCATTCACCTATTATAGAGTCAATTTCATTGTTCATTTGTCAAAAGAGAAGTTCATCAAATTTTGATTCAATTTTTTTCTTACATGTAGACCAAATTCACAAAATAAAGATTTTACCAATATATAACTCTTCATGTTCCCTATAGATCTTGGGAGTATTTATCCATAGATTTCATTTTAAGATTTTTATCATCACTAAATGCTATGATATTTTTTATGGTAGTTGATACATTTTTAAGATACCATTCTTATAGTCTTTGATCTATCCCATAAAGTTATTCTTTAAAATTATATTTTGTATACTTATTAATAAATTATCTTATTAATATGAATACCAATTTTAAGATGTCTTATCAAATTTACATCTTGTTACTTCTAAGTTTTCATATAATAGTATCATTTTTAAAGGGGCTTTTACATACATTGTACACAATTCTTATATATTTACAATTCTAATATCTAACCTGACATAAATAGCACTAAAAGTTTTAATATTATATTAAAACTAACTTTATCATTAATTTTCTTAAGTGAAATGCACCTTTCCATACATAGAAACGTGACATATTTATAAATATAAAATTTTAGGTGTTAGATATGTAAATTCAAAAGAATATTTTGCTGTGTATATAAATCCCCTTTTTTAAATAACACATAAAATACCTTTTCAATTTATATATTGTTATAATTCTAAGTGACTCATTGAACTTGCACAACTTCCATCTCATTCAAATTCTTATTCAACCTTTACATTTACAAATGACTTCTTAGACTACATAAATTTGCTAGAAAGCAAATAAAATTTAACAACTTTTAATAGACTAAAGTAGTTAATCATAAGATATTTTATGAGTAATATATGCAAATAATTATATTATGATATGATTCAAAAAACTGTAAGCAAGGGGATGGTCCATTTAAAATTTTAGGAAATTGAGAACTAATGCACTTATAACATTGCCTTTTAACATACATTTTATACCTTTTTAAATAAAATATATAATAACTTACAAAGCTACTATGCAATATAGTAATTTGGTGACTAATTATACTATAAGTTTGCTTAAAGATCAATTGCTAGAACCCTCTAAGGCTACCCATGTTAAGGTACATTTCATCCTTATAGATACCTATAAGTATTATTGCACACCTTAAATTTCTTAATCATTAAAAGTATCACTCAATTGTTAATGACTTTAGTTTTCATAAGATGAGTTAGAAAAACTTTCAATGATAATAGATTGATATTTAGATTTTAAATCTTTAAAGAAAAAGTTTCATTAAGTTCATGTAAGTTGATAAAAGAAAAGTTCATTACAAATCAATTACCAAGTCTATGACTACTAATGGATATTAATTTTATTTAAAATATAATATTTATGTTTCATTCAAATATAAGATGAATATCAATTATATTTTAATAAAATCAACTTTAAGAAAGGTAATGTTGGTTGAGCCTTTAATTAAAGTCATGTCATTACATCCTCACCTAACCACCTCATCAAAGTTAAAGTCAATTACTTAGACAACCATTCATAATCCTCCTAACCACCTCATCAAAGTTAAAGTCAATTACTTAGACAACAATTCATAATCCTCTTGAAGAATATAATTTGATATTTTATCTCTCTATATAACATAATTCAGTAGATCATTAGCCCCTTAATTTAACAAATTACCATACTCAAAATTAGTTTTCATATATGCATTATTTTTGACCAATCATCTCTTCGTTATCTAATTGATATTTAAATTCTTGTGTAAAATAATGAAACTAATGAGAGAATGATCTTTAATGAAATTGAAAATTAAATTTTGTGAATTCTTTTTCCTTTTTAGTGACTTTTTTTGTAACAGCACCTAAGGTTCACAAATTGACACATAATGCTCTCCTCTTCACTGAAAATTATATATTTTATTTAATTTTCTTTATTGTAGCTACTTAATTTTCTCTTTATTGAAATGGAGTCACCCATTTCATTCAAACACTCATACACCCTGTTATTTAAATAATACACAAGTCATCTAAAATCTATCCAAACCTAGATAGTCAATCTTTCATTTACTATGTACACTAAAACTTTCACATTACCACTATAAACAATTGCATAGCCTATGCTATTCAAGGAGTATTCATACCCCTTAAAAGTCCAAACTTAAGTTCTAGTTAAGGTACCCACAAAATTAACCAACATAAATAAACCAAATATAAACTTTCTCCTTGTAAGTCTTAGCCACCATTTATTCTTTGACCTCCTAAAGTTAACAAGCCCTCAAATCACTCTAATATATTCTTCTACTTTACTTATCACATAAAATAATAATAAATATTAATAAACTCCATCTCAAATACCACCATATATTGCAATGCCTTATGCCTCATATTTCAAACAATGAAAAATATCAAAGAAAATTAGGTATAAGCATGAACAATTATTAGAAAATAAGAAACTCTATAATGGGATTTTATTTAACGCGATATCTAAATATCATAATGTATTGAATCAAAACATGATTAAAAAGAAATTACACTTTATTGAAAATATAAATAAGTTTGTTTTGTTGTAGGTTAATTTTCACAAATGTATTTGTAGTCAAAATAAAGTATAAAATTTATTTCATTCAGAACTTGAAGAAGATCAAAATAAGGTACAATCAAATAAGTTTATTTTTAAACAAAATATTGATAAAATAAAATAAAAATAAAAAAAAAAATAAAAAAGTGATCCGAAATGGCTCCTAAATAATAGTATCTTACACAAAATAAACGACTCTTAATCGGACAATCCAATCAATTCAATCGTAAATTAGTCATATGATCGATTTAGTTTGGATCTAAAATTGCACAAAATTAATGAGACCTAATAGTTGAATTGGTGAACCAAATTACTATTATTATTATTATTTTTGAAAAAAATCAGCCTATTTTAAAAGTATTCAAATTTTAGCTTTTCATTTTGATGAGATGTCTATAAAAATAATAATAAAGAAATAAAATAGAGAAAATATTTAAAATATTATATCTCAAAATTTTAATTTAGAATCATATTTTAAATATTTAATAATAAAATATCCTCAATTATATTGTTATATTTCAAATTGATAAAATTATTATTATTATTATATCATTTAAAATATATTAAAATAAATATATTAATTATTATATCATATAGCACAACCTCACTTGAATAGATGAATATTAAACGTCCCATTTTTTTCAGTTTAATGTGCTGTTTAATTTTTAAAAATATACCTGTAATTCAATTGCTTTGATTTTTGTTTGTTATTCATTAATAAAGAGTCTGGTTAAGATTAATTTGATTATATATTTTTTATGTTATTTTTAAAAATATATTTATTTAGTATGATTTTTTAAGTGTCTTTAAAAATACTCAAAATAATTTTTAAATATTTTGAATACTTTTTTTATTTAAATAACTAGCACAATTAACATATATTATTTCAAGCTAAAATATAAAAAAAAAAAAATGAAAACACTATAAAATGGCATCTAAATATGAAGATTTTTTTTTTTCATTTCCGTTATTTTCCAACAAATAAGATTGACTTATTTCCGTGCCATGCTGGTTTTCTTTGAAGGAATGAATATCCAAAAAAAATTTCATGTGAGATGATTGCAGTAATTGAATATTATATATACATTATTGGTATATAATTGTTATATGCTTAGATTCATAAAAAAAAAATCAAACTTTAAGGTGTCTTAATGGCGAAGAGTTTGACTATTCAGCTTTCTTGTAAACTTAAAGGCTAAGCTTTACCGTTTCCTGACATTTACTTAAAAGTTGGATCATCGTGTCCAACTAAAATAAAAGGTTTTTGTTGCATTTCTTCTCACCTTTAGACTATCAAAAAAAAAAAAAAAAAAAAAAATAATAAAATAAAACAAAAAAACAATAATAAAAAATAATAATAATAAAAACATCCAACAGGTTAAGTAACTCATATTTCAAAGGTATTTTTTAATTATTGGTTACTTTGTAATCAGATCTTGAGTTTAAATCTTTTATGTATTTTATATATATATATATATATATATATATATATATATATATATATATATATATATATATATATATATATATATGAGAGTTTGTGATTAAATTTACTTAAATGTTCCAGAAAAAAGAGTAACCCATATTCAATTTATTTATTAAATAAATAAATCAAATAAGAATTATTTTAAGTTTAACTTATAAATTTCTATGAAGCGGTTACAAATTAAATTGGAATTCATTTTCTGATCAAATCAAAGTTGCACAAATTCTATAGAGACAATTTTATTTTACAAATGCTGGCTTGAATAATTTCTACTTTACATTAGACATTTCATTCAAAATTTATAAATCTATATGGAATCATGAAATGTATTCAGATTTTTCTCCATCTACGATAATAACTTCTTCGACAAATAAGACACATTCACTCGTACTGATCATAATTGACATACATGTAGTACAGAAGGGATCCTTCAAGCCCAGATTTAATCATTTTTAATTAGATCTCTTATTAAAAAAAATCTGTAATGGATGTTAAAAAAAAATTATTGATTTTTGAGGATTTTTGCATGTTTGCCATTTAGTATTAGAAATATGGAGGACCAAATTTCTCCAAAGCTTAAGCCCCACTAACTTGATTTGTATTAGGGGACTATGAATATAATAGAGCATTGTAACATTTATGAGCTTTTAAGGTGACTTTTTATTTTTCTCTTATGATTTAGTATATAGTTTTTGTGCAGCACTAATCTAGAAATTTCTTAATCATGGGATGTTTCAAAAGTTCTCTATCATAATATTTAGTGTGTTTTAATTCAATATAGGAGATCATCTAATTAATATATAATATTCAAGTTATAAATGAGAAATAAGAGTGTTCAAGCTCATTAATGAAAGGTTAGTTTTTAATTTAAACTAGTAATAACTTGAATGGCTTTTTAATATATTTAATGAAAGGGTTTTTTCATTAAGAATTATGAAAAATATGAGAGATGAACATAGTCCATTCTATTATGGATCATGTCATCCCATGGTCTTATAACTTAGTTTAAGAAAGATTTAGTATTACAAATATGAAGATAAATAAGTATCACCACCCTCATGTCATAAATATTTTTTTTTAATATTATTAATAAGATTAGGAGATTATAAGTATGAACACATTTCACCTTAAGGTAAACCTTTTCATTTTTAGGTCCATAGACTCAATGATGTTAGAACTATCCCTTATAATTAGGAGTCATACCAAAGTATCCAAATGATTAGTTAATTTGTTTTAATGGCATTAGCATACATTGTTTTTATCACATACTTTTCACAATTATAAATTTTTATGAATTTATTAACTAGAAGAGGTAGGCAATAATTCATAATCTATTTTAATGACTTATAAATCATACTTAAATTATCAAAAGCTTCAAGATACTCTTAAAAAAACTTCTATAATAATTTTAAGAATTTATGTGCTTATAATATTTTTTACCCCTTAAAATAACCAATAAAATTATTATCAAGGGGAATAATGCTTAGAAAGTACATATAATGACTTAGGGACTATTAAGTTAAGTGTATTTAGAATATAGAAACCTAACAAGAATTATTCTGAGAGTAACCTTGAAAACATATTAGCTTTTAGTTCAACGTAATGTAAATATAATATATTTGAGTTAAAGTTTTGGATAGCTATAAAAAAGCCACTAATAAGAAGAGTCAATTTTAATGATGTCATTATAATGATCTTATTTATTTTAGTCAACCCTCACTAACATTTTTCCATCTATGTGACTTAATCGAAGAAATTATCTAAGAACATTGGCATGAAAACTCTTAATACAATAAAAATTGATAATTTTTTTTAACTCTTTGAAACTACCTACTTTAACTAAAAAAATATATATTTTCTATAGTGGATGAATGGTTCTAGTGCCCATTCATCTCTTCCAATGACTTTACCCTCACATGAGATAAGAGTTTTAAATTTTTTATTGCACCTTAGCCTCTTAATCTTTTTATTTCTAATCATCCCACCCAACTCCAATCTTAGCCACAACCTTTATAGTGTACCAAAGAAATTAGCTCTCTCTCTCTCTCTCTCTCTCTCTCTATAAGAACCACTCATAGATAATCTTAAAAAATAACTCATATGTATAACTACTTCACCTATTTCTTTCCTTCCTCTAAAATGTGTCATCTCATTCTATGTCACATCAATATTCAACCCTCTACTTAATGGTCAACCACCTCTTATTATCCCCTATATTTTTTATAGATTTCTCATGTCGCCCAAATCTAAAAAGTTTGCAATGCTTGACAAAGATAAAATATTTAATATTTTTATGTAATATTGGTTAACATTTAATTAATCATTCATAATGAATGAAATATTTATATAGTTATTATATGCTAAAATATAAAATATCATGTTAGCTATAATTGTAATATGAAAGAAAACTATGCCACCTCACCTAGATGTCTATTTGATAAGTTTATGAACCACTTGCATTTAGAAATTTATTTGGACATCATAATTTGAGTAGTATAGTAAGCTGCTCCCTTAGGTCATGTATTTGATGGTGCATCATGTAAATATAATAATAGAGTCAGTGTTATTTTGAAGAGTTTTTAGGATTTAATTTTAAATAATATACTCTAAACTAAGTTCAATGTTACAAAAAAATTAAGCAAAATAAAAGACAAAATTAGTTGGTCTTGTCATGCAAATAGAGTTAACATAAAAGAATGTTATGGTCTAAAACAACTCTTTAGGTGATGGTAAATCACATTCTTATATACTATAAAGTATGTGATTTTAATTCTAATTCCTATATAATAAAAGTTTTAGTTCAAATCGCCAAGCTCAATAACTTTAAAGATATTTATATTCTTTGAAAGAAAAATTGTTCAACAAATCTCTTGGCAAAATAAGAAAATGCTTATGCAACTTCTATTATAGAGTTAAACTTTTTTTGTTTTGTTTTTGGAATTGAAGGCAAAAAGATTAATGAATAAGGATTCTAATATGCTCTATATATTGAAAACTCAATAAACAAACTATTCTGAACTCTTTATTATAAAGCAACATATTCAAAATTTTAATATTAAATTATTAGTTTCAATGCCTCCTTTATACATGAAAATCATTTAGTAGGTGAAAATCTCATTAGAAAAGTGCATAGAAAAGGTAAAAAATTTTAGGGGTACACTACAACAAAAGGGCTTTGTCAGTGATTATCATCAGCTATGACTATGGTTAAAATCACAATTTCTTTTATCATAGTGGTTTAATAATTGCTACAAAATAATAGTAATTACATTATGCTAGAACGACTTTAAACAACGAATTAGCCACCGACGGGAAAATTTGAGTGGCAGTTTGAACAACGATTTAAATAGTCATTTACTGAAACATTGCAGCAGTTAAAACTAATGTAGAGGTATAGACAATGGCTATAAAACCACCATTTTTTTGTAGTAAATGGCGATTTAAATTGCTATAAAGTGTACAAACTTTTTTAAAAAATTTATTTTTATTTTGTTTATTGCTAGTAGATTTCAACTTATAGAAACATACATTCATGTATAACATATATAAGACATATATGTGGTTTAATACTGAAATTTTATCAATTCAAACTAAGCAATATTTCTGATATAAATCATATATAACAATAAAGCTTATTTGAATATATTAAAGCTAATTACAGAATTTTAAGAATTCATTAAGCCATTACAGAATTTTAAGAATTCATTAAGCCAATGCTTATGAATACATACCCATGATTGTCTGCTACTACAAACACAACAAAGTACTTAATACAACTAAAAATAATAGAAGTTTAAACAACAAACAAACACATCTAATAGATAACTGAAGAAATGAAAGCAAGAACATCCACATGCGAGATGAGCGTCCATGTCAATCATCATCAAATGGATTGTTGCCTCCCTATCAAAATAATACTAAGCATTATTAACAATAGTATAATAGTAATAATTACTATAAACAAGATTTTTAACTTATAAATGTGAATACCATATATGAACCACTTGTAGGTCGATGATGCATCTGAAATTTATGCATAAACTGTCTCATCTTATCGTGCAAAAAAACTGATATGTCTTATCTCTAACCTTAATGATTGCATCTCATCCTTTATTCTAGCAAATTGAGCAAAGCTACTACTTCTGCTGCTTTCACTTGTAGCAGTTGTATTGTTAGTAAAATATCAAGTTGGAGTGACTCCAAACCACAGTATCTATACTCTTCAAGGATGCTCATGACCCATTATTATTTTAAACACCATTTCCTTTCTCTCAACATTCTCATCCTCAGGTGTCAACTCTTCTTGTTAAAAAAGTTTACAAGCTTGCTCCTAATTTAAAAAAATAAAACTAATTAATTATTAATTAAGTTTTTATATTTAAAATAATTTTAATAATCAAACTAAATAATACCCATCAAAATCTAACATCCTCAAAAGACTACGAGCCATCCCTATGAATTATACTAACCCTCTATAGTTGGAGTCTATCGTGAACATCATATACAAATGAAGATAACGAAAGTTACTATCAACTATTAATAGTTATGAGTATGTTATCTTATGTCGTCTCCTATTTTTTACGAACAGAGTCCACATGACCTATGTGTGAGGACATGTATGTTTCAGTATTCTTTTCTTTGTAGTCCTCTCCTACAAATACTAATAATAATAATAATAATAATAATAATAATAATAATAATTGTACATAAATAAGATTAATAATGAATAATGCACTTACTTTGTCTTCTAGTTGTGACCATTGTCACTAGTTGACACAACTGTGCTGCATCAACTCCAAAAACACAACTTCCATAATCTTCTTAGGTGGTCGACTGTCCTAATACTCTGCTTTCAAAGTGGTCTTATAATTTTTCATTTAACTCCAAGTGATTATAAAATCCATGGATGAATTTGTTTGAGAATATCAAACTTTGACTATAATTGAAACATAATATTGACAAATATTATTATAATAAAAAGTCAATTTTCAAAATCTTTGGTTATAAAAATTATCTCAACCTCAGCTAGCATCTTTTTCTTGAAGTGCTCTATACTCTTATGCTAATTAGAGAAATATATAGGAACCAATACTAAATTTCTTGCAATAAGACCTAAGTAGGAGCCTAGTAATATGGATCCTGGTATAATACAATGCACATTAAGTTTATTCACCTCAATGTGACCTCTTATGCATGCTAGCAAGTTTTGATTATCTGCACAAGTTGTCCGAACTCTACCTTATAGGAGTGCCTTGATCATCTAGAAAAAAATTATTACCTTCTTTACAAAGAATATATGTTTATAATTTTTAAAGTTAGTTACAATAGCAAATATAGTTTAAGTAAAAAAAATATTTACCTATAAGCCAAATCCCATCATTTGAGCGTGAGACATCCTGTCTCAAAACATGAAATGAATGTCTTCATTGTTCCTAATTGGCACTATGTTAATCTTCTTGTGAATCTTATGGCTCGGGTATAGGATGAATCAATCCCTCTACTAGAGTGGCCACTACTGGATCAACATCTACATACAACTTTTTTAGCATGCCTTAGCAAGCCACTTCTTATCATATCTATAATTTAAAAAATATTAGCCATCCATAAATAATGATTTGAATGATGCAACATTAAAAAAATTATTTAGAAAAGTAGTCATAAAAAATAAGCTATAACAATTGCAAAAAAAAACAATAAAAAAAAAAAAAAAATTAGAAACTTACAATAATAATGTATGTATGTAAGACTCACTTGACATCTAGATTAGATCTTCACTACTTTAGTAATACTTGAATCAAACATACTTAGGCTTGACTTTCAGAACAAAGTTCTAGATGACATTTTTTTGGATCTTATAGAAATTTGGTTCAACTTATGAGAAGAAGGCATATGAATCATGTTTTAATTTTTCTCCAATATGTATTAAATGTGAAAAGTTCACTAGTGTATATGCAAACTGATCTTGCTTCATCCTAGTAGTTGTAGTGCTCACCCAATCACATTTAAATAGCATAACTTGATGTTGACCTCACTTTTAGTGAGGTTGACAACCCTCCTCTTAGATCTAAGATTTAATCTAAGCACTAAGGTTCTATTAACCTTAAGTGAAGTTAATAATCACCATAATCTCAGGGAATTAAGATCTCCAATATTAGATTAGGAGCTTCCTAATTAGACACTTAGGATACTGTGATTAGTGACTAAGTACACAACCTCAACTAAAGCAAAATTAAAATAATAAATTAAAATGAAATTTGAATTCAACTGAATCATATTAAGGTAATTGAGTTTGATTAACTCAATTAAACCATTTGAGTTCAAAATGAGCTAAATTAAAAAAAATCCTATCAATTCAAAACTAAAAAAATCAAACCAAAGTAAAGGCATAGAATCAATATATAACCATAAATGAACCCAAAAATAAATCCAGATGGGGTTCAAAGTGGTCAATCAGGTCTTCTAACTTAGAGTTTACCCATGTGAGTCCCATTAAGTTAAAAATCAAACTAATCAAAATTTGATCAATTTAAGTCATCCTAATTACTTATATTTGTCAAATTAATATAATAGAATACTAATCTAATTGATTATCAATCTAGTGATGGCTCAAATGGCCTAATTGCGTCACCTAGTCTAAATGAAACTGAACCGACTTGATTGTACCTAAACTCAAAATAAATTGAAATTAATTTAAATTAAATATTCTTTATTTTAAATTTATATTTAACATAATTTAAACCTTTCTTGAGTTTGATTTGATAAAATTGGTCATTTGATCCAAGTAAACCCGATTTAACCCATTAAGCTCAAAATGACCCAAAATAGGTCTAAATCAAGTTCAAATTCAAATTAATTAAAATCAATTACTCCAGGTCATTTTAAATATTCAATCAAATATAATTGAAGCTTGAAAATGCTTCAATTTTGGTCATATAGGTCATTTAACCCATGCGAACCCAATTTGACCCATTAAATCCTATTTGGATAAAAAATGGGTTTAAATTAAGATTTAACTTAACCTAAATTAAACCAAATCAATGTTAAAAATTATTCTTAAGTTGATTATTGAATATCTTAACTCTTAATGGCACCCAATTTAGCTAATTTGAACCTAGTAGTTATAGTGCTCACCCAATTACATTTAAATAGCATAACTTGATGTTGACCTCACTTTTAGTGAGGTTGACAACCCCCCGCTTAGATCTAAGATTTAATCTAAGCACTAAGGCTCTACTAATGTTAAGTGAAGTTAATAATCACCATAATCTCAGGGAATTAAGATCTTCAACCTTAGATTAGGAGCTTCCTAACTTAGGATACTACGATTAGCATAACTTGATGTTGACCTCACTTTTAGTGAGGTTGACAACCCTCCTCTTAGACTTAGGATTTAATATAGACACTAAGATTCTATTAACCTCAAGTGAGGTTAATAATCACCATAATCTCAGTGAATTAGGATCTCTGATATTAGATTAGGAGCTTCCTAATTAGACACTTAGGATACTATGATTAGTGACTAAGTACACAACCTCAACTAAAGCAAAATTAAAATAATAAATTAAAATGAAATTTGAATTCAACTGAATCGGATTAAGGTAATTGAGTTTGATTAACTCAATTAAATCATTTGAGTTCAAAATGAGATAAATTCAAAAAAAAATCCTATCAATTCAAAACTAAAAAAAAATCAAACCAAAGTAAAGGCACATAATCAATATGTAACCATAAATGAACCCAAAAATAAATCCAAATGGGGTTCAAAGTGGTCAATCAGGTCTTCTGACTTAGAGTTTACCCATGTGAGCCCCATTAAGTCAAAAATCAAACTAATCAAAATTTGATCAATTTAAGTCATCCTAATTACTTATATTTATCAAATTAATATAATAGAATACTAATCTAATTGATTTTCAATCTAGTGATGACTCAAATGGCCTAATTGTGTCACCTAGTCTAAATGAAACTAAACCGACTGATTGTACCTAAACTCAAAATAAATTGAAATTAATTTAAATTAAATATTCTTAAATATTTTAAATTTATATTTGAACATAATTTAAACCTTTCTTGGGTTTGATCTGATAAAATTGGTCATTTGATCCAAGTAAACCTGATTTAACCCATTAAGCTCAAAATGACCCAAAATAGATCTAAATCAAGTTCAAATTCAAAGTAATTAAAATCAATTACTCTAGGTCATTTTAAATACTCAATCAAATATAATTGAAGCTTGAAAATCCTTCAATTTTGGTCATATAGGTCATTTAACCCATGTGAACCCAATTTGACCCATTAAGTCCTATTTGGATAAAAATAGGTTTAAATTAAGATTTAACTTAACCTAAATTAAACCAAATCAATGTTTAAAATTATTCTTAAGTTGATTATTGAATATCTTAACTCTCAATGGCACCTAATTTAGCCAATTTGATCCTAGTAGTTGTAGTGTTCACCCAATCACATTTAACTAGCATAACTTGATGTTGACCTCACTTTTAGTGAGGTTGAAAACCCTCCTCTTAGATCTAAGATTTAATCTAAGCACTAAGGTTCTACTGACCTTAAGTGAAGTTAATAATCAACATAATCTCAGAGAATTAAGATCTTCAACCTTAGATTAGGAGCTTCCTAACTTAGGATACTGTGATTAGCATAACTTGATGTTGACCTGACTTTTAGTGAGGTTGACAACCCTCCTCTTAAACTCAGGATTTAATCTAGACACTAAGATTCTATTAACCTCAAGTGTGGTTAATAATCACCAAAATCTCAGTGAATTAGGATCTTTGATATTAGATTGAGGAGCTTCCTAATTAGACCGAGGATGTGATTAGTATAAGTACTTAACCTCAACTAAAGCAAAATTAAAATAATAAATTAAAATGAAATTTGAATTCAACTGAATCGGATTAAGGTAATTGAGTTTGATTAACTCAATTAAACCATTTGAGTTCAAAATGAGCTAAATTCAAAAAAAAATCCTATTAATTCAAAACTAAAAAAAATAAAACCAAAGTAAAGGCACATAATCAATATATAATCATAAATGAACCCAAAAATAAATCCAGATGGGGTTCAAAGTGGTCAATCAAGTCTTCTGACTTAGAGTTTACCCATGTGAGCCCCATTAAATCAAAAATCAAACTAATCAAAATTTGATCAATTTAAGTCATCCTAATTACTTATATTTATCAAATTAATATAATAGAATACTAATCTAATTGATTATCAATCTAGTGATGACTCAAATGGCCTAATTGTTTCAGTCTAGCCTGTTGTACCTAAACTCAAAATAAATTGAAATTAATTTAAATTAAATATTTTAAATTTATATTTGAACATAATTTAAACCTTTCTTGGGTTTGATTTGATAAAATTGGTCATTTGATCCAAGTAAATCTCATTTAACCCATTAAGCTCAAAATGACCCAAAATAGGTCTAGATCAAGTTCAAATTCAAATTAATTAAAATCAATTACTCCAGGTCATTTTAAGTACTCAATCAAATATAATTGAAGCTTGAAAATGCTTCAATTTTGGTCATATAGGTCATTTAACCCATGTGAACCCAATTTGACCGATTAAGTCCTATTTGGATAAAAAATGGGTTTAAATTAAGATTTAACTTAACCTAAATTAAACCAAATCAATTTTGAAAATTATTCTTAAGTTGATTATTGAATATCTTAACTCTCAATGGCACCCAATTTAGCCAATTTGGGTAATTGGTCAATCTGACCCGAATTGACCTAAATTGACTCATATGAGCCTATCAAGCCAAAATAAAAATAAATTAAAATGAAATCAAAATAAATTAAAATTAAATCAAATTAATTACTTTAAATCACTTTTAAAACTTAATTAAAGTCAATTTAACTTTCATTTGGTCTAATTTATCTAATTTGGTCAATTTGGCCTATGGACCCAAGTGAACCTAAACGCTCAATTTAACTTATTTAAGTTAAATTGAGTTGATTTAGGCTTAGGTTAAATCACATTAATTAATCATAGGTATTATAATTAATTAATTTGATATAGTTTAAACTTAACCTTGAAATCAAAATAAGACTAATTTGACTCAACCTATTTAAATTTGGGTTAAAATGAGTCAACTCAAGTCATAACCCAAAATGAATTCACTCACATCCCCATACACTAAATCCATTAAAATTTCAAATCTAATAAATAAAGGGCATACCAAACACAAGAGAATAAAGAAAGAGGGATGTGAGCATGAAAAGAAAAAATATTTTTTCTTCACATGGATGGGCATGAAGAAAAAAAAGGGAGTTTTCTAAACACCCCTTTTCTCTTCATGATAGCATACTAAAATCACTCTGCTTGTTGACCTATGTGATGCCAAAGTCAAGTCTACAAATCGAATTCGATGGACTTCAGAAGTGGCAGCGTGCAAACTAAGGCTCAAAATGCACTGGACATCATTAAAAATAGTCGAAACGACCTCCGATCTACGAACGAACTTCGCCGTCGCATTCAAAATATCAAAATTGATCAAAATATAAATATTGCAAAATCTAACAAGCAATTGATTAAGTGCTCGAGCTACCAATGTGTCGACATCATATCGGAGTTAGAAAGCTGCGATATGACCAAACGATCTCTGTTCATAAAATTGATCACGCTGTTAGCTTCAAAATATCAAAAGCTATCAAATGAGATTGTTCACGCTCAATTCAAACGAGTCTGTGTAAATGTCAAATGATTTGAAGTGATCGCACACAATTTGAGGCTAAAATGCACTGGACGTCACCAAAATGAACTCAAATGACATCCGATTGACGAACGAACTTTGCCATTGCGTTCAGAATGTTGAAACTGGTCAGAATATATATATTGCATAACTTGATGATCAATTGATCAAGCGCTCGAGTCATCAACGCGCTTACACGTATATCGAGATCAGGAGGCGCCAACGATGATCAAATGACCTCCATTCATGAAATTGATTGTGCCGTTAGCTTTGAAACATCAAAATCTATCAAATAAGATTATTCTCACTTAAATCAGACAAGTGCATTGCAAAATCGGCGGTCAAGCGTTCATATTTTGAGATAAATTGACTCAATTTGACGACGAATCGAACCAAATAGCCTCGGACATTGTCGTTGCATTGAATATAACGGAATTGATATATATATATATATATATATATATATATATATATATATATATATATATATATATATATATATATATATATATATATATATATATATATATATATATATATATATATATATATATATATATATATATATATATATATATATATATATATATATATATATATATATATATATTGATTATCTAATCACGTCGATGTAAAACTCAATTTAAAAATGATTACTTAATCTAAAAATTAACTTAAAATCCCTAAATCTCTCAAACCCATGCTTAACCGTTCCCCCCCATTCTATTCTTCAATTTTTTTGGCCAACTTCTCCAGAAAAAAAATAATAATAAAAATAAAAATTGGAAACTCTCCTCATTCTCTCCCTCCCCATTTTTCCAGCGGTTCCAAGTTGTTTCAGGGATTCCCTCTCTCGTTAAAAAAAAAAGGGTTTTCTGCACAGGTAATTTCCCTCCCCTCTCTCAATTTCTGCCGCATCTCGTCCGCATAATCCCAAAAAAAAAAAAAAAGATTACGTCGGCCCGTGTAGCACAGCCAAGACCCTACGGCTGTCCCGGCGTCCGCAGCGATCAGCGTAATGAGCCTGCCGCTCGCCGACTGAATCCCACTCCAACCCACTCCGCCAGTCATTGTTCCAGCGTCATCCCTCAAATCCCGCCACTACAGCAGTTGTTCAGCCCCATGTTGTTTTCGCATTGTCGCAAATCGGGGAAGAACATCGTCAACAGGCAAATTCTTCTTTCAATTTTCGACGTCACTCCCATCGCTTTAGCCTTCCCATTTTTGCTTCACCGCAAACCGGGGGAAAATATCGTCAACATGTGAATTCTTCTTTCAATTTTCGGCGTCGCACTCCTTGCATTATATTCCCAATTGCATACCTAACCCCATTCCTTTGCTGAGCATTGCATCACGCTAAAAAATGCGTCAGAACATGTGTGATTTGTGAATGTGGATATATATATATATATATATATATATATTATACTTGTGTTTTTTTGCAAGTTTAAATACCTCATTGTGCTCATCAAGGCGCACCGAGATGAAAAAATCCCGTGGTGTCACTGAGCTTCATTCATATATAAGTCAGGTAAACACACCCATTAGATGTTTCTCCTATGAAATGTTGCCAAAAAATTGTCTAATTTCTAGACTTAGAAAAGAAGTAAAATGACATACAACAAACAAGAAAAAAAAAAAGAAGAGAAGGGTGAAAAGCACTTGAAATGTATCTAGCGAGTTGAAAGCCCACTAAGTTCCTAACCCGCTCCCTTTCAAATGTCAACTCTAACCCTTCAAGCGGATAGAATAGACTCTCTTTATTTATAGAAATTAGAAGAGGTAGTGAGTGGGTTATTTTCAAAAAAGAATGTGGGAAAGTTTAAATAAAAAAAGGGGGAAAAATGAATGTGGGAAAGTTTGAATAAAAAGTGCGGGGAAAACGAATGTTAGAAAGTTTGATTAAAAGAGGGGAAAAATGAGAATTACTTCGAGCAGTAAATCTTCTTCTTAGAATAACAAATTAAATTATCCTTTGAACCTATAGTTTCAAAATGTCTTTCTCACCACTGGATCTGCAACTCTTTGTACAAGCACATAAAAGGCGATACTAAATCAAAATCTATAAAAATCTTAAGACTTCCTTCAACCAAAAATCAAGGAATTTCATCATAACTATGATTTTTAAAAAGTCAATGAAATCGCTAATTAGGTGAAATTATCTAAGCTATAAATACATGCATGTGCTCGAACATAGAGGTTTCAAGTGTAAATTTTAATGTCTGAAAATGCTGCATAGGCTAAATTAGAATAAAAAAATAAAAATACAAAATCAATCTCATAATTCAAACATAAGATTACCTAAAATTACTATACACCCGCATGGGCCCCGACACTATGCTGAATGCTTAAATTTAAGTGTTTGAGGATGCTGCGCGGGTTGTTTATGGGTTTAGTCTTAGGACTGGGTCCGGGTTAAAAAAACCTAAAAACCTATAATAAGAGTTTCAAATCGAAATATCAGAACTGATTTATCGTGATAGTAGATCTAATCTCGTTAGCTAAACAGTTGAGATCTAAAGCTCTTAAACATATTCAAATTAATTAATTTTTCAACTCAAATCAAATATCAATCTGAAACTGCTTAAATGAAACTTTATCAATCCACCTTCCATAACTGTTTATCGGGGGCGACAAATTAAGAAAACTCTAGCTAACAAAGGAGCCATTGTCAAATCAAGTATTCTGTTATGTTCACTCTTAATCAATCTCAAGCCAATAAGGATGTGGCCTTGTCTCACTATGGTTTTGGCCAATAGCTCCATGATGAAGTGCTTATGACCGAGTCCTCGACGGTTTGGCTATAATTTACTTATGCACCATATCTGTTGCTCCCCAATTTCACCTTTGAGTTGTGAATCATAAGATATACTTGATAGCAAACAACCTCTCCAACTAAGATATACTTAAGAGCCTCCTGATAAACACCACCCGTCTATGTGGATTTCTTGGACTATAACTGTGTTAATGAGGATCTGTCACTACCTCCTCCGACTAAGTAGACGGGACAGGATGATGGAACCATGAGATCTAGATCGCACGCCATCATTCCCCAACCATCCGGTTTAAGAAATGTTGAATTTCATAATCTAAATTCTAAAACTCCATATCTACTATACGATTTAGCATCTAATGACTAGCCTTAATCGAAAGTTCTCTCTCAATTGAGAGGGGTAATTAACTATATGGGTTGCTATAGGAAACCTCGAACCATATCTAAAGTCCACAAAATGAGAGAAAATCTCTGGTAGTGTCTTATCTATTATCTCCCTTAAAAAATTACACACTAAAATCAATCACTCTAATTTTATGTCGATAGTGTGAAAATTTTGAGCCCATATTTCGAATTGGGGATGAATTCTCTTTCCATCTTTGGCTAGTCATATATGTGCTATAGTAGCAATAAAATTTTTGAAAATTCCAAACAAAGATGATGTTTTAAATGTGTAATAAATTCAATATGAGGCTCTATGTAGAATGAATTATTTCACAGAGTATATCTTTATTATACAATTATTTTATTCTATAGTGCCTCTGCATCTTGAAAGTATGGGGTGAAATAATAATTACTAATCCATCTTTCACTTTTGCGAATGGATCTACAAAGCACTCCTTTCAATTATTCAAATAGAACATCTTAGCCATGCCATCATCAACATCGAGATGGGGCTACCATTCAATTTGGTAGCTAATTTCTGCTATCATGCAACTCCCTCAAGTACCCACCCGTGGTACATTCGTCCGAGGCCATGGAAGGCCTCAAGTTTCAAAGCTACTAGCCATGTGCGCCAACCGCTAACCAACCACTATCAAGGAGTTCTCCGATGAGAACTTCAATTTTCAAAAGGCTAGGTCAATGAAGCCCCATGATAAAAAAAGAATTGTCACAAGGAAAACTATGTCTTTAATTCCTCGTGGTACAGCTACGCAATTGAACCTTTGTAAAGCATGATCATGAAGCTTCCTCATCGTGAAGCAAATTAACTAAGAAGAAGAAGAAAATGCTAAGCTGAGGGCTCAATAGATCCCCTTTGAACGACCTAGTAAACAAACAATACTGTCGCTAGAAGCGAGTATTCTTACCCATAATAACTTTAATAATCTGAAGTGGGTAAAGAGGAATAGCTCTACCGGCGAAATAAAGTAGTCCTACTAGAACCAACCATGTCAAGCTCCACCACCATAGAGGAGACAACATGAAACACTATCCGGATACATAAAGTTCTCAAAGTAGCCAAGGACGAGGCCTAAAAGAAGATTTCGAGGCATGTGGTGATGGAAAATACCAGCTCCACCAAAAAGTTACCATCTCTTCTGTAACTAGCCAAGAGCCCAAGATGCTTTGACGGAGCATCGGTGTGTCCCAAGAATCACGCTGAAAGGTCCCCGAAAGGATAAGCAAATATGGAGGCCAAGGCCCTAATGAAACTTTGAGTAATAGAAGAGGTGTGACATCGATACATATACTGTAAATCGCCTCAAAATCAACTCATCGTGGATACCCAAAAGAAGGATATCATGAAAATATGATGGTATACCTGAGAATCCTCTGGGATCCCATTCGATCAATTCACCCCTACAAGAGAAGGTTGACGTTGATCATGGTCCTTTAATAGAAGAAGTGGTTATTTCGCACATTGAACCAGAGATCCACTAGAAACGTCGATCAGAAATTCATGTGCAAGAAGAAAATAATGAAGAAGATTCTATAAAAGTGGAAGCTGTCTATATGGTCAGAGATATAGATGAACTCCCCGCCCAGCACCATTAGCAACAATGCAAATCTAGAGAATCTGAACCTGAATTTGACGCTTATGAAGAAGAGTCTTCACAGAAGCAAATAGAGGATGGATCTTTGATCTTTACTGAAGATGAAGAAGAAGAAGACTAGAATGAGAAAGAGATCATGGGTGTCGAAGTTGTCTATATGGTTGAACCAGAAAATGATCAGTGTGGTACACGCTTTTATAATCAAGATCGTCGCATGCCCCCAATATGCCTCTACAAAATGCACAAGAGAAGGATAGTCAAGTTCTCCCTAAAAAAATGAGCAAGGAACAATAGAATAGAAGAAGAGGAAGGGCCTATACTGATTGACATCATGGCGCTAGCTAGAGAGAAAAGAGAAAAATAGCATCAAATGAAGGTCAAAGATAAGGAGATTGCACAACTTGGTACCAAATTGAATGGTATAATGGTACAAATGAACATCATGATGGAGATATTACAGAAGAATATCACATCAAGTGCAACACCTATCTTGTATGCTAATCAACAGGCAATTAATAATGAAACTTCTATACCACCAATCATTATGGTACCTCAAGTACATGCTATGCATGCAGCGAGGAGCGAAGTTAACCCACTACCTCCTCAGGTGACAATTCAAAATCTGGCTAGCACACTAGGAACTGTAACAACTGCTCAACTGAAAATGATAATTAATGAAAAGATAAAGGTATAGCCTCGAGGTTGAAAAGTCGGTGAGTAAGGTCACCCTTACCCAAATGAATATGATCAAGTGCATACCAAAAGGTTATATTGAAATTTAATACTTTCAGGCTTGGTAATCCAAAGCAACATCTAATTTAAGGCTACTTGTGGTAACATAGAGGGAACGATTTACTTTTCCATCAATTCATCAAGTCGACTCGCCCACTTTTGAATGGTACGAATCAAATGATTTAGTTAAAACTTTTGTTGAATTAGAGATTATATTTGTGAAGAGGTTCGCTAGTGCAACTGAGAAAATCACAATCATTGACCTTGCCTTGTTGAAAAGAAGGAAAGATGAGTCAGTGATGAAATTCATAAGTAGTTGGTGCAACCTAAGTATGAAGTAGCAACAAAGAAGAACATCCAATTGCTAATTGCTAATATGGATGATAAAATGACCATTTCTATGCATGACATCGACAATATTCAGACTTGCTTGATAGGGTGGCTAAGTTTGAAAAGTTGAATCACCCTAAGTCTGAAGTCTATGTAGATAAAGCAAAGAGAAACAAACCTTCAAACTCAAGAAGAAATAAAATTCATGCCACTTCCTATAGCTTAAATGGTGAATACAATATGGATAAAGGAAAGCCATGTATATGATGATAAGGGTAAAGAAGTTTTATTCTAATCCACATCCAAAATTGGTATTAAGAGGTAATGACAAACCATGAACTTTTCCAAGTGGTGGGGAGTGTCCAAAACAAGCTGCAAGAGATGATGAGCGAATGCGACCATCTCTCAAGGAAAAGATGAACAAAGAATATTCTTTTAGAAGGAACAATGTGACTAAATTATTTTGGCAAGCAGTTAAAGCTGGTCTATAGTTACTAGAAATTAAAAGGCTCAAGAAGGATCAAGTCAATAATCCAAACTATTGTCCCTATCATGGATGATCCTATCAAGATATTATGTCTTCAAAGATTCAAAAGGAAGTATCAACGAGGTGAATTTACACTATCCGTTGTTCTAGTCAACCCAAAAAGAGACAAGGATGATTACGCCCTTCCGATCATCCAACAAAGACAAGAAGGAGAAATTAGTGTGATCAAGAATGGCAAATAATAGTCCAAAAGATGTGAAGATGTCAAGTAAAAGATGTCCCTAGTGTTAAGTGAAAATCACCACTTGAACCTATATTGACTTAAGAGAGATGCCTAAACCAAGTATTTGGGCTTCTCAAGGCATTCGATAAGGCTACTTCATCACAGATGAGAAGTACTAAAAACAAGCCTCATAAATCAAAGAAGCGCTAAGAAAAGAAGATCAAGAAGAGAACTACAACTCAAAAGATCATTAACAATCTAGGAGTATCACTAAGACAACCATTTAGGCTTGCGACTTCATGCCTAAACTGCATTGAATGATGAAGAAGATAATGGTGAATCTTGTCAAGAGACATGTCAATCATCTCGGATGTCGATATTCTTCAACATCCTCAAATGATAAGGGTAGTCAGACAAACTTGACCAACTTGTCAAAATTTTTATCAGGATAGCAAGAAGAGCCTAAAGAGCTAACATCTGAATTTTGTTTAATAACTCAACAAGATAATAACCGTTTAGATGAAGATCTATGTTTTCCCCATGGAGAAGAGTTAGACTCATCGATATCATCACGTATGAAATGTATAATGTTGAAAAATGAGTCTAGCCCTTTTGGCCAATCTTCCAATAAGAAGAAATTTGAAGAAACTACATCTTCTAAGAAAGACAAAGATTCAAGTTGAGAAGTGGTAAAGTCTTACCACCTTCATCAGAGAAGAAAAATACAAATAAAGACAAAAGAAAGCAAATTGAAGTAAATGAGGATATCATTCCAAAAATCCTAAGATAAACCTAAATCAAGTGAGAAGAAGATTATAATATTCTATCACATGAAAAGATCCTGCATAAGTGTGTACAAGAGGCTCTTGATGTCAAAAGACCTCGAGAAACTTTGATACAAGCTCTCTCAAAGATCCGAGAGTTATGAAGCTTACTTTAAAAAAATGCATGATACAAAACTCAAGATCTCCCAAGAATCACATTTTTCAAGAAGATCTTATGTTGGGAATGACAGATCATAACCGTCCTCTTTATGTTACCGTAGAGAGTGATGACATCTCGATCAACTGAATATTGATTGATCTGGGTTCTTCTATGAATCTTATGAGTCTAAAGGTATTAAGAGGATTATCACTTGATATCCAACATCTTGGGAGAGAGATAAGTTGATGGTTCATGGTTTCAATAAAAGGGGCAAAAAAAACTGGTTCTTTTATTCTCCCCGCCAAGTTAGGGATTTATATACGTAGAAGCCAAGTTTTATGTAATCGGCGCTTCATACATCAGAGCTCTCTTGGCCATGGCATGAGTATGGCATGGTCCCATCAACTATGCATCAATGTATGAAGTATCGAAAGATGGAGAAGAATTGAATTCTGTAACCTACAACCATTCTCCATCAATGAAGCAAAGATCTATGAAGATGCAAAATATTTCATCCTCAAAGAGCCTAAGCTAAGAGCCTCTTGAAGAGCATCCACTTCAACTAAAAGAAATTTCACAAAGTGAAAGAGCGTAAGAAAAGTGGGAAGAAAGAAGGCAATGCTGACTCTCCCTAAAGCACTTGATTCTGCACCTAAGTCAAGAAAATCAGTTCCTCATTTGGGAAGTGACACCGAAGAAGAAGAAGATATTCCTGTCAAACCTAAGGGAACTTATAAGCTTTCAAGAAAGACAAAGTATGAAATAAGTGATTCTAATTCAGACTATGATTTTGAATCTACTTATGGAAATAGAGTTCGATGGTCGCATCAAGGAGGATAGCTCACTTGGTAGTCGATGACTCACTCAAAATTATACCCATCCTCAACAAGGTTTCAAAGAAATCCCACTGGAGGTTCATAATATTGAAGAATTGATAACATTCTATGCCGCCAAGAGAGTGAACAGAACTCTATTTTATAATCAAGAGTCTCCTTAAGATTTTGAACACTCAACATAAAATTATGATGAGATAGTGCCAACAAGAATACCAATATACTATCCACAAAAATGAAGAATGATGCATAAGCTTGGAATTCATATGGAACTACTAAACATAGACTCATTTAACAAGATGTGGAGCCAAAGAAGTCCTCAAGCATCAGAAGAAGTGATAAGTTTATCACTAAAGGTCGGGGTTCATCCAAATCTCATCAAGATAGAGCTGTATAATATAATAGAAGAGATCGAGACTCATAGTGATGAAGAAGATGATTCTCATGAAATTCTTCTTAAAATGATGAAGAAGTAAAGCCAAGCCCGACAAGAACTTGAAGATGGTGGACAAATAGCTACTATGGATGAACTTAAAGAAGTCAACCTAGAGAGGATGATCCCATCCAACTTTGTGCCCTTCTTGATGAGAAAGTTGAAGAGCTAAAAATGCTACTTTGTGAATTCAGGGATTGCTTTGCCTGGACATATTCTGAAATGCCAGGCTTATCCCATGATGTAGCAACTCATAAACTAGCTATTAAACCAGATGCAATGCCTGTTAAGCAAGCTCCTAGAATGAGATTGGAGATTGAAGAAAGGTAATTAGTAAACTAAGAAGCGATCAAAGCAGCTTCATCCGAGGAGAAGTATGCATTGATAGCCAACATTGTCCAATTAGAAAGAAGAATGACCAAATCCATCTCGCATTGACTTCTGACCTAAATAAGGCGCAAAAGATGACTTTTGCTTCCAATATCGAACTATTAGTGGACAACACTTCCAACTATGACATGTTCTCATTCATGGACGATCATCGATACAACCAAATCAAAATGGCACCAAGATGAAAAATATACATCATTCGTAACACCTATTGCATCTATTATTATATACATGCATGCCTTTGGCAAAAAATGCGAGCTACATACCAAAGAGCCATGATATTTTTGATGAGTTGATTCATCAAAGTGGAATGTTATATTGATGATTGGTGAAGAGCTTAAATCATGAAAACCACTTCAAGACTTGAGAATTGTATCGAGAGAATCAAAATATGATCTCAAGATGAATCCTCTAAAATGTGCATTTGGGGTATCCTCAAAAAATTCTTGTACATTGTCATGAGGTATTGAAATTGATCCTGCTAAAATCAAGGCAATCATGGAGATGCCTCCACCAAGAGTTTGTGTTCATTTCTTACAAGGATACTTGCATTCATCCGTCGATTTATATCAAACTTATCAGATGTCCAACCATTTGCAAGGTTAATGAAGAAGGATGCTCCATTCAAATGGGACAAGGAGTGCAAGAAGCCTTCAATAGCATTAAAAGCTACTTTAAATCCACCAATCCTTGTACCTACTGGAAGCCCTCATTCTATACACAATGCATTAGAAGAGTCCCTTGAGCATTATTGCACAACACAATGAAGAAAGTAAAGAGAATGCTCTTTATTATATCAAGGTCGATTGGAGAAATGAGATACTCGACAGAAAACCATTTAGCATTGATCTTTGCTCCAAAAGCTTCTCATTATATGTTATCTCACAAGATTACCCTCATCTCAAGGATCGATCCATCAAGTACTTGATGACAAGACCGCTGATAGGTCACTGAAGATGGGCGATTTGCAATTTGATATCACATATGTTCGTAGAAGTGGTGAAGGGACAAGTCTTAAGATTTTCTTGCACATCCCATCCTGGGACTCTTCTCTTAATGATGATTTTACGATGAGCAAATTATGCTCATTCATGAAAGAAAAAATTTGGGAAATGTACTTTGATGGAGCCTCATCGATCAAAATAAGTCCAATCTAAATTTCCAAGAGCAAGAGCGAGGAATCGACTCATCTTCATAGGAAGATAATGAGATGATCATATGGTGAGCCAACTAATAATGAAGCTGAATATGAAGCATTGTGGTGTCTTGAAGAAGCTATTTTCATAGGCATTCAAAACTTGCATATTTTTGTGATTCTACATTATAAATCAAGTACTTGGCATCTATAATCAATAAGCTTGAGTTAGCTTTCTATCACAAGCGAGTTCTCGAGCTTAATGAAGATACCAAATATCACACTAAAGTCTCTCGATCTGAGAATAGCAAAGTTGATTGCTTGGAAAATTAGCTAAGAAAATGGTAAGTATGAATGGGGATTATATTGTAATTGGCATATTTACTCGATGAGTTTTAGAGCCAGTAAAGTATCTATCCACATGTAGAGGGTTATTGCAACGAGGATGTGACTCAGTTGCTCCTCATACTCAAAATCAATAAGAGAGCTAAGAATGACATTGCCTGAAAAATGTGAAGCCTTTTGAGAAGTCAGTGATTGGAGGCAACCTTCATCGACTACTTTAAAGAAGACAAATTACCAAAGTAATAAATCAATCAAATCAAGAGAATGCAACATTATGCTTTCATAAACAACATTTTATATTATAGATCCTTTGAACAGATGTGGCTACGATGCCTAGGTGTAGATAAAGCTAGTAAAGTGATGGTTGAAGTTCATGAAGGACTTTGTGGTGCACATCAGTCAAGTCCCAAGATAGCAGTAAAGATCAAAAGGATGGGTTATTATTGGCCATCTATGGTGAGAGACTGTATTAATCACACTAAGAAGTGTCATGAGTGTCAAGTACATGGGAATCTCATCCATCAACCTCCAAATCCATTACACCCAACAATAGCATCCTGGCCATTCGAATGTTGGCATATGTAATTGACTAATTGCCATCCATCATTGGACATCGCTTCATCCTAGTGACTATTTCTCTAAGTGGGCTGAAGCTACCCATTTAAAGAAGTTACTTCAGGTGATCAACTTCTTCATGCATAATGGTCTATAGATTTGGAGTGCCATACGAATAATTTTGATGCATAGCTTTTTTAAAGTGCAAAGATTTATAGATTCATCGATCGATACAAAATTAATTGGTGATACTCTTCGATATATAGTCCAAGAACAAATAGTTTGGTGAAGGCCTTCAACAAGACATTAGTCAAACCGCTTGAGAAGATTCTCACTAAAAATAAGAGAGAATGGCATACCAAGCTAGTAGAGGCTCTGTGGGCATATCAAACTACCTACAAAATGTCGACTAAAGCCACTTCCTATTCATTGGTATTTGGAACTGAAGCAGTTCTTCTGCTTAAAGTTGAGTTGGTTTCACTTCGAGTAGCCATCCAATACAATCTAAATGAATATCAAAATGCTTGTCTGAGAATGGAGAAACTCGACATGCTTGGTAAAGTTAGATTACAAGCTCATCAATATCTAGAAGTCTATCGAGCAAAGATGTCTAGGGCTTTTGACCATACGGTGAGGCCTCGAACATTCCAAAAGGGAGAATTGGTCCTGGTCTGAGAAGACCAATTATTCAAAAATTTGGAAAATTAGCTGGGAATGACCTTTATCATTGAAAAAGTATACCAAGAGGGGCATACTCACAAAAAGGGTGAAAGACCAATGCCACTAATTAATGGTATACTTGAAAGAAGTACTATGATTACCACATTCTCGAGGTATAATAGAAATCCAGAGATTTTTTAGTATATCTATTTAGGTTGACATCGTCATGCAGATCCCTAAATAAACATACTCCAGATGAAGAACTTTTTCGTGAAAATTCCCTTGTTACATAGGGGGCATTTTTAGATTTTTATATCATTGTTGTATGTTAAATTCCCCTTTAGAGTATATCAATTTAAATATTAATTTATTTGTGTATTTTCATCTTGAAAATCCCAAATGTACTTTAGAATTCCCCCTGCAAGACAAGGGCATTTTTTTAGTTTATATTAAGTTTATTTGAGTTGACGTCGTGCTATAAGACGAGATCCTCAAATATATTCTTATTCAGCTTGACATCGATCTTTATGCTAAAATTTCTGAATATATCCATAATTGTTACTATTAAGTTGTAGAGTCTTGCAGGAATAAAAATAATTTATTTCTATGCATAAAAAGACAGCCCTAAATGTCAAGAAAATTATCTCCAAGATTTATCAAATTTTGGAGATCAAGTCAGAAGAACTCTTGATTTCGAAAGCTTCAATCAACTAAATTGAAGAAACACCAACCTGTACATCCTGAAGTCTAGGATACGGATGGGTTTTGAAGGTTGGACTCAACAAGCTCATAAATGGCCGAGTTGCTGATGCTCTCCTCATTAAACAAGCCACAAGAAGAGCATGTGAATCCTCTTCATCTCCAAAGTAGAGATGCTCGATATAAGTAAGGCGGATATCCTTTTCTAAAGAATGATAGATACTCAAAATAAGCAAGGCTCCATGCACATGAGATGAAGCATATAAGTCGTAGGTAGCATCACATATCTTTGCTAGAACCCCACTAAATCACCCAATACCATAAAGCGACTGGGGCAAGAGAAACTTCATCTCGAGAGACCACTGTTGCTATAAAGCACATGGGTGAACTAAACTTCTAATGGGGGCACAAAAGCAAAAAAAAAGTCACTATTAAATCTAAAAATAGATCCTCAATCCCAGGTCGAGAAGTCACTCCCATAGCTCCAGTCTCCTCGAAGTAACTACAGCAGACACCCAATCAAAAGGGTCATGTAGTCAATCTCCTGGATAGAGCATAATAAGAATCTCTAAATCCATGTACTTGTAATGTGGTTCATGATCGATACACTTGAGACCAAGGTCCGTGATAGTGGTCTGAGATCAATAAATAGAAGGCATCCTTTCCTCATCGATCACAATCCTCAAGCAAAATAACTTCCCATCGTGGAACATCGACATAACCAAATATGGAAAGACTCACAGCTGTAAGTCCAAAAGAGTGACATCAACTCCTCACAAATCAAGTACTACGATCCGAACTCCACTACTCGCAGAGCTGAGAAGGCATACACCCCAAAGTCAAATAAAGATGTGTCTTCCTCAAAATGTTTGTGTAAGTATCTTTATGAGCTGTACACCTCCATGGGACATATCCACGAGGAAGAGTAGGAATCACAAATAGAGGAATCACAGTGGTCAGTGAGCAGGTGTAGTTGCTGATCGGCTAGTAAGACTATCTGAACTGATGCTATAAGCAAAAATGAGACATCAATATCTAGAAACTAGCATGTGCTATCCAAGGATGTCACACTTTAGCTGGTATTTACCTGGTTTGCAAGATCCCTCAAAGAAAAAGAATCAAGTACAATCAGGGAGTAGGGAAGAGTGTGCAAAGAAGCCCTGGTAAAAATCACTTCCTTGTAGCATATTAGTGTGCTGCTAAATCCTATCTCTGATATCAACATCTCCACGAGGATCATGTCCGTCAATCTTTGACCAAATAGCCTCCTTGCTAGCTCAGTCGATGATAGATCATTGTCTCCTCCATAAATATTCTCACATAGAAACATTACATAAACTTTAAACAATAGTGTAATCAAGTATGTCCACCAGCTCTCAAGATGCAATTACAAGAAGTAAGATGGGGAGGGGTAAAAAGAAGAAAGCCCAAAAGGTCAACCAATTTTCAACAAATGTAACTCACTTCATGTGCAAATCACATTCATTGGGGGGCATTTGTTGACCTCCATATTATTCGAATCAAAGTCAAGCCTATAAATAATTCCGACTTGAAGTGGCGATGCAAATTGAGGCTCAAAATACCGGACATCCAAAATGGTCGAAATGACCTCCGATCTATGAAAGAACCTCACTGTAACATTCAAAATATTGAAATTGATCAAAATTTAAACATTGTAAATCTAACAAACAATTGATTAAGTGCTCGAGCTATCAATGTGTCGATGCACATATCTGAGTTGGGAAGTTACGATGATAACCAAAAGATCTGTGTTCATAAAATTGATAATGCCGTTAGCTTCAAAATATCAAAAATTATCAAATGAGACCATCCGTGCCCAATTCAGATGAGTCTATACAAATGTCGAATGATTTGAAGTGAAAGTATGCAAATCGAGGCTGAAATGCAGTAGACGTCGCCAAAATTAACTCAAATAACCTCTGATTGATGAACAGACTTTGCCATTGCATTCAGAATATCAAAATTGATTAGAATATAGATATTACATGACTTGATAATCAACTAATCAAGCATTCAAGTCATCGACATGCATATATCGGGTTGAGGTGCCTATGATGACACTAATTTTGATTGTAAAATTGTTAGCTTGAAAACATCAAAATTTATCAAATAAGGCTGTTCTCACTCAATTTAGACAAGTCTATACAAAAATTGAGCAGTCAAAAGTGACTATGCGCATTTTGAGATGAAATTGACTCAATTTGATGCCGACTCAAACCAAATGACCTCAAATTTAGAAGGTATATATATATATATATATATATATATATATATATATATATATATATATATATATATATATATATATATATATATATATATACTATATTGATTATCTAATTATGTCAGCATAAAACTCAATTTAAAGATGATTACTTAATTTTAAAATTAACTTAAAATCCCTAAATTCCTAAATCCCTCTAACCCATGCTTAACCGTTCCCCCCTCCCCTCTTGTATTCTTCAATTTTTCTGGCCAACTTCCCCAAAAAAAAAAAAAAAAAATAGAAACTCTCCTCATTCTCTCCCTCCCCATTTTTCTAGCTATTCCAAGTTGTTTAGGGGATTCCCTCTCTCATTAAAGGGTTTTCTTGCCCGCAGTGTTCCCTCTCCCTATCAATTTTCTGCAGCGTCCCGTACATCAAAAAAAAAAACCACACGTCCATTGTTATGTGGGCGTCCAACTCAGCCTCCCTTCTGTCGGTGCCCGCCATACCCACGCCAACCATCCACTTAACAAGCTTTTTTATTATCGCATCCCTCATGTATCCCACTTCTCAGTCGCGGTATTCCAACCCATCCCGTTCTATTTTCTCTTTGTTGTAAACTGGGAAAAAACATCGTCAATTGGAGAATTCTTCTTTTGATTTCTGGATCGTACCCCTCACTTTATCCTTCCCATTTTCGCTTCATCGCAAATTGGGGAAGAACATCATCAAAAGGTGAATTCTTCTTTTCCCCTCTGGTTCTCCCATTATTATTATGCATACTTAACCGTTGCTTTTATTAGAAGACGTTGAAAAATGCATCAAAATATGTGTGATCGTGAATGTGTGTGTATTGTGTATATATATATATATATATATATATATATATATATATATATATATATATATATATATATATATACTTGTGTTTATTTGCAAGTTTGAAGACCTTGTTGTGCTCATCAGGGTAGATGAAAAAAACAGTGATGATAAGACACCTTCATTATGCTTAACGAGGTAGAGTGGCAACCATTAGATGTAGCTCCTAAAATACTTTAAAATTTTATCTAATTTTAGACTTAGAAAAGAGGGAGTAAATACAACAAACATAAAAGTAAAATAAAAAGAAGGGTGAAAATTTACAAATTTACTACAATTGAAAATTAAAGTTTCCTTTCAAATGTCCTAATGTCCAACTCAATAAATAAATGAAAATTGGAGACTCCCTCTTGGCCTTATTTATAGAAATTAGAAGAGGTAGTGAGTGGGTTATTTTCAAAAGAAAAATAGGGGGAAAATGAATGTGGGAAAGTTTGAATATAAAGAGGGCGAAAAATGAATGTGAGAAAGTTTGAATAAAAAGAGGGGGGAAAATGAATGTAGGAAAGTTTGAATGAAAGAGGAGGAAATCTTCTTCTTAAAATAACAAATTAAATTATCCTTTGAACCTATAGTTTCAAAATGCCTTCCTCGCCAAAGAATTTGTAACTCTTTGTACAAGCATATAGAAGGCAATGCTAAATCAAAATCTATAAAAATCATAAGGCTTCCTTCAAGCAAAAATTAAGGAATTTCATCCTAACTATGATTTTCAAAAAAAATCAATGAAATCACTAATTAGGCAAAATTATCTAAGCTATAAATACCTGCATATGCTCAGTCATAGATGTTTCAAGTGTAACTTTTAATGTCTGAAAAGACTGCACAGGCTAAATTGTAATTAAAAAATGTAAATATAAAATTAAAATCATAATTCAAATATACGATTACCTAAAATTACTATACACTTGCATGGGCCCCGATACTATGCTGAATGCTTAAATTTAAGTGTCTAGGATGTTGTTGTTTCCGATTTAGTCTTGGTGTTAACAAAAGTTAAAAATGCTATAATAATAGTTTTAAATCAGTGAAATATCTGAGAAATCGATTTCATAAGGTGACAGTAGATCTAATTCTCTATTAGTAGCTAAACATAGTTAATAGGATCTAAAGCTCTTAGACATATTCAAATTAATCAATTTTTTAACTCAAATCAAATATCAATATGAAATTGCTTAAATGAAACTCTATCATTAAAACTTAAATCAAACTCAATCTATCCACTTTCCATAACTATTTATCAGGGGTGACAAATTAAGAAAACTCTATCTCATAAAGGAGCTAATATCAAATTAAGTGTTCTGCTATATTCACTCTCAATCAATTTAAGGCTAGTAAGGATGTGGCTTGCGTCCTTTGACTGTGGCTTGCCCAGTAGGCTCAACAGATGAAGCAGTTATGACTAGAGTCCTTTGATCGGGTGGTTTGGCCAGTCAGGCTCCATTATATTATGATCACGACCATAGCCCATATGCTTCCCAATGACTCCGCCCTTTGAGTCGTGAATCATAGGGTATACTTGATAGGGCAAACAGCCCTTTGTCAGCTAAGGTAGACTTAAGACTGTCTCTTTAGACAAACACCACCCTAGGTCTACAAGGATTTCTTGGATGACGTAACCTTTGTGTTCATGAGGATCCTTGCCGGTTGGTGACTACCTCCTCTCGACTAAGTATAGGAATGCGGGGATGTAACTATGGGATCTAGATGGGCACATCATCATTCCCCAACCATCCGTTAAGTTGAAATGATAAATTTCATAATCTAAATTCTGAAACTCCATATGCTGCTGCTATACGCTACACATTTAGGGACTTAATGACTAGCCTTAATCGAAAGTTCTCTCTCAGTTATTGAGAGGGGTAATTAACTATAGGGGCTTGTGCCTATAGGAAACTTGGAACCAGATCTAAAGTCTTCACGAAATGAGAGTGAAATCTCTAGGTAGTGTATTATCTACTATCTCATCTACTTTTTGAAAATTACACCGACATTAAAATTGATCACTATCTTCAATTCAGTAATTATCGAGAGGTCGGTGATGAATTTTCAGAGCCCACACACACACACCTCCTCCCAACTAGAAGAAAGCCCCTCTCCCCACCTTTTGTGCTCACTAAGTCCGAGAACCACCAATTTGTAGCAACGGGTGGTGGTGCACGGCCACCAAAGCATTTCATAGGGAGGCAAAAGAGGAGATTCAAGGAGATCTTCTAGTATGCACTGAACACGGGATTTGATGAGATAACTTTTCTAAACTTTATATCAACCATAGGTGTTTGTGTTTGGTGAAAAATTTACATAAATCTAGGATTTTTTTAAAGATCTCTTTGCACTTTCTTTCTTTCAATTCCCTTACGCAAAATAAAGTGATTTCTGACTTAGATCATTAGAAGATCATGAGATCTGGTGATATTTTGGGTAGATCCCATCCATCTAACAATTTTTAGTCTACCTTCCATGAGGGAGACAACCTTCGGGCTATTCATCTTACTTGCTAGAATAGATGTCCATGATTAGATCTCCTTTTTGACTCATTCAATTAGATTTGATTTGAAATCTCAAAAAAATCATAAAAGATAAAAATGGCAAATATGGTCTCTATAGATTCATCTTTGTAAGAGAAATACAATGAATTTGAAAACCCTAAATTTAGCTATATATTTTAGGAGTAATTTAAGTTTTAGTGAAATCTATATTTATTTAATTACTCTTAAAATACTAAACCAGTCAACATGTAATTACAGAAAAGAAACTTAATGTTCTTGCCTATCTATCATAAAAATTTCAAGTTAATTAGCTTTCTTGTTTAAGAGTTATTAATTTTGAAGGAAATTGACTATTTTAAAATAATTAATTAATTAAAATTTATGAAAATTATAATAATTCATCAAAATAATTCAACTCACTTTAATAAATATTAGAGATCTTAAAAAATTAATTAGACCATATGGATTACACTAAATTATAAAATTAATTAAATTATGATTTAATTAAGCATTAATTAATTACTTTAATTACACGTAACATTAAAAAATCATAAATAATTATAAAAAAATAAAAAGTATGTATAAATAAACCCTCTATAGAAACCTTAAATAAAGGAGAATCCAAGAAAATTATAATTCCTAAGTTTCATCCAATGAACAGTGACAAATTAATTTAAAATTTCAATTAATTACCTTAAATAAGATCTAATATCTTGGCTAATTAACTAGAGATTTGACATGTTAAATATACAGGATAACTTCTGCCTCCCATAACTTTCTTGGGCTAATTTCTCAAACGGATTAAAAGAATTAAAATTTCAAATCTAAATTATCTCTCTTATGCAATTAAGTAATTATTAAGATTAAAAAAATTATGAAATTGATGTTAATTAATCATTATAATAGTATGGATAATAAAAAAATAATAATTAAGACCCATCCTCTTAATTATTTTTTCAAGATTACCCTTAAGGTGCTTAATTAATTAATTAAATGGTTAGATGAAATTTAAATATGAAACCATCATAATTAACTCATTTAATAAAAATATGTTTAATTGTCCATGCTTATGTGGTTAGTTAATATAAAGATCTTTAATGAAATTATGATTCTCCATTGATGTAATGAATTATAAAAGTAATTAGGTTAATCTTCTTAATTAAATTATTTATTAAACATGCACTTAATTGCATTATAATCCTTATGACATTTCAAATTTTATTTTTCAAGCTTATCATAATAATTTTTGGGCTCTTGCTTAATAATTAATCAAATTAAGTGATTTTTGAGATGGTAATTAAATAGAGTATTAATGGGCCAAACTTAATTAATTCATAAAATCCACTTAAATTCTTTTTTAATTTATTAATAAACAAACATGGATATCAGTTGAGCACTAAGTCTTGTTTCATCTCTTTAGTACTAAATAACATAAAACCATAAAAATAAAATATTAAAAAGACTTTGATTAGGCTCAAGATATGATTATTTAATGTGATTGTCTTTAAATTTTAATGAAGCCAAATGAATCATTTGATAATGTAATTATTTTAATTAATGATCACATCTTTGCATTCCATATGTTTCATACATTCATGTTTTAAATTAAAAAAAATAATATGTTGCATTTAATTTCATGATGTGGAAAGATATAAATATATTGCATGTCTATTATCACTAATAAATTTCAAAATATTCTCTTTAATAAATAATCATATACAAGAAATTAATCAAATAATTTAGATCCAAATTTTGTATTTGCAAATTTTATTATAAATGATATATCAAAATAAGGTTTACTTGTCTTTCATGTTTAAAAGAATAATAACTTGCAACTTTTCATTAATTTATCTTTATATTCATACTTAAAAGAATAATAATTATGAAACAAACAAGAAAATATATAATTTAAAATTTTATCTAAACTTTAAACAAGTTAAAGTATAACCACTATTGATAAGAAATTTGAACATTCAATCATTTAAAAAAATCCTAACTCTAAAGTCCAATTAAGACTACACCTTAGCCTTAGCACACACATTAGAATACTAAATCACCAATCTTAGTAATAGATTCGGCCGATGGTTGTTGTGGTGATGTGCTTTATTTTGTGATGTAATATTTTAGACTTAATGTTAGATTATTTATGTGGAATGGATGTTAGGGCAATATTAGACTAATGATGTCTTTCATAAGGGATTATGCTTAAGGGATCATTGTATTAATAATAAAACATAAATGCTTTTGCTTGTAGGTTCTGCTTAAGTCCATAAGCATGATCCATTAGGATTGGTGGGCTTGGTTACCCATGGGCAGGGTGCTAAGTTGAAATGTATGAAATATAGATGCTTCGTTTGCATATTTGTTAAGATAATATTTATTTTGCAGGTGTAGTTAGATTTTCCTTCTACAAAAATATAATTTTATAATAGGATAAGGATTAGTGCTATTGAGTTTAAGATGAGTAGTGGAATGAGCAATGGCTAGAAGGTATAGACTTGGAGGCCCTATGAAGCCTAGAGTACTCTAACCTAAGAAATGAAGATAAAAAAGATATTAAAGACCCTCATAGCTCTATTTTTATTATGAATTATAATCTAAGTTGTATAAGAGTAAAACTCAACTACCTAATTTCATTTCTATTCCGAGGTGTACAACGCTACTTAGCCGCACTGACTTTTTATTCTTGTACATGATTGATGTTTGGTAATTGTGTTGACATTAATTGCATAACTAAATGATATGCTTTTTATAGGTTTCTTTAAGTGTGATTGTTTTCTATGTGGCTTCAATGCGGTAGGCTCTTTATAAAAAATAAAATTTCTACCAGAATTTAATAACTCCAACTAAAAAAAATGTATGCAACTCACAACTTCATCTTAAAGCTTATGAAGTTAATCAAGAGAATAAAAGATTTAGTAATCCCTTAGCTGTATGGTTGTATATTGTAATAGCATGCTTGCATATTGTTTCACTCTTGCAATTAGGGGATCTCTACTCTTGTACTATAGTTGATATGTTCATGTGAGAACAATCCCTTGTAGTGAAGAACATCATTTCTTTTTGTTTTAGCTCATAACCATTTTTTGGCATGCATATAGGCATAAACTCTCCCAAGCCTGTGTCCAAAATGAAATAAAATATATAAATTTTATTGCATCAGTTTATATCATAATTTGCACACCCATCATGATCTAGTCTCTTAGAGAGTGAGTTTGGGACTCTAAATTCTTTCCTAATTAATAATATCCTAACAATCATGCACTTACATAAGACTGGACTGCATAGTTTTGAATCATAGGAGAGCTAGTTAGTAGCCACTATAGGTGGTTGCAAGTCCAGAAGAGTCTATATTAGTTCATTCTCTCTAGTGGAAATGAACCAACTTATCCCATTCTCTTCAAGTAGATTTAGGTCAAACTTAAAGCTTATGCAAGAGTACTTTAGATATAAGTTCAAAGGTGACTTGTTTCTCTTTTTCTACGAGTGTAAATCCTCATTGCTTAGATGTTTCTGTAATCTTTTATTATTGGAATATAAGTCCTAATTTTCTGAAAAAAATGCCAACTTAAACAATCATAATTCTCTACTTCAAAAATTTAAAACCTAATAATAGGATAGTTGGAGTGCTTATTGGGTTTCCTAATATCTAAATTAATTCTTTTTTTACTCCTAATTAGATTCTGTTAAAAACTCTTCTTAATTGAGTCTTCCCCCTTGATTCCTAAAATTACTAAACATTTGATACCAAGTTTTGAAATCTATGTAGATGTTATCCAATCACTTTAATCAAGAGTATTCTTTGGAGATTCATATCTCCCAAGATGTAATTACCTATAGAGGTTTGCCACTAGGGGAACTTAAGAATGCCCCTTAAAATAAACTCTACTTTGCTCCATCCATGTGAAGTAGGAAAAAAATCTCTGGTATATCGAAGACCTATCAAGGAGTCCTTATTAAGTAATCAAATTCATAATAGGGTAATATATTTATCTTTTGAGATAATATATTTATCCCTCCATGATGTATTTGATTGCCTAAATAAGTACCCCAAGATCTGAGTGGTGTTTCATATAAAATTCCCACATATTTTTCTAGCGACCCCACTAGGAAAGTTCCTCTCTCCATCTTTAGTGATTTTCTAATATCTCTATATATCGGTAGTAAGCTTATGCCACTCATGAGCTTAGACTACCATTTATTCTGATGGATGTCTTGTTCATTTCTTCTTTGGGCAAGTGTTGCCAAAATATTTTCTTGGTTCTAGAACATCTTATTTATCACTAGCTAATGAGTACGTTCTAGAATCTCCCATTAGATTCCCCTAATAGGACAATCCAATAAAATTTTGATTAATCATTGAAGTCAACACAATATTTGATTATCTCTTTAAACTAATTTTCATACTCAAGCATGGAAAGTTAGGTTTATAGAATCCCGAATTATTAAATTCATAAAATTTTCAAACCCACTTCCTGGTGTGATTTGAAGCTCAAATAAGAATTTATGCAAGTCTTTAGACCCCACCCATCATAGCTCCATCTTATGAGCATGGATCAAAATTTTAATTTTCATATAGATAAATAATGTTACTCACTCTCAATAGGATTAAGCACCCTCACAATAACAATCAACTTAACACTAAGGCATTATGTCATCCGATAAGCCTATTTTCTCTTTTACCACTAGTGTGGGTTTGGCTATGGATGTCTCACTAATTCCCTTATCATTAAGTTTGGGTTGGACTTTGACAATTTCAAGATGACTTGTAATGGCCCAACCCTCACTGTGGATAATCATGAAGAGGTAGCAGACAAGAAACCCCTTCTACAGTTTGACCTGAGATCAGAAGTAAAATTTTCCTCCTAAAAAAGGAAGTCTGTTAAGGTTCCCACTTTACCACTATCATCTATTGTTTCCACCACTAATAGAATGGAAAAGATTGGGGTGACACACAAAATAGCTTTATTCTCCAAAGGGAAGGACAAGATTGAGCCAGTAGTTGTCCCATCAATTTTGAAGTAGGTTCTTCCTCTCGTCACATTCCCCTCACCAAGACTCAAAGTAGGAACATGAATAGAAGTTGATAAAGCTATATGAAAGGATGTCTAGGAGGTATATACCTCATCCTAAATGACTGAGGATGGGTTCTCTTATGAGACCTCTCCCTTTCTTTGGGGAAGTAGGTTTCACCCATTCTCTGCATCTAAGGAGAGGAAAACATTCGACGCATTGCCATAATACACCCACATCCATTTAAGAATGATACACTTGCTAGGGATAAGAGAGGAACACCCTGTGCTAGTCTGAGGTCAGTTTTCAAACATATGAGAATGAAGCACAAATGGTCTGAGTCTGAAGTAGTGAGAAGTTTGAGAACAACCATCCCGAGAAGTGTCTCGGATGAGAAAAGGGAGGTCCATAGAGGCCAAATTAACAGTTAAGGCTACTAGAAGTGAAAGGAGAAGGTTCTCCGGTAGTCGATGGCCTCCACATTAATGGATAGACATCATAGTTTACACAAGTCTGACTATATAGGTGAATCCGATCTGATTGTACTCACTTGGTATGACCTAGAGAGGTGGACATCCATGGAACCATAGTTAGTGTGGTCACCACCACATCACTTTGTTCATAGACTCCCCTCTTCTATATAAGTGATAACATCTAAGTCCCACAAAATATCAAAACCAGTCTAAGGGAAGGCATGCCCCACCTCGAGGGATTAAACTATAACTAGAGGGCCAAAATTCCTCTTCTCTTTCTAGTGACATGAGGCCGGTCTCTCCCATTCAACCTCCTATTTTACCAGCAAAGAAAATGGCATGGAGGTCCAAAAGTGTAGTCATGGCTCCACCATGATCACTTGATGGAGGGGAGGAAATAGAGGAGGAACATCCACTTTGCACATAACCTAGACTAGTAGATGAACAAATAGTTTAAGAGGTTCGATGCAGGTAGAAGATCTAGTTACTTATAGTGATCACCCAGTATATGTTCCAGTAGTCCTAGGCCAGGTAGATGATCAATCTTTAGATGACATACAAGAGGACTATCGCATAGTAGTAAGACAAATAGTTGAGGATGATCACTCTTATCGAGATAGTGGCATGGTAGACTTGAATGTTGATGAGGATGATCTTCTAGATGATACAACAGAGATACATATGGTTGACACTTGAGGCTCCCTGCATAAAGAATAAAAACACCCCCAGGATGTACAATATGTTGTAGTTGAGGAAGGCGAGACTAGACTTGAACACTATTACCCGAGACAAAAGAAGGACTGGTTGTGGGCGAAGAGTGGAAGAGTTAATGTCAGTGGTCTTGTTCCTTCATGGACAAACCCTAATCCCCCAAGCCATACCTATGGAGGTAGATAAGCCTAACCTAGTTCATAAAGTGGATATAAATAAAAGCACTATTCTTTTAGATGAGGATGTTGGTAGTTTGCATAAGAATGGTACAAAAGTACAGCTCTTCACGAGCGAGATATCAAATAGTTTGTGGAACAACAAGTTAAGGAGGCATTAGCAAACCCAAGGGGCCTCATTAATTTCAAAGGAGAGATCTTACCTAAAAGGAATTTGATGTAGTGCAATATCCTAAGTGGTTTGTACCACTATCCTTTAAAATTTTTTATGACACTGAGAACCTATAACAACACATTGCCCATTTCAAAACTAGTTGTTGTAATGCTAGAGGCAATGATGCTCTTCTATTTAGATAGTTTATTAGCAACCTAGTAGGTGTAACATTTGATTGGTACACCGAACTACCTAATAGTTTAGTGAAGACTTTCATAGAGTTAGAGCAGCTATTCATTAAGAGGATTGCAGTCAACAAAAGGTGACTATAGGGGATTTAATATTTGAAAAATAAAACCTAGTGAATCCCTGGTTGATTATATTCTTAGATAGAGGGACCTTACTATGAAGGTGAACCTTAGCTTCAAGAGCAGCATGCCATTGAGATCTTGCTCAAGAACATGACCTAGTGGCATTCATGCTCAAAGTTTTACCATTAAAACTTTTGAGAAATTGATCAATAAAATAGTCAAATTTCATGAAGAAGCTAAGTTATCATTATTAGATCATTGCAAGCCAAAGCCATAGAAGGTGTTAGAGAAAAGACCTGGGTGGTCTCTATAGTTGACAAAGGGAAACAACCCATGCGGGTCCAACCCGAGAGACCTAGGTCCTAGCCACCACCACTTCCACTGCCACGTCCATAGCCTGATAGAAGTACCCCTACTAGGGGTTGGGTAGCTACATTCCGCCTACTCTTACTGAAAAGTTTAATAAGCCTTATTCATTTAAGAATGAGGTAATTAGAAAAATTTTTAAGAATTTCAAAGAAGCCTAATTTTCAGCTACCTGAACCCAAGAGGCCAGAGGAAGTGGGCAAGAGTGATGATCCTAATTTTTTCCCCTACCACCACATGCTTGGACACATCTTAGAGAATTATATTACCTTCAAGGATTGGCTTGAGTGAAGCTACAAATCTAGAGCTATAGTGATGCCCAAAGAATACTTAGTAGAACATACTATTGGTTATATCAAAGTAATCTCAGGAATCATTTGATCCTCTCAATACTAAAGAAGGATGAGATATTTTTTTTTATCTCGAACCTCTCATAAAATTATTTCTAAAGTAACAAACCTCCTCTCAGACTTGAACCAGCTCAGACCTCCACACCACTAGTAAGTCTACAAGATGAGGAATGTTGAGCACAAACAACCTATATGAACTCGAGATACATCAGTAATAGCATCGCCTATCACTCCTACTATCTCTAATTTTAGGAGCATAATGTCTACGAATGGGAGCATCAAGCCACTCATGCTGCTTACTCTATTTGACTTTTTTTTTTTGTACTATCAGAGGAAAATAAAGTAATAAAAAAGAATTCTACTTATATCATGTCTCTTCATGGTGAAAATGATTATTATAATCTCAATCCTAATGATAACTCTCAAAATATCAATAATTAAAATGATTCCGATCAAATCTTTTCATATGATGACTTCAACTCTCATAGTGACATCCTTATCTTAAATCTTCAAGGAGCCCTTATTGAGATAGAGTTGGAGTCATTTGCTTTTGAAGATCCATTAAGATAAGCTTTGGAAACCCTCGATGAGCAGGTATATGCTACTATGATTCCCTCCATAGAAGAGATCGTAGAAATTAGCCTCCATAGGGGTAGCGTTCTACCTCCTAGGATGACACCTCAAGATAAGGGAAAATAAGCCATTGGTTTCAAGTGAACAAATAGACCTTCTACAAGATGATTGAGCATAGGATATGTTTGTGGATAATCAACCCAATGTTGACTACAATGTCTTAGCACATCTTATAAAGTTTCCAGGCTAAGCATATATGATGCCCTCGTCTTACCAAAGATATGAGGGAGTCTTTGATCAAGACTCTTTTAGATCATGAGATATGCATAGCTTAGCTGACCGTTACTTCTATAGCAAAAGATAAGCTTGCTATTTTAAAGAGGTTTCAGGAGTTACTTTCTCAAATGAAGATCTGCTCTTAAGGACTATTGACTATAACCACCCATTATATATATCAGTAAACATAGACAACTTTATATTATCCAAAGTACTTGTTGACCGGGTGTGTTGGTCAACATCATGAGTCTAAGAACCCTTGCCTACTTGAGGATCGACATCACCAGGCATAGCTTTGATAAGATGATGTTGAAAGATTCAATGAACATGATGAGAGGGCCTTAGGGTCAATCACATTACTATTACAAATTGGTGACTTGAAGACTGAGGTGAAGTTCCATATTATAGATTCAAATACATCATTCAATGCTTTGTTGGGGAGACCCTGGATACTTAAGAACAACATGGTACCATCCTCACTCCATTAGTTCATTAAGTTTGTGTGCAATAGCTTAGAATACTACATTAAAGGTGATTTGAAGCCATTCTTAGTACATGAGGTCGGGATATATGAAGATGCAAGTTACTACCTCCCCAAAAGGCAAAGTGTATACTCTTATGATATACAAAATAATGTCAATAAAAAATAGAGAAAGAAAAAGAAAAACAAATAGAAAAAAAAGAAAAAAATAGAATATGAAAAAGAAAATAAAAAAAACTTGGGGAAGGAAGTAGAGTTTGACATCACCTTCCATTTACATCTTACCTCTACTTTCCAACAAACAGGTGAGATGTCTCAACCTCTTGTGGGATGAGGAAGAGGTGGGCTCAGGAGGAGGCAGAGAGAGAAAGATCAATATAGACCCCTGACTCGAGATCCTCCACAACCAGCTCAAGAGTTTCCCACCATCTACATAGACTTAGAATTTAGCTCAGAAGATGAGTTATATGTAGTCAGTGCACTAGTTGCCTCCCCACATCTAGAAACTCAATTAAAGATAGCAATAGAACCAAATAGCGATGATGAAAGGGTCCCTAAGCAAAGCATTGATGTATCTAAATTATTATTAAATGAGAGGATTAACTAGTATGTGAGCGCTTTAGCTCTAACCCCACTCTCCTCAGAGACTATTAAGAGTTTAGTAGGTAAAGCTACACCACAAATGAATGAAAACTCTAAGCCTCATAAGTTTTTCTTAGGAGCATCATTCTCAGGTTCAAGAGTTGATGTAGAACTTGGGGAGTGAATCTTACAAAAAATAATAGAATTACCTTTTGACTAATACTCTCCTTACATTCAAAATTTAATAAAATAAGGATTGATACCACATGCATGGTCCAGGAGTAAATCAGATTACTATGAGAAAATATGGAGAAATAAATGAAAGAAAGTATAGTCAAGACTAGGGCTAGGATTTGGTATAGTTGGTCTTATAGATGATGATGAATATTATTTAATCATCACCAATAATTTGAAGTTTGATATGTTCTTTTTAAACTAAACCAATTCATGTGAAGAAGTTTATCTAAAAACTTCAGATGATCTAGATGATCGTCTGGTTATAATCAAATCAATATGGCACCTAATGATGAGAAAAATATTGAATTTAGAACTCGATAAAAATCTTTTGCTATAAGGTCATGCCTTTGGGCCTTAAGAATGCGAGTGCCACGTATCAGCGGGTCATGACTAGAATCTTCGACAAACTTATCCATCACCGGTTGATTATTATATTGATGATCTCATAGTCAAAAGTAAAGAAAAGGAAAACCACATATATGATTTGATAGCAGTGTTTGAATGGTTACGATGCTATAACCTAAAAATGAACCCTCTGAAGTGTGCCTTTGGGGTAAGCACAGGAAAGTTTCTAGGGTTTGTAGTATGACACCATGGGATCGAGATAAATCTAGAGAAAATCAAAGCAATATTAGATATGTCACTTCCTAAAAGCCTAACCCAACTCAAGTCATTTTAAGGAAGGTTGGTGTATCTAAGACACTTTATGATGTAGAACATCATGTGGATCAAGAAATTAGAGCTCAAGGTTCATTTATAAGATCTCAAGCTAAGGCTACAAAAAATTCAAGAAAAAAGTAGGCATAACCCATTAGCCTACTAAGGTGGATTTTATGATTTCATCTTTTTCTAATTATGGAATTTTTAATTTTCTTCTAGAAACTCTAGGTTTGAAATTTTGAATTTAAAAAATTCAAAGCATGACATGTGATGTGGTTGAATCAATATTAAATAATAGCATGTGAAATGGGTGGATGTCATAAAATAATAAGATAACTTAATGCTTCACATTAATGTGGCCACCTACCTTTCTTTCTATGTTTGAATTATTTTTTTAAAAGATATTTGTAATGGCTATAAATAGTCCCATTGCTGAAATGAATGAAGATCTTTTGGCAATTACAAATTATTTGAGTTGTTCTTGTGGTTTGAGAGCTTAGTGGCCAAACCTTCACATTATTTTGTGGGAACAATTTTCTCACCTCCAATACCCAATGTAATTTGTTTTAATCTTTCTTATATCTCTTAACATCATCTTCATTCATACACTAAGCTTTCTACTCTCCTCCATAAGCCTATACCTTCATTCCACTCAATAATACCTCTACTTTGATTATGACTTAGTCCTAGTCCTTACACCAAAATAATTACTTAAATCAACTACTCTAGATCATAAATAGATATTATAACCTAAACCTCCATAAGTATTTTTTTCCATTTACCTCAAATCTCGTACCTTATTGTTAAATTTTAAATTAGCCTAAGTTAGTCCAAATTACACCTGTTTAAGTTATCCCACCCACTATCATATTATCCTACGCCCTTCATTATTTCACAAAAACTTCAAATACATATTTATATATTAATCTAAAGATCTATGACTATTTAATCCTCTCAATCTCACTAAAAGAAAGAATACACAGTTCCATCAAATTTGATATCAGAGCGAAGCATGGAAGGAGCAAATTTGGCCAAAAGTTTGCTTCAATAAAGGGAGCATCTCAAGTGGTGAACTTGTCTTCAAACTTTTGAGTTTTCTTGGACTTCTGAGGTTAATTAATTTTCCTTTATATGATAGTTTAAATTTATATTAGTAGCTTGAAAAGATATATATCGCTTGCAAGTTTACAATGATAACATAAAATTCTAATTAGTAAGCTCTATTATATAATTTAGTCATTTCCCGATTGTGTGAACTTTCCAAAAAGGAAATTAAGAGAATACCTTAGTGAGGAAGTGCTTCACCCTAAATACAACCTAGTCATTAGTGCAAATCAAAATTTAATTGCTTGCTTTATTATCTTTGTTAATATTTATGATTAATTTTAGAAGTTTCTTTTATTAAGTTATGATAACTTGCTTTCTTAAAATGAAAAAAAGGAGGCTTGATAATTTTGAGCATTTTTTCATTGTATTAAAAATAAATTAAAAAATACATGCATAATAATATAAATGTGTTAAACTTGGTGATTTTGGAGGCTAAGTAGAATTTTGTCAAAAAGACCTAAACTGTCTAAGGAGAGCTTGGCATGTAAGTGGTCTTGTACCCCCCATTCTCACCTTTCTCTTAGTCTAAAATTTCATTTTGATTGCAAAATTATATTATATTTGTTTATTGTATTTCTTTTTTTTTTCTTTAATCCACTTTATATATATATATATATATTGAAATCTAATGGCACCAAAATTTATCTCTTAGGACCAAGCTGAAATATTGATTAGATTAGTTGATGCCTTAGACCTTAGGATCCATGAAAATGAATTAAAAACTCAACAAATATTAGAAGAAAGTAATAATCAATTCTATGTAAGAACTTAAAGAATAAATATAAACTCTTATAGTTCATTTATAAAATAATAGAGTACAAACTCCTCCTCTAATACCTGCTCAGATGCTTATAGGGATAAATGAAAAAGATTTATATTTAAACCATAGAGAAAACCGATCACTTAGAAGACCATAATTTTCTAGAAATGGTGGAAGGGGAGAAAATTATTTCAAGACTACTGAAAACTCAAATGATCCATCTCTATGAGTTAAAGTAGAAGCACCAACATATGATGGTGTACATGAACCAAATAAATTTCTTGATTGGGTAGTTCAAATGGATGACTTCTTTGATTGGTAAAATGGATGATTATCAAATGGTTACTTTTGCTAAAATGAAATTGATAGGATATGCTAAAATTTATTGGGCAAATACTTTAGCTAAAGAATAAAGATTGTGAAGGACAAAACTCATTGGATAAAAATGAAAGAAATTTTAAGAACAAAGTATTGTCTTAGGCATCATGATAAGAAGCTACATAGTCAATTATTAACTTTAAGACATGGTAATCACCTTGTAACTGAATACTTGAGTGCTTTTGAAGTTGTAGTTTCTAGAACTAATTGTGTAGATAATGATTGATAATTAACCAATAAATTTGTTATTGAACTTAGAACTAACATTAGAAATGAAGTTGAATTATTTGACCCATAATCTTTAGAGAAGCATTTCACTATGTCTTATTGGTTGAACTGCAAAAGAAATCTGCTTCCATCTTTAAAATTAAAAGTCAAGTACCTTCCACTTCATCCCATAAGTCTATTATTAGACCCACCCATCCAATTGGCCCAACCCTTTTGCTTAAAACTTCTATTGAAGGGTGCTCTAAGAGCACTAGAGAAGTAATATGTTTCAAATTAGGTCATTTGATCCAGAGTTGACATGTGTGGGCCCCACCAAGCTAAAAAGCAAACTAATCAAAATTTGATTAATTTAAGTCATTTTAAATACTTAAATTTATCAAATTAATATAAGAAAAATACTAAACTAATTAATTCTTAATTTAGTGATAACTGAAATGGTATAATTGAATCACTTAATCTAAAGGGACCTAAACTAACCCTCTAGAACCTAACCTCAAAATTAATTAAAATTAAATTAAATTAAATATTCTAAAATACTTTAAAATTATATTTGAACATAATTTAAACTTTTCTTGGGTTTGATTTGACCAAATTGGTCATTTGATTCAAGTAAACCCCGATTTAAACCATTAAGCCAAAATTGACCCAAAATAGATCTAAATCAAAATAAAATCCAAATTAATTAAAATCAATTGCTCCATGTCATTTCAAATACTCAATCAAATATAATTTAAGCTTGAAAATTCTTGAACTTAGGTAATATTGGTCATTTAACCCATGTGAACCAAATCGGATAAAAATGGGTTTAAATCAAACTTAACTCTCAACATAAATTAAACCAAATCAATGCTTAAAATTATTCTTAAACCCCAAATTGACCCAAATTGATCTGTATGAGCCTATCAAGCTAAAATCAAAATAAATTAAAATTAAATCAAACTAATTTCTTTAAATCACTTTTAAAATTTAATTAAACTTAATCTAACTCTTATTTGGGTCCAAATTATCTAATTTGGTCAATTTGGCTCATGGATCCAAGTGAACCCAAATTGGTCCAATTTGACTTATTTAAGTTAAATTAAGTTGATTTAGGTTCAAGTTAAATCACATTAATTAATCATAGATATTATAGATAATTATTTAAATATAATTTAAACTTAACTTTAAATCAATTGGACAAATAAAACTCATTTGATTCAACTTAATTCAATTTGGATTAAGTTGAGTCAACTCAAGTCGTAACCTAAAATGAATTCACTCACCTCCCCATACATTAAATTCATTCAAAATTTTAGATAAAGGGCATGCCAAACACAAGGGAATAAAGAAAGAGGGATGTGAGCATGATGAGAAAAAATTTTTTTTTTCTTCACATGGGAGGGCATGAAGAAAAAAAAAGGAATTATCTACATGCCTCTTTTCTTCTCATGATAACATACTAAAAATCACACACACACCTCCTCCCAACAACCCCCTCTTTGCATCTCTTGTGCTCTCTAAGTCCAAGAGCCACCAATTTCTAGCAATAGGTGGTGGTGCATGGTAGTCGGAGTATTCCATAGGGAGGCAAAGGAGGAGATCCAACAAGATCTTCTAGTATCCACCAAACATGGGCTTCATTGAGTAACTTTTCTAAACTTTAGATCAACCACAGGTGTTTGTGTTTGGTGAAAAATTTGTGTGTATCTAGAATTTTTCGGTAGATCCCATTGCAGTTTCTTTCTTTCAATTCTCCTATGTGAAAAAAAGGCAATTTTTGACTTAGATCATTAGAAGATCACAAATCCGGTGATGTTTTGGGTAGATCCCATCCATCTAACCCTTTTGGTTTGCCTCCCATGAGAGAGATAACCTATGGACCATTCATCTTACTTGGATAGAATGGATGGCCATGATTAGATCTACTTTTGATTTATTTCATTAGATTTGACTTGAAATTTAAAAAATCATAAAATATAAAATACTAAACCAAAATATATAAATAGGGCTCTATGGAATCATCTCTGTAAGAGAAATCTAATCCCTCAATTTGGATGAATATTTTAAGAGTAATTTGAGTTTTAGTGAAATCTCTATTTATTTAACTACTCTTAAAATACTAAACCAATCAAATTGAAAATTTCAAAAAAGAAATTTAATGTTCTTGCTTACCTATCATAAAAATTTATAGTTAATTAGTTTTCTAGTTTAAGAGTTATTAATTTTTAAAGAAAATTGGCTATTTTTAAATAAATAATTAATTAAAAATTATAAAAATTACGAAGATTCTTCAAAATAATTTAAATCACTTTAATAAAAATTAAAGATCTTTAAAAATTAATTAGACCATCTGGATCACACTAAATTACAAAAGTAATTAAATTAGGTTTTAATTAAGTATTAATCAATTACTTTAATTACATAGAATTTTAAAAAATTATAACTAACTATCAAATTTTTTTTTTAAAATATAAATAAATCCACTATGGAAAGCTTAGATAGAGGAGAATCTAAGAAAAATAAAATCTCTAGGTTTTATTCAATGAATAGTGACTAATTATGATTTGAATTTTCAACTAATTACCTTAATTAAGCCCTAATCACTTGGATAATTAACTTTAGATTTGACATGTTGAATATATGAGATGATCTCTATCTCACATTATTTTATTGGATTAATTTCTCAAGCAGATTAAAAGAATCAAAATTTTAAATCTAAATTATCTCTCTTATCCAATTAAGTAATTTTTAAGATTAAGAAAATTATGAAATTGATTAAAGGTGTTAATTAATCATTATAATAGTAAGGATAATAAAAAAATAATTAGGACCACTCTTCCTAATTATTTTCCAAGATTATCACTAAGGTGCTTAATTAATTAATTAAATAGTTAGATGAAATTTAAATATAAAGCTATCATAATTAACTTAATTAATAAAAAATATATTTAATTGACCCTCCTTATGTGCTTAGTTAATATAAGTATCTTTAATAAAATTATGATTCTCCATTGGTGTGGAAAATTATAAAAATAATTAGCTTAATCTTCTTAATTTAATTATTTATTAAATATGAGCTTAATTGCATTAGAATCCTTAAGATAATGTAAATTTTATTTTCAAAGTATATCATCATAATTTGTGCTCATGCTTAATAATTAATCAAAGTAAAAGTTTTTTGAGAGAGTAATTAAATGGATTATTAATGGGTCAAACTTAATTAATTCATAAAAGCAACTTAAATTCTCTTTAAATTTATTAACAAACAAATATGGATATGGGCTGAACACTAACTCTTGTTTCCCCCCTTTAGGATTAAATAACACAAAACCATAAAACTAAAATCCAAAAAAGACTTTAATTAGACTTAAGGTATGGTTATTTAATGTGATTGTCCTTACGTTTTAATGAAGCCAAATGAATCATCTCATAATGTAATTATTTCACTTCAATTATCACAAATTTTCATTTCATATGTCCCATACATTTATATTTTAAATTTAAGAAGAATATATTACATTTAATTTCATGATGTGCGAAGCTATAAATATATGGTGTGGCTATTATCACTAATAAATTTTAAATTATTTTCTCACTTTAATAAATAATCATATGCTAGATTTTAATAAAATAATTTAGATCCAAGCTTTGTATTTACAAATTTTATTATAAATGATAAAAAAAGTTTACTTGTCTTTCATGCTTAAAAGAATAATAACTTACAACCTTTCATAATAGTATTCTTATATTTATGTATGTGTATATATGTATTTGGGCTAACAAGTATATAGTCTGGGAATCCCGGGAACAAGAGGCTTTAAGTAGCCCTGAGGAGGTCCTAGATAACCTCACTTCCATAATTTAACAAAGGCACATACTTGTATAATTTCTTGCATCCCTACACACATGTATAAATGTGAAATGAAGTTCCTTTTGCTATAAAATTCATGCATAGTCATACTTCAAGTGTGTTTAAAAGAATATATATATATATATATATATGCATTCAATCAAAATGGAGAAAAGTAAAATAGTGATGTATATTGATAATGAAGTTAAGATAATAAAAGTATTCATTTGATTATAATTTGGCTTCATTAATATTAAGATGTCTTTCATGTTAAATAATCCTCATTAAGTCAAATCCAAACATAGGTCTAAGTAAAATTCATGAATGTTTCATTAAAGACTTGAAAGTTATAAAAATTCATTCATTAAAATCAACCTAAGGTAGGGATTAAATAGACTCAACTCTCTCTCTTTTCTTTATAATATTAAATTACAATTAAGAAACAAACAAGAAAACATATAAGTTTATCTAAACTTTAAACAACTTAAAGTATAACCACCAATGATAAGAAATTTGAACATTCGATCATTAAAAAATCCTAACTCTAAAGTCCAATTAAGACATATCTCACATGGCCTTCGCACACACATTAGAATACTAAGTCACCAATATTAGTATTAGGTTAGGTCGATGATTATTGTGATGATGCGTTTTGTTTTGTGATGTATTATTTTAAACTGAATGTTTGGATTGTTTGTGCATAGACTGGATGTTAGGGCGATATTAGACTAATGATGTCTTTCAGGATATTATACTTAAGGGATCATTATTATAATAATAAAACATAAATGTTTTTACTTGCAATTTCTATTTAAGTCCTTAAGCATGATCCATTATGGCAAGTGGGCTTGGTTAACCGTAGGCAGGGTGCTAATTCAAAATGTATAAAATATAACTACTTAGTTTGCATGCTTGTTAAGCTAATCTTTGTTTTGCAGGTGTAGTTAGATTTTTCTATTACAAAACTATAATTTTGCAATAAGATTAGGATTAGTGCTATGAGGTTTCAGATGAGAAGTGGCTAGAAGACTTAGACCTAGGAGGCCTTATGAAGCCTAGAGTACTCGAACCCAAAAAGTAAAAATTAAAAAAAAAAGAATTGAAGACCCCATAGCTCTATTTTTATTATAAATTATAATCTAGATAGTACAATGGTAGAGCTCAAATACCCAACTTCTTTTCTATTCTAGGATGTACAATGGTACCCAACTACACATAACTTTTATTCTTTTACGTGATTAATGTTTGATTGTTGTATTTACATTGATTGTGTAATAAAAAACATGCTTTATTATAAGTTTTTTAAAGTGTGATTGTTTTCTATATAGCCTAGACACGATAAACTCTTTAGAAAAAAATTAAATTTTTTACCCTAATTTAACAACTCTAACTAAAAAATAATAATTATGCAACTCATAACTTCATCTTAAAGCTTAAGAAGTTAATCAAGAGAATAAAAGATTTAGTATCCCCTTAGCTGTATGGTTATCTTACTCTTGCAAATTGGGAATCACTACTCTTGCACGATATGGGACAGGCTTGACCTGTGGGAGCAGTCCCTTGTAGTGGAGAACACCCTTTCTCTTTGATTTAGCCCATAATTATTTTTTGTCATGCATTTAAGCATAAACTCTCCCAAGCTTGAGCCAAAATGAAATAAAATATGTAAATTTTATTGCATTAGTTTAGGTCATAATTTGCACACCCATCATGATCTAGTCTCTTTGGAAGTGAGTTTAGTCTCTTTGGGAGTGAGTTTAGTACTTTAAATTATTTCTTAATTAATAATAATTTAATTATTTTGCACTTATATAAGACTGGATCACATGATTTTGGAGAGTTAGCTGCACTCTATAATGAACCAACTTATTTTTTCTTTAGAGAAATGAAATCTTAGCTTATGCAAGAGTATTTTAGATATAGGTTCTGAGGTGACTTGCTTCTCTTTTGTTACAGGTATTAATTCTCACTGCTGAGGCATTTTTATAATTTTGTATCATAATTCTCTACTTCAAAAATGTAAACCCCAATAATAAGATAGTTAGAGTGCTTATTGGGTTTTCCAGTATCTAAATGCATTTCCTTCTTACTCCCAATTGGATTATGTTAAGAACTCTTCCTAATTGAGTCTTCCCCATTGATTCCTAAAATTACTAAACCTTTGATACGAAGTTTTGAAATCTATGAAGATATTAGCCAATCATTTTAATCGAGAGTATTCTTAGGAGATTCACACATCCCAAGATATATTTAATTATAGAGGCTTGCCTCTACAAGGAACTTAAAATCCAATTTAAAATAAACTCTATTTTACTCCATCCATGTGAAGTAGGAGAAAATTCTCTAGTATATTGAAAACCCATCAACCTGAGGAGTCCTTATTAAGTAATCAAATTCATAATAGGATACTGTGTTTATCTTTCAAGATAATACATTTATTCCTCAATGAAATATTTGATTTCTTAAATAAGTACCCCAAGATATGTGTGGTGTTCCAAATAAAATTCTCACACTTGAAATGATGTTGAGTAACTAATTTCAATTATATCATTCACATTAACATAATAATTAAAATCACTAACTTTTGTAGTGTTAATGACACCATGATTTTGAGGTCTTATTGTCATTATAAACCTTGACATGAAATTTATATCCACTAATATAGAATCTTATATATCATTATGCAATTTTGCTATGTTCAAATGCTAGAGATTTCACTACTTCTGATATTAATGGATCATTATTAGTCATAACCTACATAAATAGGTTTTCTTAATAATGCATTTATACATGTCAATTTATAACTATAAAAATAAATTAACTCATGTTGTTTAAACTATTGATGAAATGTTTTGTTCACAAGCTTTTCAATATCAGAACAATTAAGATGTGAATTCCCACATCTTTTGTTTTCACACATTCTATGAAAGTTTCTCTACATGTTGATGATATTAATACAATGACAAAGAGTATATCTATAAGCTTGCAATAAATATTTTTCATCTAAGATAGAAGATAACACCTTGCACAATGAAAATCTAGCACTTGAGAAGAGATAATGTTGCCTCTCTTCATTTGACAAGCATTGTTTAGTGATAAATTTATTTTTCAACTTAGATCCTTCAAGATATTTAGAAAAAATTAAATTTCTTTCTTAGCAATATGTCTCAACAATTGAACCTTCAGGTTGTGTCTTATTTCCAACATACTATTCAAGTGTTGAAATAGTATAAAAATTGTAAAATCTCAATTAATTAATTAACATATTATTAAAAAAATTCATAATTTACCTCTCAAATGAATACATACATTTATAATTGAGAAGATCACTGAACTTAATTTCTTCAACTAAAAAAGAAAATGGACTATTATTGTGAAAGATGAAAGAAAAAATTCCTCCATTTGACATAAGGTCAATACAATATTAATGTAAAGCTTTTCTAATTAATCTAGAATGATAATCTTGCTGCATATTGACTTCAAAAATCATGAAATGTCAACAACAATGTGCAAAACTTTCTTTGATGGCACCCAAGACCTAAGTGCAATGGGGAAGATGTCTAGGCTTGTAATTTTATAATCATTAATATTAATAGATCTATATGTATTTGATACACCCTTTGATAATTTTAAATTTTTGAGCACTTCACAAAAACATCAATCTATCTTTATTTTTGATTTTTTGACATTGTGAATCAAGCTGGTTGCAAAACATAACTACCATTTTCTTGAATTTGAGGTTGCAGTCCACTCTTCACCCTAATATAAACTAAATTTTATTGTGCTTGCAAACAATCTTTAAAATTCTCAAGATCAAGAGTGGCAAAAAAATTATCACAAATATTCTTCTCTATATTCATGCCATCTAGATTATGATGTAATATATTATTTTCCTAGTAAGGCAAGTTGAAGAAAATGCTTCTTTTCTTCCATAAAATTAGATCATTTGGTTGTTCAGTGATTAAATCACCATTTCTTCATTTAAGTGTCTTCTGCTTATTTTTATTTGACTTACCAAAAATAAATTGTACTCTTCCTATTTATGATAGTATTTGACTTCTACTAAGCCTTTGAGGTCCGTAGATCGAATCTCCTTAATATTATATAAAAAAATGGTTCTGGTAATGATATACATGATTTGTTGGTATTCAATGTCAATGATCCATATAACAAATTTTTTTGCTATTGTACAACAACAATGCTCTTATGTTACATGTACAGATAAATCTTCCTTTTGTACTCCACCCAGATTGCATACCATAGATACAAAAATCATTAATTTTTCACAATAGGATTGCACATAAAGTAAAATTTTGTCTAATTACAACATCATAGCACTGCACTCCTTGCTATAAATAACATAACTATTGGTTAAGTGATTGTAAATAAATATCAATATCATTTCCTTGACTCTTCTCCTGTGGTATAATCATGGATAACATGAAAAAAATTTATTTCATTCTAATCGAAAGTGTCAAATTATATGGAATAACAATTAGCTAGCAAAATGCTATATGAATTAGTCATTATATTAAAAAGATTCAATCCATCTGCCAAACCAAGATGAATATTTCACAGATCTATTGCAAAATTTGGGTGTTGTGCAACAAATGCTTTCCATGCACTCCCATTAGCAACATGTCGTATCAAACTATCTGTATTTTTATGTTTAGCATGCCACACCATCTCTGCAGTAGTTTTTTTTAATAATTATTGCAATCTAAGAGTCAAGAGAAAATATCATAGTACTTTGATTGTCTTCTTATGAGTTTTTTCCTTCTCTAAGTTTTTCCTCCTGATTAGTAGCCCATCTTAATGAACAACATATATACATACATCTGCTTCAGCTTTATCCCTTCAAAATAACATATAATCATTAGGGCATGCATCTATCTTTGTGTAGCCAAGAACAACTACTTTCATTTTTTTTTACCTCATGGGTGTTTTTAGTCAATGAAATCCTTTCAAAGAAGGCATCAAAAAGCAACGATAGTAACATATTAAAAGATCTTGCAATCCAAGAGTGTGAACACTTAAGATGAAATAAGTGCAGTATAAATGATAATTTTGAAAATGATTTACACCCTAGATACAACTCAACCTTTGTATCTTCTAACAATTTGGAAAACTTTGTCTGAGCATTTGATGAATGTACACCATGATTTTCACATTCATCTCTGAAACTCATACTATTTTGTTGTAAACCAAAATGCATCTTCTAGTAATCATTTATAGATTATCTGCATTTGATTGCTCTCATTATATCAATAGTTGTTGAAAATTAGGGTTGATATATGGTGCTTTCTTCCATGCACCTTCACTATCAATGTCATGATCATCCCCATGACGATTTCATATAATATATCTAAAAAAAACTTCTTGTTATCAAGTGGTTCTCAACATTTTTAAATGTGTGGGAATACATTGTTTGTAAGATCATAAAATTTTCTCTGATATAATTTTTCTTTGACTTGCTAATTCTAAAAAGTTATCAACTCCATTTTATGTAATATGAACTCCATTTATGTTTAATGATCTAGCTCATATCCATTATAGTTGGAAAGCAGGCTCAAAAAATGAATGTTAATAGCTAAGAATTTAATTTATGTTAGTTACATCTAACAAAATAAGGTAACTACTAGATTAAATAAAAAAGGTACAGAGTGATCAAGATGGATTGGAGATGACAGCGTGATAATTATATTAAAGACCCTAACATGCAGACCTTTGTATAACATTAAGTAGAGAGTCTAAAAAAATCACAGAAACTTCTAAAAACTAATGAATATCAATCTTAGCTTTGTAAAACATATTGAATCCCTTCCTAAATAAATGTGTATAAATCATCACCAATATTTGAGTTAGCTATCTTTAGTTAGGTTATACATCTAATTTGCATATCAAATTTGTGAGATTTTTTTTATTTTTTATGATCATATTATTTAGGAATAAATGTTAATCCAAATAAAAACTATGTTGAGTTCATCTCAAGTTGTAAGATAGTGATCCGTTTGAATTATAATTCTCTTTCTTAAATAAAATACAAGAACAATGTTACAATAGGCCATATAAGTTCATAGAGCATATTAGGATAAATATTTGTAAAATATAAATTTTTATATACATTAAATGACAAACATTCCAAACACATGAAAAAACAACAATGAGAATTTCATTCAATGAAAAACCTTGCATATATGATAATATCAACTTCTAATTTATAAATATTATTTTTCTAAATATGAAAATATTGTGCCAATCATCAAATTTTTTTCTACAACATTGATGGTTTTTTTTTTATATTTTGAGTATATTTAAAAACTCACAATAATGTAGTAGGACTTGAACCTAAGATATTTTTTTGATACAAAAGCTCAACCACTAAGTTCACGCTACAACATTGATGTTTTCTCAGCATTAATCTATATATTTTCTCAATTTGCGACTCAAATCCCAGAGAAAAGCGACTCAAATCAAGCAACCAAACAAATCCTAACTTCATTTCAAGCTTTAAACCAATATCAAAACCATTTGGAGCGAAAATTGAAGAGAGAACAACTATTATTAACCCAAATTTTTTTTTTTCTGGTGAAATGTATATCTAAATTCCTTTTAAATTAAAAATAGACAAAATAGAAGGAGAAATCATATATTCTCAGCCGGCAAAAATGGAGATGTTGGCGGTGCCGAGAGAGTTCGCACGTATCGAATAGCGTTTCGACATGTGATGAAAGGGGTCAACGGCGCCGAGAAAGCTCGCAGGATCGAATGGTCGAATAGGCTGTTTGGGATCAGTGGATTACATTTAATTTTTTATATTTATTCTTTATTATTATTAATATATATATATATATATATTTATTTGAAATAAAACACATTTGAATATTTAAAAAAAATATGATTTGTTTTAAAAATTTTAAAAAATAAATACTTAAAAATACACAATAAATAAATGTATTTCTAAAAATAATATAATAACATAAATAAAATTTGGTATTATTTAACTTCATAAACTGATCTTTTTTCATGAAGAATTTCATTTATGAATACCTTTAGAAATATTCTAATGAAAATCGCAACTATAAGAATAAAAATCTATTTAAAAGTATTTGTGTGATAATTATGTGAATATTTGTTTAAAATCAAATCAAAATGTTTGTTTGGAATCATTATTAATATTTATTATTTATTTTATTTTAATTTAAAATAAAATATATCTGATAGTGATAGTTATTTTAAATATAGTCAAAACACTTAATCATTATTTTAAGTACTTTTTATAAATAAAATAACATATGTTTAAAAATAAAAAAATTGCATAAAAAATACATCACATAAATATAGTTTAAGGATAACATAAGAATAAAAATAAAAAATACAAAATAAATTTGTTCTCAAATATATCATTTAATAATAATAAAAAAAAAGCACAACAAACCTAATCCCAAACAAGCTCTTAGGGATTTGTTTAATTTTATTTGTATTTTAGTTCAACTATTTCTTTTACAATGCTTCAACTATTCCAAATTTAATAGTTTATTGTTTATCTAATATAGTCAAAACACTTAATCATCATTATCATTTCCATATATGATCGTGACAGTAATCTAATCTATTTCTATATTTTCAGAAATTTGAGAATAATATATTTTAATTGAACGATAGCTCTAATTAATCCAACAAGGATTAGTTTTATTCAATTAATTTGTTAAATAATTCAATCAATGTAGTTAATAAATCCACAATAAATGCTAAAAATATAGTAATATAATGATAAAAAATTTATTAATAAATAGATAAGAGAGGATTTCATTAATTATTAGCATGATTACATTCATGACAGACCTAGATTATTTCAATATAGAATATGGCGAGTCAATTGGAATAGTTTACTACTTATACTAACACACTTGTAGCCATTAGTGCTCCACTTTTCAAATAATTTTATTAAAAACAGAATTGGCTATATATATTTATATTATCTTAAGTATTATATACATAAAAGCATAAAATGAAGAAGTCCAATCTGCATCTGAATATGATCGAAAATGAAACTCTCTTTTTTGGACCGGTAAACCATAATCCGAAGTGCCTTTGAGGTAATGAAGAAGCCGTTTAAGTAAAGTGAAGTGGCTATTCAGCAGTTGATGCATGTGGTGACTAAGATAATTTACTACAAAAGCTGAGTGTGGGTGGGCTAGTGTTAGATATTGTAAAGAACTAACAAGTTCTTAAAGAAGGCTGGATTCAAGAAAGGAGCAGCAGCGGTAGTGGTCTTCAGAAACCAAAGAGGCAAAAGAGTAGATGCTGGCTACCAATTGTGTATTCCAGCTTTGGCAAGGATTATTTCAGCATATTTGGACTAGGTAAGCCGATAACTAAAAGAGTGTTTGATAACTTGAATGCCCAGAAAATAAGACATATTGCCAAGATTTTGCATGTTAAATCTGGTTGCCAAATTGTTCAATAGCTTTTTAATTGCTTCAGAACTATTCTCAGTTAAAAGCATATCATCTACATATAAAAGAAAATATTATGACTGATAGATCAGTAAGCTGGGATCGGCTTTGCTGTAATGAATTCTATACTGCAATAGATGAGAGGAGAGAGTATTGTACCACTACCTTGGTGCTTGTTTGAGGCCAGAAATACCCCAAACCTGAGTCCAAAATGATGAGTCTAAATTGAATAAAATTTATAATTTTTGTTACATTAGTCTAAGACATGATTTTCATATCAATCATGATCTAGTCTTTTGGGAGTGGGCTTAAGACTCTAGCTTCATCCCTATTAAATAGCAACTTAGTCATCTTGAATTTGCATAAGACTAGCCCATATGATTTTCAATCATAAGAGGTGCTAGTTGGTAGCCACTCTAAGTGGCTGTAAGTCTAGTAGAGTCAGGATGGTTCACACCCTTGGTTAAGAATGTGCCAAAATATCCCATTTTTGCCAAGTAGCCTTAGGTTGAGTTTCTAGTTATGCTGGAACACTATTAGACATAGGGTTCAGAGGTACATGTTTCTTTTTTTGTTATGGCTATAAGTTCTCATATATTAGGCATTTCTCTAATCTTGTGTTGTTGTTAACCTTACTTTCGGGAGTGAGGATTATTCATTCCAACCCTAGGTCTAGGATTCTCTTAGACACTAAGGCTTCCTTAGTGCTAGGACACTTCTAGTGATTAACTTAACACTAAACTTAGGCCAAAAGACTTGTAGGAAATAACCTTAGGACTAGAGCTTACCTTAGGATGAGTAGGCTTCACCTACCCTAAGGCTTAAACCAACACTCATACCCAACAATTTATTTGAACCTAAACCAATTGATTGAAATGTCAATCTCAGCTCATCAATTCACCATGATTGAGTTTGATTTCCAATCCAAGCTCCAGGCCAAATTGATTTGAACCTTAACCCAAGCTAACCCACTTCAAATCCTATAACTCCATTCAAACCAACTCCAGCAAACCAAACTTAATTTGATTCTCTTAATTATTCTATCTATCAAATGGATCATTTCAAACTATTCAAACACTTGCAATCAAGCTAACTAAATTGATTAAGTCGAAGTAACTCAAGTTGACCCATTTGACCTAAATGGCTCAAATGAGTCAAAACTCAAATCAATTGCAATCAAAGCTACTAGTCAACATCAAATTCATTATTAAATACATTCCAACCATCTATAGCCTCAATTGATCCAAATTGACTTGACCAAACCACTTAACCCAAAGTGACCTAAAAGTTCTAATTAGACCAAACTTCAATCAAACCCCTATTGGAAGAAATCAATCTATCCAATCTCTTCATTGATGATTGTAGGTCGTTATTGTACACTCCACTATAATCAACTAAACATAAACAAGCAAATTTGATCCCTTTAACCTAAGTTGACCCAAAGCGACTAAAATAGCTAAATTGGACCAAATTATGCTTTAAGACAAATTAATTACAACCAATGACTCTAATCAATCAAAAATTGAATATTAAATATGACTCAACTATGAATTGAAGCCAAATGAACCTAACCAAGCTAATTTGACATCTTGACCTAGGTTGGCCCAATTTGGCCTAAAGGGCCAAATTGGGTCAAATTAAATCCTAAACCAAATTGGTTGAAACCAATGGTTCTAATCAATCACCAATTAGATATTGGACATGATCCAACTTTCAATTAGACCCAATTTGGTCAACCCAACCAATCGACCTACTTAGCCCAATTTGACCGAAAGGGTCAAATTGAACTAAATCACTCCATAATCCAAATCAATTCAAATCAACTCTTTTAATCAATCAAAAATAATCAATTGAACATAGACCTAACCCATGCTCAAGCCAATTTGGCCAATTTGGTCAAATTGATCAACATAACCCATTTGATGAACCAAATCCAAATCTAGTCCAAATTGAATCAAACCAATTGCACTAAGTCATTCCAAATGACCAACTGAATTTAACCAAACCTTCATTTTGACCAAATTTGGTCAAAATGGTCAACTTAGCCTAACATGGCCCATTTGACCTACATGAGTCAAATTGATCCAAACCAAACCAAGTCCAAATCTAACCAAACTTGGCAGAACTGATCTTTGATGACTTTCGCGATGACGTTTGGTCCACAAACCAATTGGTGGGGAGGCAGCTCGAGATCTTCTCAACAAGACTTCATCTCTTCAAATAGAAGCTACCTCTATCGGAGGACTGCCAGTCTTTAGCTCTAGCTAGGTAAAAATTTGGCAATTGTAGTTTCAACCTTTAGGTGTTGGTGTTTTGTAAAACAAATTTTTTTTGTGTGATTTCTATCATAGGATTTCCCTAGAATTTTCCCTTGATCATTTTGAAGTTATTTTCACTATCAAACAAGCACCGATGAGTAAGGATTGAATGACGAAAGGCAGATGGTGTCTGACTTTTGGGACAATGGATCATTAGTTGTCCATTCTGCATGATTAGAATAGATGATTATGATGAATCGAGATAAAAATCTTGACTTTATCCTTTCATAATTATGAGATTAATCTCGAACGTCCGATTCAAGATCAAATAATCAAGATGAAACTGCGTCCACCGCCGTTGAGTCAGTAGCCATGTTGGATGTTTTAAAATCCAATATCACAATTCCACATGAAAAGCACTGCCATGTCCACATCCACTTGCGTCGATGGTTTAAATCGATTAATTAGGTTTAAAATTTAATTTAAATGGCTAGAATTTTAAAAAATCATAACTGATTATAGAAAAATCCAAAAATTGTAAATAAACCCATTTTGAAAAGCTTAGAAAAAGGAGAATTTAATAAAAAATAAAAACTCCAATTAATCGCAATAGAAACTTATAGGGCATAACCCTAAGCCTAGAGTTTACCTTAGGATAAGTAGGTTTCACCTACCCTAAGGCCTAAACCATGACTCATGCCCATCAACTCATCCAAACTTAAGCTCATGTGATTGGAGCTAAATTAACTCAAATCTATTCATTTAATCTTAAATTGAATTTGGTTTTTCAATCCAAGCTCCAGGCCAAATTAACTTGGACCTTAACCCAAGTTAACCCACCACAATCCTATAACTCCAATTAAACTCATTCACACAAACTAAATCCAATTTCATTTTCTCAATCACTCTAATTATTCAGCAGATCATTTCAAACTCCTCCAACACTTTCAATCAAGCCAATTGAGTCACTTGAATTTGATCAACCTAAGTTAGCCCATTTACTTAAAAGATTTAAATGAGCCAAAACCCAATCGAGACCAAATCAATTGTAATCAAAGCCACCAATCAACTTTAAATTCATTATTGAACACATCCCAACCATCCATAACTCTAATTGGTCCAAGTTGACTTGACCAAGCCACTTGACCCAAAGTGATTAAAAGGCCTAATTAAGCTATACTCCAATCAAACTCCCATTGGATCAAACCAAGCCATCCAATCTCCACATTTATGATTATAGATCACTATTAAACACTCCACTACAATCAATTGAACCTACTCAGAACAATTTGGCCCTTTGACCCAAGTTGACCCAATTTGACCTAAAGGGTCAAATTGAACCAAAACAAATTTTGGACCAAATTGATTGAAACCAATGCATCCAATTAATCACTAATTGAATATTAAACATGATCCAACCTTCAATTGGATCCCCAACCCAATTGACATACTTAGCCCAATTTGACCTAAAAGGTCAAATTGAACCAAATTATTTCCTAATCCAAATCAATTCAAATTGACTCTTTTAATCAATCACCAATAATCAATTGAACATAAACCTAACCCATGTTCAAGCCAATTTGGCCAGATTGGTCAAATTATTCAACATGATCCATTTGACCCTAATTGAACCATATTAACCAAATCTAAATCTAACCCAAATTGAATCAAATTAAATATAATAACTCATTCCAAATGACCAACTAAAACTTACCCAAACTTTCACTTTGAACCAATTTTATCAAGATGATCAACTTAGCCCAACATGACCTAGTTGACCTACATGGGTCAAATTGAGCCAAACCCAACCAAACTTGGCATGCCTCATCCATAGGTCACCATGGACCTGCCCAAGTGAACCCAACTGATGATGAACCCAGGTTGAGTCAAACCGATTGAACCAAGCCCTCCAAATGGGATAAAGTCTCCATTTGGGAAGTTTCTCCACCTCCCCACCCCACGGAAGCCATCTTTGGCTCTTCTTGGATAAATGACCATTGACCCAACCTAACTAAGGCTATTGGGTTCAACCTTTGTCCAAGAAGGTGAGCTCACCCATGGGCAACCATTGGTCCACCTAAGGAGGACTATACACCTCATGGTAGCACACTACACTCCCTCAGCCTCTCATACTCATCCACCTCAGCAATCCCCTGCCACCCCCGGCCACCTACCCCTGTCGAACGGCTACTAAAGGTTGAGCCAATCCCTGCCCTTGGTTCAATTGGGGAGGAGAGTATACTCCTCCCAATTTATTCAAGCTCATTATAGAGCTTCCTTAGAGCATTCCGCATAGTCCCACACTCTCTCCTAAGCTTCCAGTGCACCCTATCACCGATGAGACCAGCTCCCGATCGAACCCAAGAATTCTGTTCATCCAAGCTCCAAACTACACCAAACTCAAATTAACTCTTCCCACTCCTTCACCTCACTCTGATGAATCAAAACAAATCATTTCCTGAGCGATTTGACCACTGGAAGGCATCCCTAGACCAACTCTTGAGAGATTTGAGGTGACATTTGGTGCACAGACCGATCAGTGATGAGGCAGCTTGAGATCTTCTCAATAGGGCTTTGTCTCTTCAAGACGAAGCTATCTCAGTTGTTCGATTGTCGGACTATAGCTCCAACAGGTGAAAATTCAGTAATCGTAGTTTTGGCCACCAGGTGTTGGTTTTTTTTAAAGAAAATCATGTTTTCATATGATCTCCATCGTAGAATCACCTTAGATCTCTTGTTTGAACATTTTTGAGTTAATTCCACCATCGAACAAGCTCCAGGGAAGGCGAACAGTGTTCATCTTCTAGAACTCATGAGACGACGGATCATCGGTCGTTCATTTCTCGTGATTAGAACAGACGACTGTGATTAATCATGTTAGAAATCTCAATTTAATCCCTTCAAAATCATAGGATTAATCTCGATCGTCCGATCTGAGATCAAACGACCAAGATGAAACTGTGTTCATTGCCACTGAGTTAGGTGCCACGCTGGACAATTTAAGTAGTCAATGCCACAGCGCCATGTGGAAAGAGCTACCACATCAGCATCCATGGGGCACCGATGATTTAAAATGATTAATTAAGGTTTAAAAATATAAATAATTAGCCAAAACATAAAATAATCAGAACTAATTATAGAAAAATCCAAAAAAATGCAAATAAACCCATTTTGGAAAGCTTAGATAGAGGGGAATTTACCAAAAAATAAAATTCTAATTAATACCTAATGAACAGTGCTTAATTAAAGTTTGAATCTTAGGCTAATTATCTTAATTAAAGCCAAATTGCTTGGATAATTAATTTCAAATTTGGTGAGATGATTTTATGGAATGTCCTCTGCCTCCCATTAATTTCATAGAATTATTTTCCATGTGGTTTGAAGATTTTAGATTTTCAACCATAATTACCCACTTTACTTAATTAAATAATCCTCAAAATTAATGAATAGTAAAAATTAAGCAATTAGTGTTAATTGATTAATGGAAATAGTGAGAATGATAAGGAAATTAATTAAGACCCCTTTCCTAATTATTTTTCTAAGTGTATTCCCTTAAGTGAGTTTAATTAATATGTTTAATAATTAAGAAAAAGTATGAAAAAATTAATGATAAAATAAAAATAAAAATTGAAATCAATTTAAACTCAAGTGCAACCCATTAATCCCTTTTATGTGTTCAATAACATAAAGTTATTAAAGAATTTATGGTTTTCCTATTAGTAGGAAAAAATCATAAGAGTATTTATCTTCAATAGTTTCTTCCTTTAATTTAATTAATTTCTAAACATGAACCTAACGCACTAGAGTTCTTTAAGTGCATTGCAAATTTTATTTCCCCAAAGAATATCATTGAAGGCTCATGCTTAAGTGATTAATTAAATTAAAACAAGTTTGAGAAGGGTGGTTAAATTGACATTGTTAATGAGTTAAACTTAATGAATTCATAGAACATAGTTAATTTCATTCCATTAAACATGTTAAATAACTAAGATGAGTGAGAGTGAATCCTGAATATTATTTCTCCTCTTTAGGTTCTAATAATTTGAATATTAAAAATTGAATGTTATGATTAGTCTTAAAGGATGTCTATCTAATTTGATTGTCCTTAGGTTTAATGAAATCAAGTATGTTGTAGGGTGGTGCTCAAGTACTTCCTTTCAATCATTATAAATGTGTATGCCATATGTTCCATATATTCATGTTTTAAAAACTAAAAGAATATGATTGCATCTAAATTGTATGAGTTGGTCAAACCTTATTATATGGTGTGGAAATTATCATTAATAAATCTCAAACTATTTTTGAAATTATATGCTAATTATAAATTAAATGATTTGAAGTTTAAATTAATACTTGTTCTCAATCATTAATCATATAAAGATGAAACATTCATGAATTCATAATTAAAATATAGCAATGAATAGTTTCATTCTTATATTCATACTTATGTGTTCATATATTTGAATTGACTGGTATATAGTCTGGACATACCGAGAGTATGAAGCTTTAAATAGCCCCGAGGAGGTTGTTGACCTCACTTTTAGAGTGAGTTCTCAACCTCCTCATCATAAATCTAGGAATCTTCTAGATACCAAGTGCTCCTTAATCTTAAGACACTTATAGTGATTAGGTGAACACTTAACCTAAGCCTAGAGACATAGAAGGGTTAGTCATAAGAGTAAGCTATGCCTTAGATGTAGGGAGATTTACCTACCCTATGGCCTAAACCCAATCCATGTTCTCCATCTCAAACCAAGCCTGAAATTCAAATTCAAAATCAAAATTCCAAAATCTACAATCAATCTCAACCTTAAATCCAAGCTCAAAACCCTCCATGAGCTTAGTAAAATCTTAACCCAAATCAACCCAAAATCAATTGATTTTCTCATAAATTAATTATATATTCAATCATCTTCACAAATATAAATGAAATCCACATTCCAATAATAAAAATTAAATCAAACTAAATCAAATTCTCTTCTAAGCCCTTTGGACTTACCTCCATGAGCTTAGTCAAATTTTGCCTTCAAATCACTTCAAATTCAATTGATTTTTTTATAAATCAATTATTCCATCAATTATCTTCCTAAATATAAATTAAATCTACATTCAAATGACCAAAACAAAATCTAAAATCAAATCAAATCCCAATCTAAACCCTTTGAGCTAATTCTTTGGACTTAGCCAAATACTATCTAAATCAAGCCAAAATTAATGAATTTTCTCTTTAACCCATATAAACTAGCCAAAACCTACTGTACACCAAATCAATTGAAACTATTGATTCACATCTGCCCATGATCAATGATTGAACATGACTTGGCCATAAATTTAGGCAAACCAAACCCAATTGGCTATTTGACCCAAGTTGACCCAAATTGACCTAAAAGGCCAAAATAGGCCAAATCATGATCCAACCCAAATTGATTGCAACCAATAGCTCAAGTTCATTCCAAATTTATTATTGAACTTGACCAAAGCCATAATTGAGTCCAGTTTGCTCAAATTGGACTTAATTGACCAACTTAGCCCAAATTAACCTAAAGGGTCAAATTGACCTAAATCCAAATTAAATCCAAAATTCAAACCAAAGCCTACAATCCTCTCCAATTGATCAATTGAACAAGAACCAACATATAACCCAAGCCAATTTGATCAATTTGGTCAAATTATTCAACTTGACCCATTTGACCCATTTGAATCTAAATGAGCTAAAATCAAACCTAGGCCAAATTGATTGAAACAACTTGAACCAAAACTCTTCAAATCATCATTTAAACCTAACACAAGCTTTGATTTATCCCAATTTGGCCAATTTGTCAACCTAATCCAACCTAGCCCAATTTGACCTATAAGGGTCAAATCGAGCCATACCCCTTTGAACTAAGCCTTGACTACTTGGAACCTAACAAAACTTGACCCAAACCCATCTTAGGTTAGCCAAAAATCAGTCCAAACCCAAATGAAGCCAAACCAAGGCAATCTCTCTTGGATATGCCACCTCACATAGGATTCTCCCCAAAATAGCAAAGTCAACTCTTTTATCACCCTTGGTTGCCATCAAACACCCCCATTTTGAGATCTAACCTAGCCCCCTAGCTCACCCTAAGTGGGCTAGGCTTGCCATGGACCAAAGGGAGGTGAGTTAACTCACCTCCCTCACAAGCTGAGAACCCAATGGATACAAACTAAGCCACATTTTCTTGAACCACCTCTTAAGCCTTCCTCCACTCAAGGCGTGCCACATGGAGGTGATGACGACCACTCTGACGCTCTGGTGGTGGCTGGCTAGCTAAAAAATGAGAGATAATCTTGTCCATCCATCACAAAGAAATGAGGGATATGACCCCTCAATTCGTATGACAAACACAAAAATACAAATCCTCGAGCTTCCTAAGGCATTTTTGAACTCCCTAGCGAGCTCCCAAGCATTCCCAGATTTCTCCTCTCTGGATTTTTCATTCCCGATTGCACCCAAAATAAAAGACCTCTTATTCAATCCTACCTCCCACAAATCGCAACCAAAACCAAATTCCACTTGTGCACACCATCCCCACATCTCATCGAAGCTATATGAATCTTCCCCCGAGCTCCAATCCCACTAAAGGTACTACTTCGATCAAGATTGAGCCTCCAAAGGAAGAATCTTGGCCTTCCGAGCGATCCACTTGGAATTAACCCAATTGCAACTCAACAATTTCATCTCAACTAGACGAAACTACCTCAAGCATGCGAGCCGCCAGTCTTAGCTCTGGTGAGGTAACATCATTAAAACTTGGCTTCCTTGAAAATGTTTGGGAACTTTTTGAAGGAAATTTCAATGCCACATGATCTTGACAGTTGGATCCCCTCCGATCATTATCATGAAGGTGTGAATCCATTGGGAGTGGATCCGAGCTCAGGTGAGCTTAGATCATGAGGGTAATGGCGGACGACTTCTATCATTCATCGCGGTGGAACGATATATCACGCGTACATTCCGCATGATCAGAATAGATGTCTATGATTAAATCCATTAGATTTATCCTATTTTATCCTTTATTAATCATGGGATCTATCTGTGTCATTCGATCCGAGATCGAACAGAGGAGATCAAAAATGCGTTCGCCGTCAGCCACGTCAATGCTGACTTGGATGTGCTTTAATAGTCGATCTTATGACATCACGTGGAAAGGGCACCGCATCAATGCGCCATGTGGCACCGAAGGGATTAGGCTTAATTAGGCTTAAATAATTAGAATTAATCATTAAAACTTCAAATAATTATAAGAAATTATATAAAAATCTAAAAATTATAATTAAATGCTCATTTTAATAGTATTTTAGAGAGAAATCAATTAAAAATATCTATAATTAATTTTGAATTGTAATTATAGCTTAATTAGGGTTTAATTAGAAAATTAATTACCTTAATTATTCTTTAATTAATTAATTATTTAATCCCAAACTTTTTGAGATTATTTAAGGGATGACCTCTGCCTCCCATAATTTTCTTGGGATTTATTAGTTGATTAATTAAAAAAATTAGCCAATTAAGCCTTAATTACTTTCTTAATTTAATTAAGAGTTAATTAATCTCATGAACAATAACGAATTAATTAATTTGGCTCCTTAATCACTATCTAACAATGTGGGGACTTGTGAAAAAGGATTAGGACATTTTTCCTAATCTCTTTCCCTAAATTCTTTTTTCCCTTTTTAAGAAAATTAATTAAAGAGTAATTGGTTAATTAATTACTTGATTAGTTAAATTAAAAATTACAGTCACATCTGATCTTGATTAATTAATTGAGGATAGAGCTTTAAGTGTTTAATAATCTAAAGGAACTTAAGAAAATTATGGTTAATCCACATGTGTGGGAAAATCATAAGAGTACTTAATTAAGTTCTTAATCTAATTAACTAATAATTATGAGATAATTGCATTAGACCCTTTCATTTCCTAGGACCATTATTATTTTACTTTTCAATTCATTTGCATTTCATGTTAGCTCATAATTATTTGGATGATTATGTTAAGGTAACATAGGTAAGGGTTAATTAATGGATTTAATGCATATTACAATTTAATTAATCCATAAAATCAATGTAATTACTTTTCATTAAACCAAATTAACTTACAAATATGGGAATGGGTTAGGATCAACAAACTTCCTCTCACATCCTTAAATCAAATCAAAACATGAAATTAAAGATAACATTAAGGAAGCTCTGGTTTGCTATAAATGATCTTATTCAAGATGATTATCCTTAGGAATTAATTTGATTGAATGTAACCATATGCTTATGTTTATTTGTTCCTTTTCAATCATGTTAAGTGTTTTGTGTCATTTGAAATCATGCATTCATCTTTTCAAAGTTAATTAAATCAAATGGTTTTCTTTTATGTAAGCTTGCATGTGTTGGATTAATTTATAATATGTGTAGCTATTATCACTAGTAAATTCAAATTATTTTTGCCAAAGTTTATGAATCATTTATATTGATTAAAGTGATAGTAGTTATGAACATATACATAGGTTTAGTTTTCTTAGACATATGAAGTAAATCTTTATTTTTCTTAATTCATATGTAGTTTTACATGTATTAGAATGTTAATAAGTATATATTCCAGACATCCCAAGAACATGAGGATTTAGTTAGCCCCAAGGAGGTTATTTGATTACCTTACTTCTCTGGTTAACAACTACACAACTTATTTTATTTCATTTAAATGTGTTCCTACATTAGAATTTGGATAGAACTTTACTCTATATGCATAAATATTTCAATCAAATAAAAATACAACCTTTGCATGGTTTTCCTTTTTTTATTTATATATACATTCATCTGTATTTGAGAAAAATAAATATTTAGTCTAGACATTTCTGGAATACGAGGCTTTAAGTAGCCCCAAGGAGTCATTTGATTACCTCACTTCCCTGGATAATAATGGCATGTACTAGCTTATGTGTCTTATATGTGTGTGTGTGTGTGTTTAATTATGGAATTAGAACCCCTTTTCTTTTATGAAAGATATAGGCATCCACAATTGGCTAGGTGATTGAATTAGTTGGTCACGAGATTTGGAGCTTTCTTTCTTACATTCATGCATTCAAATTTACATATATTTGAATGCAAATGGGTATATAGTTTGGACATCCCAGGAATACGAGATTTTAGTTAGCCCCAAGGAAGTCATTTGATTGCCTCACTTCCCTGGTTTAACAATGACATGTACCTTTTTAACTTCATCTCTATATATTTTTGTATAAGAATTTAGATAGAGCTTTAAACTAATATGATTAAATAATTTAAACACATAAAAAGATATAAAATTCACATACAATTCATCATCTAAGTGTGCTAAAAATATATTATATGTATAGATACACTTAGAATTAAAGCATATGCGTGTTACATGTGATGGAAAGGAATGATTTAACATGTGTCATGTGATAGTAATTCAATTGAATTATCTGAAGATGCCTTTCACATTGGATAAAATTATTTAAAGTGAATCTAAACTAAGGATCAATTTAAAATGGGTAATAAGTCATTCACTAAAAAGAACTAAATCGAATTAATGTGCTTTAGAAAGTAGCTTAAGGTAGGGATGAAAGAGGGAATTCTCTTTTCTTCTCTTTACAATACTCAATTGTTAAGTATAATCAAATGAAACAAAAGAAAACACAAATTAAAATTCTCAAATCAATTGAACAACTTCAAGTGGAACTAACCTTTGTGTTAAATTGAATCTTTCTGCACTTAGAAAAATACAACATTAAAGCTTAGTTGAGACATATCACACAAGCCTTAACACCCACTTTAGAATTAAGTCCACTTCTAGCTTTATGTTAGAGAGGTGTATGGTGGCATATATATCATGTTCTATGATATATTTTTTAGACTAGATGTTAGGGTGTATGTTTCATAGACTGTATGTTAGGCTGATGTTAGCCTAATCATATTTTCTATAGAGGATTATACTTAAGAGGTGCTTAAAATAAATATAGATACTCTCTTTTGCAAGTTGCTCAAACCCTTAAACATGATCTAAGCTAAGACATGTGGGCTATGTTAACCATGTGCAGGGTGCTAACTCCAAATTATAAGTATAACTGCTTGGGATTGCATGAATGTTTAACTAACACTTATTTTACAGGTGTAGTTAGATTTACTTCTCCTATTTTTATTGTAATTTTGCATTAGGAATTAGGATTAGTTCTATGGTAGATTAGGATGAGCATTGGATAGAAGGCTTTGTCTTGGGGCTCCATGTGATGCCTTGAAGTCCACCAAATCAAATGGAAAAGAAGACATGAAGAAGACATGAAGACTTGAAGATCCCCCATAACACTTATTCATTTATAAATTGTAATTATTACTTTGTAATTTCATATTGTATAAAGGTAGAGCTCTGCTACCCATCTTATCTTTTTTGGATTATACGACAGCATTGGACCTCACCGGCCTATTATTCTTTTACGTTAGTTATAAAAATGTTTGATGTTATATTTAAATTGTGCATTGAAACAACATACTTTTCATAATTTCTTATGATTGATGCTTTAATGTATGGCTTGGATGCTCGGCTCTTAGAAAAAAAAATTTCTACCCAACAACAACTCATAACTAAAGTTTTAAATAATTCATAACCTTACCATAAAGCTTAAGCATTAAATAAGATAATTAAAAGATTTAGCAACCCCTTAGTTGTATGGTTATATGTTTCACATCATACATGCATATTCTTTCTCTCTTAAACATGAAGGATCTCCATCCTTGCGATAAGGAAATGCTTAACCTATGTGGGCATCCCTTATTATGAGAACACCTTCTTCTAGCTGATTTGGCCCATAATCTATTTCCATCATGCATATAGGCATCAAATCCTAAATCCTTTGTCAAAATGAAGTGTCAAAATTGATATAAAATTGAAAAGATTTTTGCATTAGATTAAGTCAATACTCATACCACTCATGCTCTAATCTCTTAGAGAGTGTGTTTAGGACTTAGTTTCTTCCCAATTAAATAACTACCTTAGCTATCTTGCAATTCATAAGACTAGACTACATGGATTTAAAATCATATGAGGAGTTAGCTGACGTCCACTCCAAGTGATTATAAGCCCAACAATTAGGCGATTTATCCTCTATTATGGAGGTAAACCTTATGCCCATCTTCACTAGATTTATATCGTGCTTTAGCTCATGCTAAAGCTCCCTAGATTTAGGATCTGAGGTAGCTATTTTTTTTAGGCTATAAGCATAAATCCTTACCTCTTAGGCATTTCTATAACCTTGTATTGTTGGACTATAAGCCCTAGTAATCTAATAAAATTTTAACTCAAAATATATAAATCTCTTCAATTTCAAATACATATAGCCCAACCAAAGGATAGATTGGAATGATCACTAGGCTTCTTAGTATCATGAGCTATCTCTACTCATCTCCTTTGGTTTCCAAAATAAGTCTCTCCATTTGATCTATCCCGATTGATTTTTCTAAATATAGCCAATCCTTTGATAGTCTAACCTTGAAATCTTTAAAGACCCTAATTATTTACTTTAATCTAGAGTATTCCTAAGAATCTACCTTCCTTATGATGCAATTAACTATGGAGGTTTTCCTCCATAGAGAACTTTAAAACCCAGTTTAATATAAACCCTACTTTATTCATTCATGTAAAGTAGGGAAAAAATCTCTGGTATATTCGAAGACCCATCATGCCTTAGGAGTCTTATTTGATGAGTAGGTCTGTTGAAGGGTGATTCCACTAACATTCAATATAGTGCATGATACCTCACTGTCGTACCCGATCACTTCAATAACTATCCCCTATAATCTGCGTGGTGTCCCCATACCCTTCCTTTTTACTATCAAGTTTTGTATCAATAAAAGACATTCATTTATATTTAACATTTTCCATAATTTAATTTTCTTATTTAAGTGTATGTTTATGTGTGTTTGGATTAACAAGTATATGGTCTAGACATCTTAGGAATACAAGGCTTTAAGTAGCCCCAAGGAGATATTACATAATCTCACTTCCCTGGTTTAACAATGGCACATGCTTGCTTAAATTCCTTACACATATTTCAACATGTGTGGATATGGGATGAAATCCTTTTTTTCTATCAAAGTTTATGCATCAACACTCATTAAGTGTACTAAAACATCAATACATTGCTTGTATTTGTATACATTAAATCAAATATTAAAGAAGTTAAAAAGAAAGCACGTGAATGTCATTGATGATGAAAGAAAGTAATGGATCACCATTCATGCAATGGTGTCTTAATTTTATTAAACTTGAGATGCCATTCATGTTTGGATAAGATTCATTAAGGCTAATCCAAATTTAGGTTGAAACAAAAATTTATAAATGGTTCATTAAATAAATTATGATGATAATAATTTGCTTTTAGAAATCAACCTAAGTTAGGGAGAAAAGGTTAAGTCTCTTTCTTCTCTTCATAACAATTAGATCTTAAACGAAAAGGGGAACAAGAATGCATAAGTTAAAACTCAATCAAGCTATAAAAGAACTTAAAGTAACACCATGCTTAATGGTGATTTAAAAAATCCCAAAGTATAGAAAATTCTAAGTGTAAAATCTAATGAAGACACACCACACTAAGCCATGACACATATATTAGAATGCTAAGTCAGTGATCTAAGTATTAGGTTAGGCTGATGTATGTTGTGGTGATATATTTTATTTTATGGTGTAATATTTTAGACTAGATGTTAGGATTATTTATGCGTAGACTGGATGTTAGACCATCATTATTTTAGTGATATTTTATACATGATATTGTGCTTAAGTGACTGTTGTAATAATGAATAAATAAGAAATTCTTTTACTTGTAGGTGCCTTATTTGTCCCTAAGCAAGATCCAGTTAGGACAAGTGGGCTTGGTTACCCAAGTGTAGGGTGTTAAGTCCAAATATATAAAATATAATAGTTTGGTTTGTATGATTGTTTAATTAACATCTATTTTGTAGGTGTAATTAGATTTCATTTTTCATAAAAATATAATTCATTTAAGATTAATGCTATGGGGTTTAGGATGAGTAGTGCTTAGAAGGAATGGACTTGGGAGGCCTTGTGAATCCTGGAGCAAATCAATTCAAAGAAGGAAAGGAGGACAAAGAATTGAAGATCCCCATAGCATCTATTTTACTTGTAAGAATTTATTATAATCTAGGTTGTATAGTGGTAGAGCTCGGCTATCCAATTTTTTTTTCCTATGGTGTACGATAATACCCGGCCGCACCGGCCTTTTACTCTTTTACAAAATTCTAAATGGTTGATTGTTATATTTAGATTGTGCAATAGAAATGACATGCTTTTTATAGGTTTCTTAAAGAATGCATGTTTGATGTGTGGTCTGGATGTGGTAGGTGCTTTAGGATAAAATTAATTTTTCTACCTTATTAATAACTTATAACTAAAATCAAATCAACTCATAACCTCATCTTCATAATAAAGATAAATAAAAGATTTAGGAATCCTTTAGCTGAATGTTGTATGTTATCATACTATGCATATCATATTATTTCAATCTTGAAAATAGAGGATCTCCACTCTTACACGATAGGGGATAAGCTTGACTTGTGAGAGCAGTCCCTTGTAATGGAGAACACTTATTCTCGTTGATTTAACCCACAACTCAATTTCATCATATATTTAAGCATAAATATTCCAAGCATTGGCTCAAATTAATATGTAAAAATTATTTAAAAATTTATAATTTTTGCATTAATATAAATAATATTTTCATACTAATCATGATCTAGTCTCTTATGAAGTGAGTTTCTATTTTACATCTACATAAGACTAGCCTACATAGTTTTAAAGCATAAGAGGTGTTAGCTGACAGCCACTCTAGGTGGTTATAAGTCTAGATGAGTCGGGATGTGTTCATTCTCTCTTGTGAAGAAGAATTATTATATCTTCTTCTTTCGATAAGACTTAGGTCGAGCTTTTAGTTTGTGCTAAAGCATTTTATACTTAGGTTATGAGGCAGCTTGTTTCTCTCTTGCTACGAATATAAGTCAATACCTCTTAGGCATTTTCATAATTCTGTGTTATTGGAATGTGAGTCTTAACTTTCTACTAAAATTTCAACTTAAATAAAAATAAATTCTCATTTTCAAAATATAAAGCCTCATCATAAGGTAAAATAGAGTATTCACTAGGCTTCCTAATATCTTGGACACTCCTTACTTATAAATAATTCTTTTCCATTTGAACTCTTCTCATTTTATTTTCAAAAATAATTAATTCTTTGATAGTCTATCTTTGAAATCTTTGGAGACATTTTTTGACTACTTTAATTGAGAGTGTTCTTAGGAAACTATCATTTCCTAGGATGTAATTAACTTTGTGGGCTTGCCTCCATAGGGAACTAAGGAACCCGACTTAAAATAAACCCCACTTTATTTTATCCATGTAAAGTGGGGGAAAGATCTCTGGTATAAATGAAGACTCATCTGCCTTAGAAGTCCTTATTAGGTGATTGAGTTCATCATAGGGTGATGTTTCTATCTTTAAGATAATACATCATACCTCAATGTTGAACTCAATCACTTTAATAAATACCCCTAAGATCTGTATAGTGTCCCAATGATAACCAAATTACAACAAAGGAGAGTTAAAAGTCAAGAAGAGTTGGGATGGGTTTGCATCCTTAGGTAGGAATGTGCTAATATATTTTAATTTCTCATATTGTTTGAATTGGATGAGCCTCTAGCACATGCTAAAGCAGTAAGTTCTAAGGCTACCTTTTTTTTGTTATCGATATAAATCATAATCTTTTAGGCATATTGACAGTCTTATGCTATTTGGATATATAAGTCCTAGCATCGTAATAAATTTTCAACTTAAAATAAATATAAATCTCAATTTCAAATACATAAAACCAAACCATGATAGACTAAAGTGTTTACTTAGCATTTCAATATCAAAACACTTTCTACTTATCTTCTTTTGGAATCAATTAAAACCATTCCTATTTGAACTATCCCATTTATCTTTTATATTTAGAAGTCTTGACACAAACATTGAAATCTATGAAGATAATAGCCAACTACTTTAAACATTTTAATCTTGTAATTGGTCATGAAATTTAAGTCCAAAAGTATGAAACTTTTAAAGTATGTTTTGAATGTTAACATTTACCTCTGTGATTTTCTCAAAATTTTGGGTATTTTATTAGTCATCAAATTACTAATGTTAACGTCAAAAATAACTTAATTAATTAATTTATATTATAAAAACTATAAATATTATAATTTAATAAATCACTTAATTAATAGAGAGGATTGTAAAAAAAATCTCAAATATTTATCATCATCTTTAAGTTCATTAATCATCTTAATTAGGTTTAATTACATATATTAATTAATTAACTAATTCACCTATAACTTAAAAGTTTCATAAATAATTCAAATTATGTCTAAATGACATGCAATTATATGGAAAATTTTACAGATCACTAGAAACTATTAGGAATATTTTCATATAATTTTGATTTAATATAACATGTGTTTTAAATTTATGATTAAAATAACATTTAAATTTTATAAAATTATAAATATTGTAAAATTAACTTTATCAATCTCCAAAGATGACTCTCTTACTATTCAAAGCTCTTGGAGTATTTATTAGCTCATTTAAAATTATTTACATTTTCTTTAAGTAATAATTGAATAAAATAAATTAAATAATAAATAATTTAAAAAGTTAGCAAAAATTTTGTTTAATTTTTTTAAGTCCCCTTTAAGCTTAGAAAATAATTCCATTAAATTTAGATTGACTATATTAGTCAAAACTCATTTCAAATGAATACTTTCTTATTTTAATATAAACATTATAAAAATTATCATTTAATTAAAAATTCCTAATAAATAAAATAAAACTAGAAAAATCACCAAAATGTTTTAATAACTTATATGAATAGAGAAGACTTGAAAAAAAACAAAAAAATCAACTTATTTTTAATATTAAAATACTCTTATAATTATAATAAATTAATTAAATTATAAAAGTCAAAATAAATTTTAAATGGCATGAAATTTTTATTGGGTGTTGGGACCTCACTTTCACACACTTGTAAGGTTACATGATTATATAAAATATATTTTAATTTAAATATTTTTTAAGACATTTAATAATGTAAAATTTATATAAAATCTAAATTAATTTAAAATAATTCTAAAAATCTATAGGATGCTTACTCAAGAGAATATGTTCATAGTTTTTGGAAGTATTTGGTATTAGTTTATAATTTTATTTTTGATTAGTTAATAAATAATATTAAAATATAAATATATAAAAAATTAATTAAAATATTATTAACTATTTCCTAAGATGTCTTTATAACTTTAGGACATATTCCATGAAGTTATGAATTCATTTAAACTCAAATTAAAATTAAAAATCATAACTTATGGGATAATTAAAATAAGGAATTATTAACAAAATTAATTAAAATTCTTTAAAAAAATCATTTAGTTTATATCCTTATGGTGATCCCTCTTCCTTTGGTGAGGTGTTCACCTTATTAGGACCAACGTGTAGGAAAGAATAATGCGGCCTACCATTATTAGCATTCTTTAAAATATCAAGCTCAACTCATTCCTAAATTAAATTAGAACTTCAAATGTATCTTTAAGTTATAAATCATCTAAACTTAAACCAACTTATAAAAGATTAAATTTCATTCTTAAACAAAAGCTCAAACATTAATGTCTAGAACTAGCTCACCATACAAGCTTTATACACATTTGTGGTGTTTATTTTTGGGATGTGAGAGACCACACAGATCTTAAGGGATACTTATTGAAGTGTTTGGTACAACATTAAGGAAGGAAAGCGGTCTAACGCAATTGGCTCATGATTAATAGTTAATTAGGCTTAAGAGATTTAATTAATTACTTTTATGGTTTTCTTACACATGTAAGCTAACCATAATTTCATTCAATTCCTTTAGACTATTAAACATTTAAAGAGCTACCCAAAATAGATTAGGTTACTTAAAGGTGATTTTGATTTTAAAATAATTTAATTTTAATTAAGCCATTAATTGATTAATTAAAACCTTTGAATATCTTTAATTAAGATGGTTAAATTAATTTTGAGAGAGGGATCAAGAGAGAGGACTCAATACCAATCACTAATTCCTTCCAATTAATTAAGCTTTGAAAAAGCTCACATCCTAATTAAGTTAGCTAATCAAAAGGTTAATTAATTCCTTAATCCTTAATTAATGAAATTAAATGAAGAGGCTTAATGAAATTGTCACAAGAAATGAACCCGAACCATTTCTCTAAGACTCTTCACTATTAATAGAGGGCAATAAGCTTAACTAGTGGATTAAGTTATTTTTCATTTGCTTAATTATGGTTAATTAAGATAAGAGTAATTAAGGCTTAATCAATCAATTTCCTTAATTAACTATCCAATAAATTCCAAAAAAAATAGGAGGCAGAGGTTATCCTCCTAAACATCTCTATAAATTTTGAGATTAATTGGATAAATAATCAAAGAGTAAATAGGCTAATTAAGTTTTTAACTAAACATTAATTAAGTAGAAATTACTGTTCAAAATTAATTAATAATAATTTTCTTAGATTCTCCTATAAAATTCCTTTAAAATTAGTCCTCAACTATTTTTTAGGTTTTTCTAGGATTAGTTATGAATTTCTAAAGTTTCAGTTGACTTAACCTAATTTTTTAAGGTATATTGATTTATTTAATTAAAATAGACCATTTGAAATTCTAAATTCAATATCTTTCAATCCAGCCATGATTTTGTCTTGTAATTTTAATGGTAAGTAGATTTTAAGCCTAATTTTAATCCTTGAGTATTTCACCTCAATCTTATTTATATTTTTAGAGTAATTAATAAAATTTTATTTTCACTAAAACCTACAATATGCTCACAATACTCAGCTAAAATTAGGGATTTTTGGTTCATTGGATTCCCCTCGAAAAGGAGAATCCAACAAAACCTTATTTGCAATTTTTGATGGTATTTTATTTTCTATGAATTTTTGAAGTTTCATGCAGTTTAAATATTTTTTAAAATAAAAAAAATCATGAATTTCCCATTTAACATAGTCAGCACCGCTACGTGGCAATGCGGCACCCCACGACACCACGTGATTGGTTGGTGCTCTGTATAAGGTGCCACACGGCGCCGACGTGGCGCCATCATGTAGAGAAAGATGAAGAATGTCCTATAACCATGAAGCTCGAAAATCGATTATGCAATCAGATGGTTGTGGTGTTTATTTTTGAGGATGTGGGACACCACGTAGATCTTAGGGGTTACTTATTGAAGTGATCGGGTATGACATTAAAAATGATATACTATCTTGAAAGATAGAAATCACCACCCTATGATGAATCTAATCACCTAATAAGGACTCCTAAGGCATGATGGCTCTTCGAATATACTCGAGATTCTTCCCCTACTTTACATGGAAAAGTAAAGTAGGGTTTATTTTAAGCCGGGTTCATTAAGTTCCCTATGGAGGCAATCCCACATAGTTAATTCAATTCTAAGAAATAAGAATTCCTTAAGAATACTATCGATTAAAGTAGACAATTAGGGTCTCCAAAGATTTCAAGGTTAAGACTATCAAAGGATTGGCTATTTTTGAAAATCAAATGGGATAGATCAAGGAGAAGACTTATTTTTTGAATCCAAAGGGAGAAAGTAGGAAATGCTCATGATACTAAGAAGCTAGTGAGCATTCCAGTCTATTCTATAATTGGGCTTTATAGTTTTGAAATTGAAGAGAGTTAATTATTTGAGTGACATTTTATTAGATTGCTAGGGCTTATAATTCACAATATAAGATTATGAAAATGCCTAAGAGGTGAGGATTTATGCTTATAGCCCGCAAAGAAAAATAACAACCTCATATCCTAAATCTAGGGAGCTTTGAAAAGGGCCAAAGCACGACATAAATCTAAGGTGAAAATGGGTATATGGTTTACCTCCACAAGAAAGAATAAATCACCATGGACTTATTCGCAGAGTGGCAACTAACTCCTACTATGCTTTAAATCCATGTAGGCAAGTCATATGCTTTGCAAGATTGTTAGGTTGTTATTTATTTAGAAGGAGACTAAGTCCTTAAACTCACTCCCTAAGAGACTAGAGCATGAGTGGTATGAATTCATGACTTAATCTAATGCAAATTTTATCAAAAAATATTTGATTCTTTTGAACTCTTTGTTTTGACACGGGCCATGGGATTTTCTATGCCTAAATGCATGAGAACTTGATTATGGGTCAAATCAAGAGAGAAAGGGGTATTCTTCCATCAAAGGCTCTCATAGGTTAAGCCTTCATTCTCTACAGATGGAAGCCCCATCTTAACAAGAGTGGAAGAATATGACATGCATGATATTATACATTCATTCATCCAGCTAAGGGATAGCTAAAAATTTTATTATCTTAATTTAATTCCAAGGATTTTATATGAGGTTATGAGTTATTTTAAAATTTTAGTTATGAGTTGTTAATTGGGGTAGAAAAATTAATTTTAATTCAAAGAGGCTACTGCATCCAGGCCACACATTCAAGCAGCAATCATAAAGAAACTATGAGAAACATGTTGTTCTAGTGCACAATCTAAACACAACATCAAACAATTTTATTGACTACCGTAAAATAATATAAGGCCACTATACAACTTGATTACAAAAATAATATATGCTATGGGGGTCTTCTTTTCTTCATTCCCTTCTTCTCTTCTTTTTGATTTTGATTTGCTCCAAAGGCATCACACAGGCACCCAGGACTAAGCCTTCTACTACTCATCCTAATCCCCATAAAATCCTAATTCCTAATGCAAAATTACATCAAAAATAGGAAAAGTAAATCTAGCTATACTTACAAAATAAATGTTAGCTAAACACACCTTACAACCCAAGCAGTTATATAAATAATTTGGACTTAGCACCCCACACATGGGTAACCAAGCCCACCTATCCTAATGAGTTATGCTTAGGGGCTAAGAAACACACAAACGTTTGTATTTTATCTGACCCAAAACCTCCTCAAAAAAATATGATTATAATAACGGCTACCATCTAGTCAAACATACACCCTAACATCCAGTATAAAATATTACATCACAAAATAAACACAACATCATACATATAATGCCCTAACTTAGCACTAGAAGTGGTGACTTAGTATTCTAATGTGTGCGCTTAAGGCTTGTGGGGCAAGGCTTTATTAGGCTTCTTTAGTTTAAGTTTCAATTTGAAGTTTGAATTTTGTTAAAATTTTGCTTTTGGGTGATTTCAATTTAAATGATTTATTTTCATTTTTATTTTACTTTTATTTGATTAAAATGATATTTAAGTTTTCAAGAATGAAGAGTAGAATGAATTTCATTTATAGACAGAACTCACCCTATTCTACATCCTAACTCATAAAGAGTCTAACTAAGGTTCTTAAGTATCTTAATAAGCTCATTTGAATTTGTGAAATTCATTTGATTTGATTTATTTGATTTGATTTAGAATTTAGAATTTGAGTTTGTTTAAGCTTCATGTATTTGATTGATTAATTTTGGATTAAATGTGTTGATTTAATTATATCTTGATAATTCAATATCCTTAATATCTAATGAAAGTTTAAGTTTATTTAAATTCATGTTTTTTATTAATTAATTTCATATTAGATGTTTTGGTTTACTTAAATCTTGATAATTCAATATCCTTGATCTCTAATGAAGTTTAAGTTTATTTAAATTCATGTCATTTTGATTAATTAATTTTAGATTAGATGTTTTAATTTAATTAAATCTTGATAATTCAATATCCTTTTAAATTAATATCTAATTCTTTTCTTTGATGATGGTTATGTGACTTAACTTCATGTTTATTTGATTTGATTATGGTTCATTTATTTGTAGCTTGATTAGATTAGATTAATTGAGATTTATTTTGATTTTAATTTAGTTTGATTCTTAAATCTCATCCATTTGTCATGTTTATATCAAAGTTTAGTTTGTATTTTGATTTTATACATTAGATAGTTAATTAGTTTATCTTATTTAAGTAGATTGAATGAGATTTGATTTGACTGCATATTAAATTGATGAGAGTCTTTCTTAATTTAGTTTAATTTGATTTAATTTGATTTGATTAGCTTTATTAGTCTATGGGTTTTCTTAGGTTCAATATGATTATGTAATTAGTTTAATTAAGATATGTATTTATGTTAACAAAAAAGATTTGTTTAATTTTCAATTTGATTTTATATTTGTTTAGGTTAATGATGTAATTAATGACATAATAATTTAGGTTTAATTTAGGTTTTGATTAGTATTTAATTGCATTTTGATTATGTTCAAATTTATGTTTGATTAAGCTTAAGTTTAATATGATTAATTTGATTAACTTAATCAGCTTGTTTAAGAGGTGTGAATAATTATTAAATTAAGTAATGATTTGTTTAATTTTATTTAAAATTTGTTTCATATTTATTTAGGTTAATGATGTAATTGATGACTTAATGATTTAAGTTTAATTTATGTTTTGGTTTGTATTTAATTGCATTTTGATTATGTTCAAATTTATATTTGATTAAGCTTAAGTTTATTATGATTAATTTGATTAACTTAATTAGCTTGTTTAAGAGGTGTGATCAAATTAATTAGTAGATTAAAAGTGTTTGATTTGAATTAATTTTAATTTGATTTATAAAGTTAATTTGGTTTATTAAGATGATGTATTAATTTATTAAGGTTGCATTAATTATGTTTATTCAATTGGATTAGTTTAAGGGTAATTAGTTTAATTAAGGAGTGTGTTTAAGTTAATTATTAAATTAAATAAAGATTTATTTAATTCTTAATGAAGTGATTAAAGACTTAATGATTTAGGTTTAGTTTAGGTTTTAATTAGTATTTAATTGCATTTTGATTATGTTTGATTAAGCTTAGGTTTAATATGATGAATTTGATTAACTCAATTAGTTTAATTGAGGGTGTGATTAATTATTAAATTTAATTAGGGGTTTGATTTAAGCTTAATTTTTAGAGTCAGCTTTAATGTAACTTATTTAAATTGATTTGATTAATTAAGATGATGGATTAATTCATTAAGCTTGCATGAATTAGATGTTTGATTAATTAAGTTTGATTATGGGTAATTAAAATTTTAAATCATTAGATTAATTAAGGGTTTGTTTAATTATAGATTAATGACTTATTTCCGCATGTGAGTAATTTGATTTAGTTAAGTGTTTTACTTAAGTTTGATTTGATTAAAGGATTATTGTTATTATCATTTGATTAGATTAAGTGATTTAATTGTTTATTTTTATTTCAATTAAACTTGATTATTAATAATCATAATTAGGTTAGATTTTCTTCATTTATTATGTTCATTAGATTTCATTCATGTTTGATTTAGTTGTTAGGTTTATGTATTAATGGCTAATTAATTATTTTATTCCAAATGAATGTGATTTAATCATATGTTAATTAAGTTTACTTTAACTTTATTTAGTTTAATTCGATTAGTATTAAATGATTATGTTGAATTGGTTTATTAATTAATTTAATTTTTTTTTAGTTTATTTAATGATTAATTAGTTTCAATTTATTTATACTTATTAAAGGAATTTCATATTATTAAGATTCCATGCATAGTGTAGGTTTAGTTATATTGGTTTGACCCATGTTAAAGTTTCTTAGATTTATTTAATTTTAAGTTTGATTTAAGATTTAATCGTTTAATTGAGTTTGATTAACTTAAATAGGTTTAATTATATTTAATTTAATTTTCTCTAAGGATGATATTTTTTTGATTTGAGGTTTCATTAATGATTGCTTAAGTGCTATTTCATTTCTGATTTTTGATTTGATATTTAAATTATTTTTAAATCAAGTTTTAATTAACTCCTTAATTGATTAAACCTTAATCTTAAGTATTTGTTTGGGTTTCATTAGGATTCAAAAAATCAGATTATTTTCTTAAGAGTCTTAGATGTCAATTGAAGTTATTTAAGCTATTTTGAAGATTTTTGTAAATTTCTAAATTTTTATTTGATTTATTTTATTAAAATGGATAATATGAACTTTAAAATTTAATTTCTCACAATCCAGAAGTCCTTTTTACTTGAAATTTGTATGGTAGGTGTGTTTTAACTTTAATTTCAATCCCTGAAAATTTCAACTTAATTTGACATATATTTTGGTTTAATTAATGAAATTTGATTTTTACTAAAACTCAAATTAAGCTCAAAATACTCTGTGAAATTTGAGGATTTTGGGTTTGTTAGATTTCTATTGAAAAGATGAATTCAATGAGCCCTTGTTTATAATTTTTGGTTTAATATTTTATTTTCTATGAAATTTTTAAAGTTTCACGTGATTTAAATTAATTTTTTAAATAAAATGTAACGCGGCGTCGACGTTTGGATAGGAAGGCGGTCAACTCACCGAGTGACCCGCCGACTCACTGGCTGTCGATCCGATTGGATGGTCAGCGGTCGCGGGGATGCGTGATGTGAGTTGATGGCACGACCGCGTGATTGGGGTCAGATCCCATCACACGATTAAGGCCGGATCGACGATCCACGTCCGTCGAGCCATCGATCCCATGAACTATAGGTGGTCGAGTCCCTGGGTGATGAACAATGTTTTCAGGCTTTTTTAAAGGAAAAAATGGAATTTCTAAGTGAAAACTTATCCAAATAGACCCATTTTTATGTAGATTTGCATAAAAAAAATTCTATTTTTATAATTGGGATAATTTAAAGTAAAAAAAGGGATTATCTAGGAGAAATTCTTAAAATTGCAAGAAAATTAACACAAAATGTGAGAAATGCTAAGGTCGGCTAGGGTTTGGTGAAATTTACCTTGCCGGGGATGGTTTCCAGCAGCGATGAAGATCCAAGCGAACTCCTAGGTATGTGAGGAAGCTTTGGGTTTTTGAGCTAAAAAATGGCTCGAAGAGGTGGGGGATGGGATCTTTTTTACTTTGGGGATATTTTGAGGGCTAAATGATGGTGGGAGGAAGAGGTGTAAAGCATCATTTCCCCATCCTTTTATATTGGCCAAAAATCCATTCTTTTTGAACTTTTTTTGGCTCCAAATTGATTGTCATCTTGCTTGGGGTGGTTGGGATGATGATTGATTTAGGACTTTGGATTTTTGCTCCAAAGTCCTCTCTTGCTGCCATATGATCAGCTCTATTCAATGGAGATGTTGGGGATGAGTTAAGTGCATGTGATGGGGGAGAATTAAATGAGGTTGAGTGGAATTCTATATGGGGGGATCCATAAGGGATTTAAAGGGTTTGAGTTGATTTTGTGCTGATCCCAAATGGGTTTGGGTTGGGTTTGATCATCCCCTAATGGGCTATGGCTTGGTTTTAAGGGATTTGACCCAACGTGGGTCATATTGGATCAAGTTGACCAATTTGACCAAAATTGACCAAATTGGCTTGGGTTATGGGTTGATTCATGTTCAATTGGAAAATTCAAAATGAATGTGATATTTGGTTTGAATTAATTTTGATTTAATTTGGATTTAGGACAAATTGACCCTTTAGGCCAATTTGGGCTAGGTTGGGTCAAGTTGACCAATTAGTCAAATTAGGCTCAATTATAGCTTTGGTCAAGTTCAATAATCAATTTAGAATGAACTTGAGCCATTGGTTGCAATCAATTTAGGTTAGATCATGACTTGACCCAATTTGATCCTTTAGGCTAATTTGGGTCAACTTGGATCAAATGGCTAATTGGGCTTGGTTTGGCTCAATTGGTGGTCAAGTCATATTTAAATATTGATTTTGGGTTGATTCAAATCATTGATTTTAATCAATTTGGTGTAGGATGAGTTTTTGGTTTTTTTTTCATTTGGGCTAAGGGTTGACTTGGTCAAATGACTAACTTGACTTTTAACCCAATTGATTGCAATTGATCATTCTAGGGTGATCATTAATCATGGTGGAAGGTTTTGGTGAGCTTGGTTCAATCTAATTTGGGTTGGATTGGAAGTTGGCTCAAATGGATCCTTTAGGTCACTTTGGGTCAAGTGGACCTAAGTGGGTCAATTGGACCTAAGTGGGTCAATTGGTTTGGTTTTTGTTTTATTCAAGTTTAGTTGAACTTATATATGAGCCCTATTTTGAAATATAAATTCAATGACAATCAATTTGGAGTCTAAGGGATTTTGATTCATTTGAAATTTTCAAGTCAAAAGGGCTAGGTTGGGTTTGACTTGGGTTGGTTTCGATTTGATTTGATGATTGTAAGTTTCATTTATATTTCGATAGATAATTGAATGAATGATTGATTCAAAAGAAAATTCATTGGTTTTGACTTGATCTAGATAGAATTTGGCCAAGTCTAAAGAATTGACTTAAAGGGTTTAGATTGAGTTTGGATTTGATTTTTGATATAGTTTTGGTCATTTGAATTTGGATTTCATTTATATTTGTGAATATAAATGAAGGAATAATTGATTTATAAAGAGATCAATTGAGTGTTATTTGATCTAAAGGGAGTTTTGGCTAAGCTTATGAATGTGGTTCATACGACTTAGGAAGGGTCTTAGGATTTGAATTTGGTTTTGGGTTTCAATCATTTGGAGTCAAATTTGAAATTATTTGGGATTTGAATTTTAATTTGAGATTTGGTTTGAGAATTGAATTTGGGTTTGATTTGAGAAAGTGTATCTAGATTAGGTTTAGGCTATAGGATAGGTACTTTCCTTGAACCCTAAGGCATAACCTAATCTTATGATTAACCCTTCTAAGTCTGTAGGCTTAGGTTAAGTGTTCACCTAATCACTAGAAGTATCTTATGACTATGGAGTTCTTAGTCTAGAAGACTCCTAAGTCTAAGAAGAGGAGGTTAAGATCTCACTCTAAAAGTGAGGTCAACTACATTAGATCAATAGGTCAGATCCTAGACTTAGGTTAAGACAATGTTTGATTATGATATAATGATTTCTCTTATTTTATGATGTAATATTTTTATGCTATATGTTAGAATTTGTTTGCTAGATGTTAAATTCTTTAATAGAATTAAATGTATTCTCTAAAAAGCGCTATGCTCAAAGGAGTATGTTTTAATAATTTAAAACTAACATTTTGCTTCCAAATGTTTGCTTGTTCCCTTCAAGCATGACTCATTATGATAAGGGGGCTTAGCACCATTTGAGTTAAGTCTAAATGTGTGTAAAATAAATGTTTGTATGCAAGTTTTTTTCCTCTCACCTATATTTTGTAGGTTTTTGGGTTTTTTATTATTATTTTATTTCTTTAGAATTTTAAATGTAAATTGTATTACAACGACGTTCAAGCCATGAAGGTATAGGATGAGTAGTTCCTAGAAGGCATGGAATTGGGAGACCCTACGAAATTTGAAGAACTTTCACTATGAAGAAGTAGACATGAAGAACCCTATAGGCTATTATTTACTTTGTTCTAGATTGACTGTATAAGGGTAGAGTGTAGTTTCCCATTTTTCTCTTCTTCTATGGTGTATAGTGAAACCCAACCGTACTGATCTTTCTATGGAGAAACTCAACTACACCTTCTTGGGGATGTCTACCCTACATTTTTAATTTAGTCCATGACTATTTCTAATATGGAATGCAAGTAGACATGATTCCACATCCTCACTTATTAAATGAATCAAGTGTCTAAAATATATAAATTTTATAAATTGTCATACTAATTATAAGCATTTTATTCCAATCATAATCTTAGCTCTAAATAGTGAGTTTAATTTCTTAGATTTTTTTAATAAATAATGACTTGGCTATTTTCTATTTTATAAGACTATCCATATGACTTTAAAGTGTAGGAGGTGTTAGTTGGCAATCCATCCAAGTGGATTATAAGTCTAGAAGATTGAGGATAAGTTTAAATTCTCAGGTGGCATGGAACGAATAAATCCTAATTTTCCCTCATTACATTACGCAGAGCTTTTGGTTTATGCTAGAAGCATCTTTAGTCTCAAGGTCTAAGGCTACATGTTATTTTCCTTCTATGGTAATAAGTCCTCATCTCTTAAAAATTTTATAGTCATGTCTTGTTAGAATATAAGTTATAGTATTTTAGTAAAAATGTCAACTCAAAATTAAAATAAATATTTCTTTCAAGAATAAAAAGCTCAATCATATAAATGGTTAAAGTGTTTATTGGCCTTTCAAATAACATTTTTCTTTTCTTTTGGGATCTAAAAAGAACTATTTTACTTGATCCATCCATTTTACTTTAATATCTAGCAATCTTTAATCAAACTTTGACATATACAAAGATAATAACTAACTACTTTAATCAAAAGTTTTCTTTGGAAATCAAAGCTTAAAGAATATAATTAAATATTGTGGCTTGCCCTTGTAGGAAAATTTCAACCTATATTAAACTTAACCCTATTTTACTTCACCCATGTAAGTCGGATGAAGAATCTTTGGTTCTACATCGTAGGAGTCATTATTAGGTGATTGAATACATTGTTTAGTAAATTTTAAAACTTTGGTGTAGTATATTATTTCTTAATGTTCTATTCAATCACTGAACACTACCATGGTCCCAGTGGATGCAAAAGTGGAGGTTGCGTTAGGTAGTCGGGAGCCAGCGTAAAATTTATTGAAATAATCATGACATGAATCCTTTAAATCATTGTGTTAATGCTAGTCCCCAGGCGCCAGATGGCTTGAATCATGAAAAATGTATCTAGACCTTGCATCGGCGGGTGCGGTTTGCAAGGGTTCCCACATTTTGGGCGGATGTGGGCAAAGAAGTTAGTCCATGAAATTAAAATTAGGTTAGGATCTTGGAATATAGGTACTCTTAGGTAAATTAATGGAATTAATAGATATTATGGTTCATAAAAGATAAATATTTTATGTGTTCAAGAAACTAAATGGGTTGGTGAGAAGGAGATTGATAGTTTAGGTTTTAAACTTTGGTATTCAGGTAAAAGTCAAACTAGAAATGGTGTAGGTGTGATTATAGATAAAGTTTGAAGGATAATGTTATAAGTATTAATAGATGTGGAGATAGAATTATAGCTTTAAAGATTATTGTTGATACTAAGATTATCAATGTTATAAGTGTCTATGCTCCTCAAGTAGGTTTGGAGGTAAGCGAAAAGAAAAATTTTGGAATGAATTAGAGGGATTAATACAGAGATACCTCTTGAAGAAAAGTATTTATTGAGGAGATTTAAATGGACATGTTGGTAGAGTAGTAGAAGATTTTAAAGTATTCATGGTGGTTATGGATTTGGAGTGACTAATGAAGAAGGTAAGACTATATTAGATTTTGCTTTAGCTTATGATTTTGTAGTTGCTAATACTTTTTTAAGAAAAGAGATGAACATATTATTACTTATAAAAATGGATCTAGTAAAACAGATTGATTATTTTCTGATAAGAAAAATAGATCGTTTAAATTGTAAAGATTGTAAGGTCATACAAAGTGAAATTTTAAGTACCCAACATCGACTATTAGTTTTAGATTTTAAGATGAAAGATTGTAAGAGAAAAAATAAACTAAATTATTATCCTAGGATTAGATGGGGACACTTAAAGAATACAAATAAAAATATTTTTAAGAGCAAGCTACAAGATATTAGAATTTGGGGTGTTCATAAAGAAGCTAATTATGTGTGGGAAAAAATATCAAGTGAAATTAAGCAAGTTGCTAAAGATGTGCTTGGAGAATCAAAAGGAAAAGCTTCTTTTAATAAGAATAGTTGGTGGTGGAGTCGAGTGTGCAAGAAAAGATAAAGAAATAAGAAAGCATTGTTATAAAACTTGGTTTAGATGTAAAAATTCGGAGAATTGGAAAAGATATAAAGTGTCCTATAGAGATTCTAAGAAAGTAATATATGATGCAAAAAAATTTAGCTTTTAGTGATTTATACAATAGATTAGATACCAAAGAAGGTGAAAGATGTATGTATAAGTTAGCCAAGCAAAGAGAAGAGAGTAAAGACATAGTTCAAGTGAGGGGTATTAAGGATGAAAATAATAAAGTGCTTTTCTTAGAAAAGATATTGAAAATAGGTGGATGAGATATTTTGATAAACTTTTCAATGAAGGATCTGAAAGTCGATTGATTTTAGCAACCTTAATACCTAAACAAAATAGAATTTCATTTTATCGTATTAGTAAATCACGAAGTTAGTGAAGCTTTAAAGAAAATGAAATGTGGAAAAGCGGTAGGACGGATAATATTCCAATAGATGTGTGGAAATGTTTAGGAGATCAAGGAATTTCTTGGCTTACAAATCTTTTTTTAATGTTATTTTAAAGACTAAAAAGATGCAGATGAGAATGGAGAAAAAGTCCCATTGGTTCAATAAGGTGATGCACAAGAGTGTGCAAATTATAGAGGAATTAAGTTAATGTGCCATACATTAAAATTATGGGAGAGAGTAAATGAGCAGTTACGATGTGATAGTTTCTCACAATCAATTTGGTTTCATGCCGTAGATCTACTATTGATGCTATACATTTGTTAAGAGGTTTAATAGAGAAGCATAGAGAAAGTAAGAAGGATCTACATATGATATTTATTGATTGAGAAAGCTTATGATAAAGTCTCAAGAGATGTTCTTTGGAGAGTTCTAACGAAAGGAGTTAATATTGGTTATATTCAAGTCATTAAGGATATGTATATTAGAGCATTGTGTCCAAACACAAGGAGGTTTGACAAAATATTTTCCTATTTCATTGGATTACATCAAGGATCAACATTAAGCCTTATCTTTTACTTTAGTTATGGATGTTCTTGAGGCATTTACAAGAAGATGTACCTTGGTGTATGCTTTTGTGATGACATTCTTCTTGTTGATAAGACTAGAGAGGAGTCCAATAGAAACTTGAATTATGGAGGTCAACTTTAGAGTCTAAAGGTTTTCATTTAAGTAGATCTAAACTGAATATATGGAGTGTAATTTTAGTTGTAGAAGTTTTAGTGTTGTGACTTTAGGATCAAGTCATTAATAAGAGTGATTATTTATATTTAGGCTCTATTGTTCAAAATGATGGTGAAATAGATGGAGATGTTATTAGTAGAATTCAAGTTGGATGGTTTGGAGGAATGCATTTGGCCTATTATGTGATAAAAAGTTCCACTTAAACTTAAGGGAAAATTTTATAAGATGGTGGTAAGACCTCAATGACTTATGAATGTTCCAAAAAAGAGAAACATAAGACTAAGTTAAGTGTTACGAGATGAGGATGCTTAGGTGGATGAGTGGTTTTACTCAAGAGATAGAATGCAAAATGAGTATCTGGAAAAGTTGGAGTAGCTCCAGGGTAGATAAGATTAGGGAGAGTCGCCTAGATTGTTTGGCCACATAAAGCCTACCAGTTTAACTGATTAGAGAGGATGCATTAGATTTGCCTTATGTTAAGAAAGGTAGAGGTAGACCTAAAAGACTTGGTTAAGATGTAAAAAAAAAATGATCTTAGTATACTTGAATTAGATGAGAATTTGACACATAAGACACAATGGAGAAGGATTCATAACCCCACCTAGTGGGATTGGCTTGTTGTTGTTGTTGTTGTTGTTCTATTCAATCACCTAAATAAGAACTCCCAAGATATGTGTGGTGTCTTTGCATTTTAATCATCACATTACTTAACCATTTTTGCAGCTTGCATAATCAACATCATACATATTGATCTTTTCCTTGAGCCTAACATTACATTTTATATCGAGTTTTTGATAATCAGTTAAGACTTTCAGCTAGGTATATTTATTCAAGCTTTTGTTTCTCTCAACTAGCACTTCTATCCTCTTAGTATTCTTGCATGACTTAGAAAATCTAATAGGCTAATCTTACGAATAATGATTTAGTATATTCATAACATCATCATAAGCTTGTGACTGTACTAATTCTTTTTTTATGAACATGGTCAGCTCTTTGGATCACATTAAATTTGAATTTAACCAATACAACTTTAGGACAAATTTTTAATAGGATGAGTAAGACTAGTTTGATAAAGTCATTCTTTGGTGTAGTCACACCCTACCATTGAATAAATAAGGCTTTAAGTATACACTTATATTAGTTTCCTTTCTTTCTTTTCTAAATAGATGGCTTTTATTAAATAAAATCAATACTCTAAATATATAGATTTTTTTTCTTATTCAACCATAACTATCCTCAAGTGTTCATAGCCCACTTAAGCAAATGAATTCCACACCTAATAGTTGATAGTCTCGACTATTTCTATCATATTAATGCAATTGCAACCATATAATATGATGTTGGCACTTTATGTTAGAATATGTCTCATTTAAACCAAATTTAATTATGAATATTAATTCATTAATATTTTTATTAGATAATAGTTTATCTAATAATAAAAAAGTTCTCATCATAATCAAACCTCATGTGATTATTTACTTAAAATAAAACTTATCACTTCAATTGATAATATAGTGATAAGTTCGAAGATACTAAGGCTCTTATAATTGACTTGCTTGGTAAGTAATCAAGATTATGTGAGTTAACCCTATCAAATACTTTTACACACTGGGTGCTCGATAGATTACAACCCTTTAGCCATTTACCCAAAGAAGAATGTAGTTATATCTTTTGATGCACAAATTCTCTAATGCTTGAGGCAAGGTTATTTTGAGCATAACAAGGATTCAAAATTGATTGTTATGTGATGTGTTTCTTTGTTGTTTTATTGTATCAGGATAAATATATTATTTTGTAGGTGCTCAACATATGATCATTTCTTCTACTTTAATAAGGGTATTGCATAAACATATAAATTCTATAATATTTTATACTGTTTATCCATAATGTTACACTTATAAAGTTTTATGATGGCTCCATTGAGTGTAAAAATATTTTATTTACAACAAATATTACATGCGTAATAAACTATAAGCCAAGTTTCTTAACCTAATGCAAACTCACCAATTCCCTATGAACAAGTGTATAATCTAAACCTATAGAAAGAACTAGGCACAAAGAAAACTAATACTTATAATTTATTATTTAAACTATCCTAACTTATTGAATAGAACTTGGCACTTCTTTTTAATTTTATTTTAGGTATATATAAGCAGGTTGCTTAATTGCATAAGCTTGCTACCTATTCTTACGTAGCCATTATAAGATAGTAAATATTTAAATTTGTTTTGCTTGTTATTTGTATTCTTATTGTAATGCTATTATTTAGGTTATAGATAATTGTACACTAGGCTCATAGGACATAATATTTTCTATCAACTTCAATAAAAATGAGAAATAATCATAGAATTAATTAAAAATATTTTAATATTAAAATTAAAGCTCTCTCAAATTAAATATTTGAATTTAGTTTTGCTCTTTTATATTTTCTAAAAGTGGTATAAGGTAAAACTAGTTAACTATCAAAATCCTAAAGATTGGTGCTCATTCATAATATGGCCTGGTCAAGTATGTGTGTTGACCTCACCTTTGGAGTGAGGATTCAATCTTCTCTCCTTAGATTTAGTTGTCTTCTAGACACTAGATTCTGCTTAATTATAAGACACTTCTAGCAATTAAGTGAACACTTAATCTAAGCATAGAGATTGAGAAGTGTAAATCATAGGATTAAACTATGTCTTAAGACTTAGGGAGACTTACCTACCTTATAGTCTAAACCCAATCTATGCTAACCTCTTTGGCCAAAACCAAACCTCAAATTCAATTCATCCAAAGTCAAATACCAATTTAAATCCAAATTTCAAACCAAATGTTTGAAACCTATAATCAAATCCAAATCAAACCTATCCTACACCCATAACTCAATCTCATAGACTTAGCCAAAATTACCATCATCCCAAAAAATGTAATCAAACTCAGCTTCAAATAAAAACCAAATCAAATCAAACTTAGCCTAAGCCATATGATTTGATCTCATGGACTTAGCCAAAATTTTCTTCAATTAAATTCAATTGATTTTATCACGAATCAATTATTTCCCCAATCATTAACCCAAATATAAATGAAATCTACAATCAAATCATTAATCCAAAATCAAATCAATCAAACCTAACCGAACCCATTTAACTTGAAATATTCAAATGAAATAAAATCCATTCAAACCCAATTCAATTGTAATCAAAGCTATAAATCAATCACAAATTCATATATAAATTCAACTAAACTCAATTCAATCCAAAATCGATTCAACTAAGCCCAATTGGTCCACTTGATCCAAATTGACCAATTTCACCTATTTGACCAAACTTCAATCCAAACCAAATTGGATTGAACCAACTTAACCAAAACCTCCTATGATGATCATCAATCATCCTTGATTGATTCATTATCATCAATTGGATCAAATTGAGCCAACCCACCTAACCTACATGAACCAAACTAGCCAAATCTCAACCCAAGCCAAATCAATTAAAACCAATGATTCATACCAACCTAAAATAAATCCTGGAACATGGCTTGACCCTCAATTGATCCAAATCAAACCCAATTAGCCCTCTTAACCCAAGTTGACCCAATATGACCTGAAAGACAAAATTGGGCCATATCAAAATATAATCCAAATTGATTCTAACCAATGGCTCAAGTTCATTCTAAAATTGATTGTTGAACTTGACTAAAATCTCAATTGAACCCAATTGACCCACTTAGCCTAAATTGACCTAATAGATTAAATTGGACTAAATCAAAACCAAATCCAAATTACTTGAAACTGAAGCCTACAATCATCGTCAATTGATTAATCAAACCCAAATCAACCCCTAACCCAAGTCAATTTGGCCAATTTGGTCAAATTGGTCAACTTGACCCATTTGACCTACATGAATTCAAATGAGCCAAAATCAAATTCAAGCTAAATTGACTCAAACCAATTGAACCAAAACACTTTAAATACCCATTTGAACTTGAGCCAAGCCTTGGTTTGACCCAATTTAACCAATTGATCAAATTGATACAGACCAATTTGACCTACATAGGTTAAATTGAACCAAATCCACACAAACCAAGCCTAAACCAATTGAAATCTGACCCAACCCATCCTAAACTCACCTTGGGTCAGCCCCAAATCAACCCAACCTAAATTGAACCCAAGCCAAGGCATTATCCATTGGCTAAACCTCCCCACATGGGATTATACCCATTATGGTAAGTCAACTTCCCACTTATCACTTAACTATCATCCAATGCACAAATAGGGACCTAACCTACATGCTTAGCCTGGGCTAGGTCGACTATGGATCAAAGGGAGGTGAGTTAGCTAACCTCCCCACCTTAGCGAACCCATTGGATCCAAAGAAGAAGGAGGTTGCCTTAAGCCACCAACCAAGTCTCTTGGCCAACCAAATTGAGCCACCTAAACTTGACTTGACTTTTTGCCGGATGGTGCCGGTGAGGAGAAATGAGCGTTGATCCAAGGGAGGGGAATATATCCCCTTTTTAAAATCATAGAATTGAATCCTTGAGGCTCAAGCACCAAAATGAACTCCTTGACTACCTCCCCAAGCCCCCAAGACTTCCCGACGTCAGAATCCATTGATTCAAAATAGGGGAAGGCCTTCTTCGATCCAACTCCCTCAAATCTCAACCAAACTCAAATTAATTTCATCCATACCATTCCATGCCTCTGTGAGAAACTTCCTCAGAGCTACACAACTTCGGTGCTTTCAATGTTCCCTCTGAATCATCAATTTGTGATGAAAGCGAGGAATTATCGTCTGTAGGGCCTTCTATCTAGAGAAGCTTCCTCAAGCATTGCACAATCTTGAGCTCCGGTGAGATAATTTCCATTAAATTGAGCTTTGGTGAATTTTTTTGGGCCTTTTTGAAAGGAATTTTTGTGTCATGCAATTTTGACTATTGGATCCCTTTGTATCTTCTTTGTGAAGGTGTGGGATCAATTTTGTGGTCATCCAAGCTCGGGTGAGCTCAGATCGAGCGAGGAAAAGTGGACGGTGTCCATCTCTCATCACTCGCGAGATGATAGATCATGCATCATCCATTCTGCATGATCGAATGGATGATCATGATTAATCCGTTAGATCCAATCTCATTTTATCATATAAGAATCACAGGTTTAATCTCTGCCATCCGATGTTAGATCGAACGGTAGGATGAAACTGCATTCGTCGCCAGCCACGTAGGCGCTGACTCAGATGCGTTTAAGTAGCCAATCTCACAATGCCACATGGAAAGCACACACATCAGTGGTCCGCATGGCGTCGACGGGATTAGGCTTAATTAGGCTTAATTAAATGGATTTAATGGCTTAATTTATGAAAATTCATAACAAGTTGTAGAAAAATTTAAAAAGTATAAATAAATACTCATTTTAAAGGTAAAATAAAGAAAATTTAATTAAAATTAAATCCAATTAAATTTGAAAAGTGATTAAGGCTTAATTAAGGTTTAAATAAAAACTTAATTAGCTTAATTTATCCTTAATTACTTAAGTAATTGATCTCAAACTTTGTGTGTAAGTTTAATGGGATGACCTCTACCTCCCATAATTTTTTGGGATTTATTTCTTGGTTAATTAAGGGAATTGATCATCTAAGCCCTAATTACTCTTTTAATCCACTTAATGGCCAATTACCACCCTAAATAATAATAATTAATTAATTAAACTCACTAATCACTATCTAACAGTGAATGGACAAGGGGAGTGGGGTTATAACCTATTTCTTAGCTTGTTTTCCTTAGTCCACTTCATTTTGAAAGAAAGTTAATTAATGTGAAGATTAATTAAGGGTTAATTAGTTTATTAAATGGCTTACTTAATTAAATTAAAATCATGATCACATCAAATAATTATCAATGGAATTAAGGGTTCCTCTTTATGTGTTTAATAACGTAAAGACCCTTAAGGAAATTATGATTAGCCCAAAGTTTGAGAAAATCATAAAAGTACTTAATTAGGTTTTTTTAATTTAATTAACTCTTAATTATGATCCATTTGCATTTGGTCCTTTTAGGAGCATTATAATTTTATTTTCTCACATGTTCATGTCATTTGTGGCTCATACTTAAGTGGTTAGTCAAATCAAAGAAGCATAGCCAAGGGTAATTAATTGATTTAATCAAGAATCCAACTCAATTAATTCATAAAATCTTCTTAATTACCTTCTCTTAAACTAAACTAGTTCACCAATATAGAATGGGATTAAAACAAATGATAAGTTCTCCTCTTTGAAATTGATCAAAATCATAAATTGATAATGAACATTGGTTTTCTTTAAATGAGTTTATTTGACGTGATTGTCCTTAGGAATTAATTTAATTGAATGAACCATGTGTTTGTACTTAATTATTCCTTTCCAATCACTTTAAATGTTCTATGCCATATGGTTTCATGCATTCATGTTTTCAAATTTAAATGAATCAAATGAATTTTTTTATGTAAGCTTGCATGTGTTGGCTTAACTTAATATATGTGTGGCTATTATCACTATTAAATCAAAAAATATTTTTCCAAAGTCTATAAATTGATAATAACATGTGGAGTGATAGTAGTTACATATAGGATTTGCTTGTGTTTATAGCTTAAGCATGTTAAATGAAGCTCTCTTTCTTATGATTCATATATAAATTTGCATAAGTTTGAACAATAATAGGTATATAGTATGGACATCCTAGGAATACAAGCCTTTAAGTAGCCTCAAGGAGGTCATTTGATTACCTCACTTCCCTAGTCTAAATAATGACACATACTCATTTTATTTCATTCCTATGTATTTTAGTATTAGAAATTGGATAGAGCTTTAATTCATATGCCTAAATAATTTAATTAAAGAAAAATATAATATTCGCATAGTTTTCATCTTTATAGTTATGTATACATTCATATGTATTTAAGATAGAAAGTGTTTAGTCTGGATATCTCGAGAATGTGAGGCTTTAACTACCCTCAAGGAGGTCATTTGATTACCTCACTTCCCTGGTTAACAATGACACGTACTTATTTGATTTCATTCTTACGTATTTTTATATAAGAATTTGGATAAAGCTTTAGCTTACATATAATAAATAATTCATTATGTAAAGATAATGGTCTCTATCTTATGATTCATATATACATTTACATAGGGTTGAATGTTAATAAGTATATAGTTTAGACATCCCGAAAATATGTGACTTTAAATTACCCCAAGGAGGTCATTTGATTATCTCACTTCCCTAGTTAACAATGACATGTACTTATTTGATTTCATTATTATATATTTCTATCTAAGATTAAGATATAGCTTTAATTTACATATAATAAATAATTCAATCAAAATAAATATATAAATTCTAAACATACACATTCATCATCATTAAAGTGAGCTAAAACATATTGCATGTATAAATATGCTAAGTATTAAATCATATACATGTTACATATGAGGGAAAGAAATGACTTAGTAGACTTCATGTGATAATAATTCAATTAGATTAATCTTAAGAAGCCTTTCATATTGGATAAGTTCATTTAAAGGTAACCTAAACTTAGGATTAATTAAAAAATTATTTAATAAGCCATTCATTAAGGAGAACTAAATCAAATTAATATGCTTTAGAAAGTGACTTAAGGTAGGGATGAAAGAGGGTAATCCTCTTCCTTCTCTTTAATACTTAGTTTCTAAGTGTAAATCATATAAAATAAAAGAAAATATAATTAAAATTCACAAATCAATTAAACAACCTCAAATGAAACCCACCATCATGTTATCTCGAACAATTTCTAAACTTAAAAAAATACAACTCTAATGCTTAGTTAAGACATACCACACAAAGCCTTAGCACACACATTAGAATTAAGCCACCACTTCTAGGTCTATGTTAGGATAGTGTATGATGTGATGTATATTTTATTTTGTGATGTAATGTTTTAGGATAGATGTTAGGGTGTATGTTTTGTAGATTGGATGTTAGGTCATTCTTAGCCTAATCATATCTTTTGTAGGAGATTATGCTTAAGGGGATGCTTAAAAATAAATATAAATGCCCTCTTTGCAGGTTATTTAAGGTGGGCTTTGTTACCCATGTGAAGGGTGCTAAGTCTAAATTATACATATAAGTCCATGGGATTGTATGTATGCTTAGCTAACCTCTATTTTGCAGGTATAGTTAGATTTACTTTTTTGTATATAAATATAATTTTGCAATAGGAATTAGGATTAGTGCTATAGGGGATTAAGATGAGTAGTAGCTAGAAGGCTTAGTCCTGGGAGGCCCTATGATGCCTTTGAAGTATAATCAGATCAGAAGTAAAGGAGATAGAGGATATGAAGAAATGAAGAATGAAGACCCTCATAGATGTATTCATTTATGATTGTAATTATTTTTATATACACGGTTGTATAAGGGTAGAGCTCTACTACCCATATTTTCTTATTCAAGTTATATGGTGACACTCAACCACGTTGTCCTATTATTCTTTTATGTTAGTTTATCAAATTGATTGATGATTTATTTAGATTGCGCATCAGGATTGCATATTATTCATAGTTTCTTTATGTTTGATGCTTTAATGTGTGGCCTGGATACGATAGGCTCTTAGGATAAATAATAAATTTTCAACCCAACTAATCACTCATAATTAAAGTTTTAAACAACTCATAACCTCACCATAAAGCCAAGGCAATAATCAAGATAATCAAAAGATTTAGCAACCCCTTAGCTGTATGTTGTATGTCTCACATCATGCATGCATCTTCTATCAGATGTGCTAAAAATGAGGGCCTCTATCCTTATACAATAGGGACCACTTGACCAATGAGAACAACCCCTCACGATGAAGCTTCACCCTCTCTCTTTTTATTTAGCCAATAATCCATTTTATCATGCATTTAGGCATAAAATAAATCCTAAGACCTTTGTTTAAGATAGTGTGTCAAAATGAAATAAAATTTGAAAATATTTTGCACTTGTGGATTAAGCCGTATGCTCATCTCACTCATGCTCTAGTTTCTTTCAAAATAAATAATTACCCTACCTATCTTGCAATTCATAAGACCAGACTACATGGTTTTAAAATCATAGGAGGTGTTAGCTGGCGGCCACTCCAAGCGATTGTAAGTCCAAAAGTTGGACGTGTTTACTCTCTCTTATGGAGATAATCCCTCATGTCCACCTATCACTTAGATTTAGGTCTTGCTTTAGCTTATGCTAAAAGCACCCTAGATTTAGGATCTGAGGTAGCTATTTTCTTCAGGCTATAAGCATAAAACCTCACCTCTTAGGCTTTTCCACAACCTTGTGTTGGTGGATTATAAGTCCTAGCAATCTAATAAAAATTCAACTAAAATAAATAAATCTCTTCACTTTCAAATGTATAAAGCCTAATCATAGTATGGATTGGAATGCTCACTAGGCTTCCTAGTATCATGAGCATTCCCTATTTATCTTCTTTGGATTTCAAAAATAAGTCTTCTCTTTGAACTTTCCTAATTAACTTTCCAAACATAGCTAATCCTTTGATAGTCTAACTTTAAAATCTTTTGAGATAATAATTGTCCACTTTAATCGAGAGTATTCTTAGAGAATATCATTTCCTAAGATGTAAATAACTATGGAGGCTTTCCTCCATAAGGAACTTAAGAACCCAGCTTAATATAAATCTTGCTTTATTCATCCATGTAAAGTAGGAGAAAAATTCCTGGTACATTCGAAGACCCATCAAGTATTAGGAGTCCTTTTTAGGTGATTAGGTCAATTGTAGGGTGATGCCTCTATCTTTTGAGATAGCACATTATACCTCAATGTCATACCCGATCACTTCAATAAGTATCTCAAAAGATCTGCGTGGTGTCCCCCGATATCCAAAAATAAACACCACAATGTGTTAGATGTTATCATTAAGGATAAATAACCTGCACTGCTTCTCATATTATTTAGAATAGAGCATTAAAAAGGCATGAGTTTAATTATGCTTAGGGAGACTTAGTATGTTAAGAAGTCGCTACAGGACTTAGGGTGTGTTTGGGATAGCTATAACTGTGAAGCTACTATCAGAGGAAGTAGTTGTTGTTGAAGTAGTGTCTCTATTTGAAAGATTCTATTGTGCTACAACTATTTATAAATAAAAGACTAAATTTCCCTTATATGCATATGTTAATGAATTTGAAAAGAATTTAGATTTTAATAATCATTACATTTAAATATTTCTAAATAGCATTTTTTACTACAATTAGTAGTGTTTTGAATATGAAGACCATTCTTCCATTTATTTTTATAATAAAATATTAATATACAAGTAAGAAAATATCTATTTTTACCACATAATGAGTTGCAAAGTTCACAAAAAACTATAGAAGTCATAAATTTAATAGAGATTGAAAGTTTTAATAATATAATATATGCACTCATATCACCGGAATCATTCAATAAAATTTCACTAATCAACTAAAGCATTTGTGATATGTTCCCTTAGCTTAACCATCATCTCAAAGCCTTCATTGTCTTGAGTTTAATGGACTTCCACATCTTTAATATATACCATTGATTAATCAACTCTATATTTATAGGCTTCATGTAGAACACACATCTGATCTCCTTTTACACTATTGAATTCAATGTCATATTTTGAAGGATAGAGTCATATATAATTTTGTAATAACATTGTAGCTGCCACTATTTTGACATGTTTGTTGAATGAATATGTAAGCATGTCCCATAAATTAAACCACTTTTTCTTCCAAACTTCAAAAGTCCTTTTAATAACACCACACAATGATGAGTATTACTTGTTACAGATTCCTTTTCTACCACAAACCACTTGACTACTTCTTTCAAAATCTAGGATATGGTATTTTGTTTCAATGAATGACTTTAAAAGTTCTCATTGCATCAGGTACCCAGCATCAACAAGATAATACTTTCCTATTGGATTGTACAAATTATTTATCTAAATAGAGCTTGTAAAAAATTATTATAAGTGGAATTTCCATTTACCTATAGGTGGCATTATAAAATTATATTTTCAAGAGTACGTTACAAATTTGAAGATGTAGCTATCATGTGCACTTCCTTCCCATCCAACTATAAGAAACGTAATACACATGTTAAAGTCACATACCACCATTACAATTTATATTAGTGAATCATATTTTCCAATATAAGGCACCTTCTAAGCTTTAGAAATATGAGCATCTGCATGTGTTCTATCAATTCCTCCAACAGAGTCTTATACCACATATTAGTTTTTCAAAATACATTCAAGCTACTAAGAAAAAATATTTAAACTTATGTGTTAAATTTTACTTAAAAGTATGACATATATCGATAATCATAAGATATCTTAGTAGGTGTACTCTAAAAAGTAAGGTCTAAAAGATTTATAGTCATAGATGCCAAACTAACTACAACATCCAAATCAGTGTTGCCTACTAATTACTTCAAATGAATATTTGGAAGCACTTATATGCTGCCCTTACTAACTCATTATGATATACTATATAAAGTGTGATTCCTAATACCTCACTTCTTGTTCTTGAAGGGCTTTGAATCCCATGATATGTCTATATTTTTTGCAAGAGATCAGAAATAAATACTTGTTACATATGAAACATGCTATGAAAGCTTTTTGAATTTCTTACAAGCAATTCCCCAATCCATTTATCTCTAATGTATATTGTTATCATTGAAAAAGTCTCAAAGATGTATGATTCATAATGTTCATTAATTAGGTACTAGTAGTAACTATATCCTTCTTGTAAAATTCTTGTCTTTTGTAATCCATAATTATAGCAATATTAAAAAAATTCATCAAGCACAAAATTAAAAATCACTAAAAGTATAAGAAATCACATAACAATATAGAAAGTCCAAAAGATAATATAGAAAAGTAGAACAAAAATCGATAAGGATGTCCATAAGTCATAAATCATTCTAAACTGATAAGCCTAAATAGAATACATAGGTACTATTACAAAGATTCAGGCTTCAAAATCTTCATTAAAAACATAGATAATGAACCCGCTGTTTGACAATAATTGTCATAAATATCTCTCCTTTATTAGGGTCCTCAAGTAACTTAGTAAAGTATAGGTTTAATGGGATATAATCATAAACTTCAATTATCTCCTCAAGCATTTTGATAACATCAAAGATTGATGTTGGAACATATGTTGTACTTAATTCAAAAGATAAATTTGAACATGTCATTATTAGTTGTAAAATTTGATCTCTCAAAAAATATACTTTGGTTGTCTTCTTTCTCCATGAATTGAATCTACAGAATGTTAGGGATAGTATGATTAGGATATAGTACACTCATTCATGGTATGGTATGAACCTTTATCAGGTTCATTCGAGCTCTCACTCTATTCAAACCCACCATGTTGACTCAAATCTGCCAAAATTTCTTCATCAAGAATAATGGCATAAGCTCCGATAGTGATGACCACAAACTTTGAATTTTTTTTTGTGTTCGGTCCAACCAACATATCATTGAAGAAAAGGCACTAATTAGATTATTATCTACATATTAAATAATTTAAATAATGGGATCAGGTTTTATGAATTGAGTAGGAGATTGTGAAGAAGATGGAATCATAGAGATAGATGTTATTGCTGACACTGTGAAGAAAGAATGAATCACACACACACACACACACACACACACACAGAGAGAGAGAGAGAGAGAGAGAGAGACTTATGAGTTTGGAAGAGTGTGGTGTTTATTTTTGGTTTGTGCTTTGTGTATATATGTGAGGGGATACCACATAGATCTGCAGATGTACTTATTAGGGTGATCGGGAATGACATTAAGGAATATTGTACTATCTCGAGAGATAGAAGTCACTACCCTATAATGGACCTAATCACCTAATTAGGACTCCTAAAGCATGATGGGTCTTCAAATATACCAAAGATTTTTCCCCAACTTTATATGAAAAAGTAAAGCAGGGTTTATTTAAACTAGGTTTCATTAAGTTCTCTATGGAGGCAAGCCTCCATATTTAATTACATCCGAAGAAATGTGAATTTCTTAAGAATACTCTTGATTAAAGTAGATGATTATTGTCTCCAAGATTTCAAAGATATGACTATCAAAGGATTGGTTAATTTTTAGAAAACCAAATGGGAGAGATCAAAAGGGGAGAGTTCTTATTCAAACCAAAGGAGATGATTAGGGAGTGCTCATGATACTAGGAAGCTTAGTGAGCATTCTAATCTATCCTATGGTTTGACTTTATATATTTGAAATTGAGGGGATTTATTTTTTTGTTGAATTTTTATTAGAATTCTAGGACTTATAATTTCACAACACATAATTGTGGAAATACCTAAGAGGTGAGGATTTATGCTTGTAGCCTGCAAAGAGAAACAACAATCTCAGATACTAAATCTAGGGAGCTTCATTGATGAGAGCCAAAGCATAACCTAAATCTAAGGCAAAAGTAAGAATATGGTTTACCTCCACAAGAGAGGTTAAGCCACCCATTCTGGACTTATTATCACTTGGAGTGGCAGTCAGTTAACTCCTCCTACACTTTAAATCCATGTAGGCAAGTCATATGCTTTGCAAGATGGTTAAGCTATTATTTATTTAGAAGATAAACTAAGTCTTTAAACTAACTCCCTAATAGACTAGATCATGAAGGGTATGAGCAATGACTTAATCTAATGTAAATTTTATCAAGTTTTATTTGATTTTTGGATTTTTTTTTATTTTGACACATGCTATAGGTTTTTGTATGCCTAAATGCATGAGAAAATTGGTTATCGCCAAATCAAAGGAGAAACATGTGTCTTTCCATTAAAGACTCTTACATGTTAAGCCTTTATTCTCTAGCACAGATGGAAGTTCTCTCTTAGCAAGAGTGGAAGAATATGACATGCATGATATTATACATTCAATCATCTAGCTAAGGGGTTGTTAAATATTTTATTATCTTAATTTAATTCCTTAGCTTTTATGTGAGGTTATAAGTTATTTTAAAATTTTAATTATGAGTTGTTATTAGGATAGAAAAATTATTTTTATCCTAGGAGCCTAAACGCATTCTGGCCACACAATCACCAATAATAAAGAAATTATGAAAATGCATGCTATTTATAATGCACAAGCTAAACAAAACATCATATAATTTTATAAAGCTATCACAAAAGAATAAGAGTCAGTACCATCGCAACTCGAAAGAAAGTGGGTGGCGAGCTCACCCCTCTCGGTATAATGAAAGAATAATTACAATTATAAAATGATAAGTGTTATGGTGGTCTTCATTTTTCATCCTCCATTCTTCACTCTTCATCTTTCATTCCTTCATCTTGATTTTCTCCATTTCTTTCTTTCTTTAGGCTTTGATTTGCTCCATTTCTTTCTTTCTTTTGGCTTGATTAGTCAAATGGTGTCATTTGGGCTAGGTTAGGTTGGGTTGACCAATTGGACAAATTGCATCCAATCAAGGCTTGGGTTAAGTCCCTATGATGATTTGGGATGTTTTGGTTCAATTAATTTGTATTGGTTTGGCCTAGGTTAGGATTTAACTCATTTGGATTCAAAAGGGTCAATTTGGTCAATTTGACCAATTTGACCAATTTTACCAAATTAGGTTGGTTTAAGTGTTGAGTCAAGTTCAATTGGTTGATTAAAAATTATTGTAGGCTTTTGTTTGATTTAATTTAAAATTAATTTTAATTTTGATCAATTTGACCTTTTTGGTCAATTTGGGCTAGGTTGGGTCAAGTTGATCAATTGATCAACTTGGACTCAATCATGGATTTGGTCAAGTTCAACAAGTGGTTTGGAATGAACTTGAGCCATTGGTTGCAATCAATTTAAATTAAATCATGATTTGCCCATTTTAGCTTTTAAGCTAATTTGGGTCAACTTAGGTCAAGTGACTAATTAGGCTTGGTTTGGCTCAATTGATGGCTTAGTCATGTTCAATCATTGATTATGGATGGCTTTGAGTTTTTGGCTAGTTTGGTTTTCATTTGGGTTAAATGTTGACTTGGTCAAAGGCTAGGTTTGACTTGTTTGACCTAATTCAAGGTGGTTGATCACCTCATGATGATTGTTGATCATGATTGAGGTTTATATGGGATTAGTTCAATCCAATTTAGGTTGCATTAGAACTTAGCTGAAAAAGGTCCTTAGGTCACTTTGGGTCAAGTGAGCCTAAATAGGTCAATTGGCTTGATCAAGGTTAGATTCAAGTATAGTTGAACTCACATATGAGCTTAAGATTGAAATATAAATCCAATTGCAATTGGTTTGGAGCCTAATGGGTTTTGGTTCATATGATAATTTCAAGTTAAAAGGGTCAACTTGAGTTTGATTTGGGTTGACTTGGATTTGGTTTTATAATGGTGGATTATGTTTATATTTGGATTAATGATTGAACCATGAAGAAATCCATGAAGAAATCCATGATTTGAGATTGAATTTGACAACTGAGAAAATCAATTGAATTGGGATTGATTTAGATTTGATTAAATCAAAGGGGTTAGGAAAGGATTGAGAGTTTGGTGTGATGATTTTAATCTTGATAGTTATTTGTTTGATTAATTTGAATATATGATTTAGGTTGAAAGAAGGAAGCAAGGATTGGGTTTGAAAGTAAGCAAGTCTTCCTAAATAAAGGATATTTATGTTGATTTTTTAAGTCTCTTGGGTTGGGTTAAGTGTTCATAATCACTAGTGTCTTAAGACTAAGAAACTCTTAGTGTCATAAGTGTCTTAGATCATAATGATTAAGCTAAATTTAAAAGTGAGGAACAAAGATGGCTACAAATTTTGCTTAAAGAGCTTCAATACTCGCCATCATGAGAGATGGTTCTGTAGGAGAAGAGGTTGATGTCGAGAATGCATGAAGGGCTCTCAAGTAAAGAACCCTAAATAAAAAAAATGGAACCACTGACCATAAGCTTTATATTGAGTTCACAAAATAATATTTTGAGTCCCAAAATTTTTAAAATATTCATGGTTATGGTGTTTATTTTTTAGATGTATATGGGGGACACCATGCAGATTTGAAGGGGTGCTTAGTGAAGTGATCGGGTATAAAATTAAGGAATGATGCACCATCTTGAAAGATGGAAATCATCACTCTAAATAAACCTAATCACCTAATAAGGACTCTTAAGGCATGATGGGTCTTTAAATATACTAGAGATTTTTCCCCTACTTTACATGAATGAGTAAAGTAGGGTTAATATTAAACCGGATTCTAAAGTTTCATATGGGGGCAAGCCTCCATAGTTAATTACATCCTAAGAAAAATGAATTCCTTAGTAATACCCTCGATTAAAGTAGATAATTATTATTTCCAAAGATTTTAATGATAAGACTATCAATAAATTGGTTATGTTTGAAAAATTAAATGGGAAAGATCAAGGAGAAGACTTATTATTGAAGCCAAAGGAAATGAGTAGGGAATGCCCATGATACTAGAGGACCTAGTGAGCACTCCAATCTATCCTATAGTTGGGCTTTATAATTTTGAAAGTGAAGAGGATTATTTTGTTAGGGCTAAAATTTTATTTGATTGCTAGGGCTTATAATCCACCAACACAAGGTTAGGAAAATGCCTAAGAGGTGAGGATTTATGCTTGTAGCCCAAAGGAAACCAACTACCTCATATCCTAAATCTAGGGAGCTTTAAAAAGAGCTAAAGCACGACTTAAATCTAAGCAAAGATGGGTATATGTTTTACCTCCACAAGAGAGAGTAAATCACCTGACTGCTAAATTTATAATAACCTAGAGTGGCGGCCGGCTAACACCTCCCACGCTTTAAAATAATATAAGAAATTCATATGATTTTTGCAAGATAGTTGAGTTATTATTATTTAAAAATAGATAAAATTCCTTAAACCCACTCCCAAAGACTAGAGCATGAGTAGTATGAGGAATGACTTAATCTATAAATGCAAATCTTTTCAAATTTTATTTGATTTTTGACACTTCATTTTGACAAAGGCCATAAGATTTTTTTTATGCCTAAATGCATGATGAAATGGATTATGAGCTAAATCAGCACGAAATAGTGTTTTCACCATAGAGGAGACCCTCAAAGGTCAAGTATTCCCCTATTGTGCAAGGAGGAAAATCCTCTCTTTGCAAGAGTAAAGCAATATGAATGAATGATATTAGACATACAATATTCACCTAAGGGGTTTCTAAAACTTTTAATATCCTGATTTAATGCCTGTGCTTTATATGAGGTTATGAATTTTTTAAAACTTTAGTTATGAGTTGTAGTTGGGAAGAAAATTTATTTTTTTCTAAGATCCTAATTATATCTAGGCCATACAACAAACACCAATCATAAAGAAACTATGAAGAGGCATGTTATTTCTATTACCCAATTAAACATAACATTAATCAATTTAATAAATCTAATGCAAATGAATAAAAGGCCGGTGCGGTAGGGTACCACCGTACAACCCGAAAAGAGAAAATGGTTTCACTTTAAGTAGTTTAATTGATTTGGGAATTTTACTTAGTGTTTTCTTTTATTTCATTTGACTTACACTTAGCAGCTAAGTGTATAAGAGAAGGAAAAGAGAGGATTGCTCCCTTTCATCCCTATTTTAAGTCATTCCTAAAGCATGTTAATTAATAAGTTCTCTTTAATGAATGGCTTATTACACATTTCAAATAAATCATATGTTCGGGTTCACCTTAGATAATCATATTCAATATGAAAGGCATCTTAAGGTTAATCTAATTGAATTACTATCACATGACACATGTCTAATGATTCCTTTCCACCATATATGACATGCATATGATATTAAATCTTAAATATACCTACATATGAATTATACTCCTTTTAGCACACTTTAAATGAAAGATGCATATGTGTATTTTGTAGAAAAAAATGGATTTTCACTCATTAGCTAAATACACATTCAAGTGTATAAAATTTTTAAGCGGGTACTTCATCATTGTTAAACCAGGCGAGTGGGGCAAAGACCTCGTTGGGGCTACTTATAGCCTTGCATCTAGAATGTCCAGACTAGATATACTCACTATTCTTGATTACACATGAATGTACAAGTGACTACAATAATAAAAAATCATGCAAAAGTTATTTTTCGTTGAATTGAATTATTTATACAAATGAGCTAAAGTTGAATAGGAGATTTTCATTCAATAGCTAAATGCACATACAAGTGTATAAAAATTTTAAGTGGGTACTTTGCCATTGTTTAAACTAGGAGAGTGAGATAAAGACCTCCTTGGGTTACTTAAAGCCTCGCATCCCCGGAATGTCCAGACTATATGTACCCACTATTCTTGAATACACATAAATGTACAAATGACTACAAGAATAGAAAATCATGCAAAAGTTGTATTTCTCTCAATACATGTGAGCTAAAGTTCTATCTAAATTCTAACATAGAAATACATAGGATTGAATTCAAATAAATGTTGTGTCCTTTTCGAATGGGATATACACTTGTTAACATTCAAACTTTATGTAAGTCCATATAGATTAAGGAAAGAGAACTCCATATAACATGTTCTAAGTCATAGATACATGCAAGCTTCTAGATATCAATAACTATTGTCACTCCAAATATTATAGTTGACTTATAAACTTTTTGAAAATAACATTGATTTAATAATGATAATAGCCACACATATTCATAGGTTAATCAACACATGCAAGCTTGACTAAAGGAAACCATTTGATTTAATTAATTTTGCAAAAGATAAATGCATGAATCAAGTGGATTACAACCTTTAATATGATTGGAGAGAAATGAATAAAATAAACATGTAATTTCATTGAACCAAACTAATTCCTAAGGACAATCACATCAATCAAAATTATTAAAGCAAACCAAAGCTTTTTAATGTCACTTTTAATTTGATGTTTGAATTGATTTAAGGAAAGAGAGAAAGAGTTTTGATAATTCTAATCCCATCCCATGTTTGTAAGTTAATTTGATTTAATGGAAATGTAGTTAGGTTGATTTTATGTATTAATTAAGTTAAGATATGAATTAAATCAATTAATTAAGCCTTATCTATGTTACCTTAAAGTAATTAACTAAATAATTATGAGCCAATGTAATATACAAATAAATTGAAAAGTAAATTAGCAATGGTCCTATGAAATGAAAGAGCCTAATGCAATTGGCTCACAATTAATAATTAAGCTTAAGGAACTTACTTAATTACTTTTGTGATTTTCCCACACAAATGGGCGAATCATAATTTCATTAAATCTCTTTAGGCTATTGAATACTTAAAGATCTACCCATGATATAATTAGTTCTTGATGTATTTTAAAATTTAATTAAACTAATTAAGTAATTAATTAATTCTTAATTAGTCTCTCTTAGAAAAAGTGAAGGAAACTTAGGGAAAAGATTAGGAAAGAGCCCCAATCCAATTCCCTAAATCTCCTCATTATTAATCAATGATAAATGAACCAATTAATTAAGAAAATTACTATTCATATGGTTAATTATCACCTAATTAAGTTAAGAAGATAATTAGGGCTAAATCAATCAATTTTTCCAATTAATAAACTAATAATTACAAAAAAAAATAGGGGAGGCAGAGGTCATCCCCTTAAATAATCTCAAAAAGTTTGAATTTAATTGGTTAATTAATTTAGAAGCAATTAAGGTAATTAAATTTTAAATTAAACCTTAACTAAGCCCAAATTACTATTAAAAATTAATGAATGATAATTTTAATGGACTCGCCTCTGAAATATCTTTAAAATGACCATTTGTTTGTATTTTTTTGGATTTTTCTAAAATTAGTTATGAATTATGGAAATTTTAATCTCAAAATCCATTAAATTAGCCTTAATTAAGCCTAATCCTATCAGTGCCACATGGCATGCTGGCATGGCACGCTTTTCATGTGGCACCACGGGATTGTCTATTTAAGTAGTCACATCCGCGGCGAGACATGACATTCATCTCCGTCCGATCTCGAATCGGACGGTGTAGATCAAACCCGTGGTTAATAATGGCTCGCTTGATCTAATGTAATGATCATCCGCTAATCATGGAGCACGGATCTCTTCCTCTTGTGGACCGAACTGTTTGCCATGGATTGCTCGATTTGAGCTAACCCTAGCTCGAATTCACTCCAAAATAACCCCACACCTTCGCGTGAGGGATCCACAAAGATCCAATGGCTAGGATCAGCTAACATGAATCTTTTCTTCACAAAGCTTGAACACATTTCTCCCTAGAGCTTAGTTTGAAGCAATTATCTCACCAAAGCTAAGACCGATGGTTTGCATGCTTGAGGAAGCTTTTATGGTAGAGACAAAGGCCTGTTCAACGATTGGATTGATTTCCTGGGTTGCTCAGAAGGCCAAGTATCGAGCTTTGAACGTTTGGCTTTGGTCAAAGCCTGTCCTCTAGTGGCTTTGGAGCTTAAGAAATAACTTGGTCGCTTTGACAACATGTGTGGAAGGTGTGTGTAAGAATAATTGAATTTTGGTTGAAATGAGGAAGTTGGAATCAAGGATGAGCTCCCTTATTTCGATTTCATACGGGAAGAGGAAAAGTGGGGAAGGCTTAATCACTCGAGAGCTTGCTAGGGAGTTTTGTTTCTCTCTTGGAAGCTTAAACAAATCAAATTGGTCTATTTTACTGTGAGAATTAAGGGGGTATACCCCTCAATTGGCTGGAGTGGACGGATGTGATTGTTTACTCAATTTAGCAGCCAGCGTCGGTGCTATTAGTCCACATGGCATGCCATGAGTGGAGGAATACTTTGGAGGTGGCTTAAGGCTTGACATGGCTGATGGCTTCTCCCTTAGTCCTTTGGTTTCTCGATTTGGGAGGGAGGTGCATTAACTCAACTTCTTTGGTCCATTGATGCACCCTTTAGGTGCTTGATGGCTGCCAAGGATAAGATGAGAGTGAACTTTGCCAATTTTGGCAAAATATATATTAAAACAAAATAATGCATTAATTAGTTACATTGAATATATCTCATGATCGAGCTTCTTAACTTTAGTGGTTAATTTCTAATCCCCATTTCTTTCATAAGAAATAATTGTTTTACCTATCTTATATTTCATTTAACTTAATTTCATAGTTTTAAAATGCTTAGGTAGGTTTAGCCTTCTATCATTTTTCAGACAAGATTATCAATTCAATAGAATTCGGCTTCTTTCATGTTTTTTTGTCGAAATAAAAGATAAATTATATTAGGCTTAGGTTCAAGTTACTACTTAATAATACTTTTCACTTTAGTTTAAAATTTGAGGTTGATCATCTCCTATTAGCAACATCATAAGTCCTCACATCCTAAGTACTTTCTAGATCCTTGTTGAGATGAATATAAGTATTTTTAAAACTTAAAACCTAGCTATACAATAGGTGGAGTACTTTTGTGCTTCTCAGCATTTCTTTATCTTCTAAATGAAAATATATTTTAAATTTGCACTAATCCAATTTGAAATTTTGAAAGAACAATCCTTATAGTTAGACTTTTAAAACCATAAAGAATTTTTCACTACTTTAATTGAGAGTCTTCTTAATAATTACATCTCCTAAGATGTAATTAATTATTAGGATTAATTTTATAGGGATCTTGCACCCTAAAAGACATAAATCTTATCTTACCAAAATTAGGAAAGAAAAAAATCTCTATGAATTCAAATAAATAACTTCTGTAATTTTTTTTTAATTTTGTTTTTAAATACATAGCATAATAATTTTTTTATCATTTGAGATAGTATGTTATTATTTATTTGGATTTGATTACAAGAATTAGAAAATTATCCTTTATTTTTAACTTTAAATTTATTAAATAATAAGAATTTTATTTTTCAAAATAGTATATTATTTTTAACAATGTATTTGATTATAAAAATAAAATTTTTAAGATTTATGGTTTAATTATCTCACATCTTCTTATTTTTAGGAGATGTTATTTTTAATCATATGAGAGAGGGGGTTGACTGTTACCTTTAGAAAAGTGGGAAGATGTGACAATTCAAATGGTAAAAATGCTTTGTTATCTACATAGTTGGACTATGGTTAACACTTGGTTTTATAAATTTCTTTATAGATGGGTTGATAGGTTTATATGTTGATTTCTAATATATATCAAATGTTAGTCACTAGCAACCTTAAATGATGATTGATGATGAACAAAGAAAGTCAGATGATGTTTGAAAGTCAATTTGGCTATTTTTCATTTAGGAGAGGAGGAAAGGTAATTTGAAAATTAGATATCACTCAACCATGGTTGACATATGCTAAATATTTATGTGTGTTAGCATTAGTTAAACAGTAGAATCCACTTGTGGTGATGATTGACATCAGCATAATCTATGACTAATTTCTAGTTGTTGATATAAAAGATGTCTGCGTTCATTGACATTTGATGTTTGGTGTCCATGATGATGGCATAAACACTAATGAACAAAGAACAATTATTAGTGGATACAATGAGGGTCAAACAGTAATAATGGACGACACTAGCATTTGTTGATGAAAAATATTGAGCGGTAGCAATGACAAACTTTGATGACCATAATCAGTATTGATGAATAGAGCTTAAAATTTATTTTCCAGGAATTCTCTCCACTACCCCTCTCCTGAAATACACTCACGAACTCATCCTCTATCTCACAATGTATAAAATAAAACATGTTAATTAACTTTTAGAAAAAAAATATTCTAATTATTATTTTTTAGTCTAAACAACCCATTGGATTGTTTGAGTCAACCAAAATATATATATATATATATATATATATATACATTCATATGCTTGAATTCATCAAAAATTTATTTTAATGCACATTTATATTGTTCTTTAATTATACATTCATATGCTTAATTCACACAACTATGCTTATGTGTACTCACATCAAGTGTTCATGCTACAATTGAATTTGTTCTATTGAGTGGTATTTTGTTGAATTAAACTTAATTTAAAATGAATTTATATAATCTAAAAACTAATTATTGTTATTAGGAACATTAAGATCAAATTTTAAATCAAATTTCATGCTTATTTATCTGAAATGTTTTGGTGACATAGCAATGTTAATATTTTAAATAATGTTTTATAATGTGAACTTACACCAAATTTATTTGGAGGTTTATTTGGTATCTCTTAAAGAGCAAAGAAAATCTTATCTTAGGTCAGCTAGGGCTCATCAAACTAAAGTTTAAATTAAGTATAATCTTGAGTGACCCAATGCAATCTTAAATAATTAAATAAACTCTTATTATTACAACTCTATTATAGTTGCTTAATATTGATGATAGAAGTGTTCCATTTCTTCAGAGATGTTTGGTCATGTGGTATTTATCTTTGATATGTGTATGGGGGATACCACGATTTGAGGGTGTACTTATTGAAGTGATCGGATACAATATTAAAGAATGGTGCACTATCTCGAAAGATAGAAATTACTACCTTATAATGGGCCTAATTACCTAATAAGAACTCCTAAGGCATGATGGGTCTTCGAATATACCAGAGATTTTTCTCCTACTTTACATGGATGAATAAAGTAGGGTTTATATTAAATTGGGTTCTAAAGTACCTTATAGGAGCAAGCCCCCATAGTTAATTCCATCCTAAAGAAGGTGAGTTCCATAGGAATACTCTCAATTAAAATAGGCAATTATTATTTTCCAAAGATTTCAAAGATAGAACTATCAATAAATTATTTATATTTGGAAAATCAATCAGGATAGATAAAAGGAGAGACTTATTACAAAACCAAAAGACATGAGTAGGGAATGTTCATGATACTAGAAAACCTAGTGAGAATTTCAACATACCATATGGTTGGGCTTTATATATTTGAAATTGTGAAGAATTATTTATTTGGGTTGATACTTTATTAGATTGCTAGGGCTTATAATACCACAATACAAGGTTGTGGAAATGCCTAAGAGGTGAAGATTTATATTTATTTCTGAAAATAACAACCTCGGATCCTAAATCTAGGGAGCTTTAGCAAGGGCTAAAGCACAACCTAAATCTAAGTGAAAGTGGGCATAAGGTTTACCTCCACAAGAGTGGGTAAACCACCCAAATGTTGGACTTATAATCACTTGGAGTGGCAGCCAGCTAACTCCTCCTATGCTTTAAAATCATGTGGGCAAGTCATATGATTTGCAAGATAGTTGGGTTATTATTATTTAGAAAAAAAACTAAAGTTCTTAAACCCACTCCCTAAGAGACTAGAGCATGAGTGGTATGAGTAATGCCTTAGTCTAATGCAAATATTTTTCAAATTTTATTTGATTTTGGACTCTTCATTTTGACAAAGGCCATAGGATTTTCATATGTCTAAATGCATGATGAAATGAGGTTATTGGAGAGAAAGAGGTGTTTTCCACCACAAAGGAGACCCTCAAAGGTGAAGTCTTCCCCAATCATGCAAGGATGGAAACCCTCTCTTAGCAAGAGTGAAGCAATATGAATGCATGATATTAAACATACAACATTCAGCTAAGAGGTTATTAAATCTTTTAATTATCTTGATTTGATGTCTAGGCTTTATATGAGGTTATGAATTATTTAAAAGTTTAGTTATGAGTTATTGTTAGGGTAGAAAATTTATTTTTTCCTAAGAGCTAATCGGATCCATGCCACACATTAAATCACCATATAAATAAGAAACTAAGAAGAGCAAGTAATTTCCATAATGTAGTTTAATCATAACATAAAGGCCAATGCGATCGAGTGCCGTCGTATAACCTGAAAAGAGAAAATGGGTAGCCGAGCCCTACCCTTATACAATCTGATATATGAAAGAATAATTATAATGTATAAATGAATAAATGTTATGGGGGTCTTCTTATCTCCTTCATTTATTGATTTGTATTAGCTTACTTCAAAGGCATCATAGGGCCACCCAAGATAAAACCTTCTTGACCACTACTCATCCTAATCCCCCATAATACTAATCCTAATTCCTAATACAAAATTATATTAAAAATATGAAAAGTAAATCTAACTACACCTACAAAATAAGTGTTAGCTAAACACACCATGCAACCCATGCAATTATATGAATAATTTGGACTAAACACCCTACACATGAGTAACCAAGCCCACTGTCCTAATTTAGATTTAGGCTAAGGGGTTAAGCAACTTGTAAAAGAGATTATTTGTATTTATTTTAAGCACCCCTTAGGCACAATCTCTTATAAAAAGAATGATCAGGCTAATCATGGCCTAACATCCAATCTATGAAGCATACACTCTAACATCTAATAAAAAATAATACATCATAACTAAACATACATCACTCCATACACTGCCCTAACATAAAGCTAAAAGTGGTGACTTACTTCTAAAGTGTGGGTATTAAGGCTTGTGTGGTATGCCTTACCTAAGCTTTGTTATGATTTTCTAGTATGAAAAAGGGGTTTAATAATAAGAGGTTGATTTCATTTTAAGTGACTTAAATGATTTGAGAGTTTTACTTAATATTTATTGTTGTTCCATTTAGTTTTAAACCTAACAACTAAGTGTTATAAAGAGAAGAAAAGAGAGGGTTACTCTCTTTTATCCCTACCTTAAGTCACATTTAAAAAAAACTAATTAATCAATTCTCTTTAGTGAATGACTTATTATATATTTTAAATTAATCCTAGGTTTAGGTGTACTTTAAATGACCTCATTCAGTAAGAAGGAATCTTAAGATTAATTGAAATTAATTACTACCACATGACACATATTCATTCATTTCTTCCCATCACATATAACATGCACATGATTAAACCTTAAGCATACCTATACATGCAATATATTTTATCACACTTAAATGATAGATGTAAATGCATATATATATAAAGTTTATATGTTTCTTTTGATTGAATTATTTTATCATATTAATTTAAAGCTCTATCTAAATTCTTATACAAAAATACCTAGAAATAAATTTAAATAGGTACGTGTCATTGTTAACTAGGAAAGTGAGGTAATCAAATGACCTCCATGGGCTAGCTAAAGTCTCGTGTTCCTGGGATGTCCAAACTATATACCCATTACATTCAAACATATGTAAATTTGCATACATGAACATAAGAAAGAGAGCTCAAAGTCATATGATTAATTAATTTAATAACTTTATCATTCATGAATGCATGGATTTTTGATAAAAGATAATGGGTTCTAATTCCATAATCAAATACACACACACATGTATAAGAGACATAAACTAGTACATGCCATTATTAATCAAGGAAGTGAGGTATTAAAATGACCTCCTTGGGGCTACTTAAAGCCTCGTATTCCCGGGATGGCCAAACTAAATATTTGTCTTTCTCAAATACATATGGATATATACATAAATAAAGGAAGGAAAATCATGCAAAAGTTATATTCTTATTGATTGAAACATTTATGCATATGGAGTAATGTCTTATCCAAACTATAATATTGAAATACATAAGAATGAAATCAAATCAAATACATGTTAAACAAGGGAAGTGAGGTAATCAAATGACCTCCTTGGGACTAACTAAAGCCTGTCCAAGCCATATACCCATTAACATTCTTACTTATATAAATCAATACATGAATGAAAGAAAAGAAACTTCACTTCATACACTTAAGCTATAATCACATATATCTCCTATGTATTTATAACTAAAATTCATAGCATATATAATCATTTATTTATAAATTTTGGAAAATAGATTTGGATTTAATAATGATAACAACCACACATATATTAATTTAAATCAACACATGCAAGCTTGACATAAAAGAAACCATTTAATTTAATTAATTTTTGGAAAAAGATGAATGCATGAATCAAGTGGCATACAACATTTAATATGATTGGAAAAAAATAAAGGAACTTAAGCACATGATTTCATTCAATCCAACTAATTCCTAAGGACACTCATACTAAATAAGCTCATTTAAAATAAACTAAAGTTTCTCAATGTCATTTTTAATTTCATGTTTGATTTGATTTAAGAGAAGTGAGAAGGGTTTTCTAATCCTAATCCCACTCCCCATGTGTGAGTTAATTTGATTTAATGAAAAGGAATTAGATTGATTTTATGGATTAATTTGGTTAAGGTATGAATTAAATCAATTAGTTAAACCTTTTCATGTGTTACCTTAAGATAATTAATTAAATGATTATGAGCCAATGTAATATACAAATGAATTGAAAAGTAAATAGCAATGCTCCTATGAAATGAAAGGGGCATAATGCAATTAGCTCATAATCATTAATTAATTATGCTTAAGGAACTCTCTTAATTAATTTATAGTTTTCTCACATGTGAGCAACACATAATTTCATTAACTCTCTTTATGTTATTAAACACCTAAAGGTCCACCCATGGATTAATTAAGGGAAATTAGATGTAATTACTCTTTTAATTAGGTTAATCAAGTTATTAATCCATTTCTCTTTGCTTAGTTACCAAGCTTAATTAATTATCCTTTGAAATGAAATGAGCTTAATGGGAAAAAGTTGGGAAAGATGTCCCAACCTAACTCCATAAGCCCTCTCATTCAATTAAACATGATTTGAAATGATTTGAATTACAAATTAACCAATTAGGCCACTAATTAGTTAATTAAATATTAATTAGCATTTTTTTGTAGCAAAGAGAAGCTTAGGAAAAGATTAAGGAGGCTCAATCAATTCCTTAATCTCCCCCTTTGTTCAGGATTGAGGGTCCAATGTGTTGATTAATTACTATTCAATTGCTTAATTATCACTTAACTAAGTTAAAAGAGTAATTAAGGCTTAAGCAATCAATTTCGTAATTAATCAACCAATAAATTCTAAAAAAAATAGGGAAGGTAGATGTCATCCCCCTAAACATTCTCAGAAAGGTTGAAATTGATTGGTTAATTAATTAGAGAGTAATTAGGCTAATTAAAATTTCAATTAAATCATAATTAAGCCAAAATTATTGCTCATAATTAATTAAGAATAATTTTAATAGATTCCCTCTGAAATGCCTTTAAAGGAGCCATTATTTATATTTTTTGGATTTTTCTACAATTAGTTATGAATTATTGAAGTTTCATCCTTAAAAACACATTATATAACCTTATTTAAGCCTAATCCATTAGTGCCATGTGGTACGCTGACACGGCGTGCTTTCCACATGGCATTGTGAAATTGGCTATTTAAGTTATCACATCCACGCATTGAGTCAGTCGACAGTGGATGCAGTATTGATCTATGTTAGATAAAACCTGCGGCATAAAGAGAGAAAATAGATGGATCTAGTGTGATCTAATTAGATCCGTCCATTCCAATTACATGGAACGGACATCCTGTGATCCTTTTTCCAGTGAGCGACGAATGACGGAAGCTATCCACCATGGATCTCTCGATTCGAGCTCACCCGATCTCGGATTCACTCTAAAATCAACCCACACCTTTGTGTGAGGGATTCATAAGGATCCAATGGCTAGGATGGGCTCACATGCAAATTTCCTTTGAAAAGCTCCAACAAAATTTTCCTATTTCTACAGTTTTGAGCAATTACCTCACAAGAGCTCAAGACCGATGGTGAGATCGACGAAGGTACCTTTGTCTAGTAGAGATGAGGCCCTGTGAGTACACACAAGCTAATTCCTCTTAGTTCTCTCGGTGGATCAACTTCTGTCATTATGGTGCTTGATCAAAGTCCATCCTCCAGTGTCTTTGGAGCTTGGGAAATGACTTGGGTGACTTCGATGATGTGTGTGGAAGGTGTGTGTAAGAGGAATTTGATTTTGGTTGAGAGATAGCAAGCTTGGATTGGGATTGGCCTCCCCTATTTTGATTTCACACGGGAAGAGGAAAATGCCAAGAGGAAGCTTGGGATGGCTCTGGGATTACAAGGAGGTTCGAATTTGTGCTAGAAGCTCTCACAATTTGAATTGATTCATTTCCCGTGTGAATTGAGGGGGTAAACCCCTCAGTTTGTTGAGGTGGATGGACGGGATGACTTCCCATTTTTTGGCTAGACAACCGTCATCAAAGTGCCGAAGTGGTCTCACTCAAGTTTACATGACTCGTATGGATTAGGAGAAGCCATGGCAAGAAGCTCCAAGGTTGATTTGGGCAGATTATCTTTGCTTGGAACCTTTGGTTTTTGGTTTGAATGGGAGGTGAGTTAACTCACCTCCCTTTGGTCCATGATAAGTCCTAACACCTTTTGGAGTGGGCTAGGAGGTTTAGGGATCCCTCATTTGGAAGAGTGATGGCTACCAAGGTGAAATGAAGAGTGGACTTTGTCATTTTTGGCAAAATCCCACATCGAGGAGAGGATCCATGGAGGATTTGCATTGGACTTAGCTCCAAATGGGGTTGGGCTGATTTTAGGTTGACCCAAGATGGGTTTGGGTCAAGTTTGGTCAGCCTTTAATGGGTCATGAGTTGGTTTCATGGGTTTTGGCTTCATTTGGTCAAATGGGTTCATATTGGGTCATGCTGAGTTAGGTTGACCAATTCATCAAATTGGTCAAACCAAGACTTGGGTTAAGTTCAAATGATGATTTGAAGAGTCTTAGTTTAAGTGGTTTCAATCAATTTGGCCTAGGTTTGATTTTAGTTCATTTGAATTCATATAGGTCAAATGAGCTAAGTTAACCAATTTGACTAAATTGGCCAAATTGGCTTGGGTTAGGTGTTGGTTCAAGTTCAATTGGTCAATTGAATATGATTGTAGGCTTTGGTTTGAATTACTTTGAATTTTGGCCAACTTGACCCTTTAGGTCAATTTGGGCAAGGTTGGGTCAAGTTGTCCAATTGGTCAAATTGGGCTCAATTATGACTTTGGTCAAATTCAAAAATTAATTTGGAATGAACTTGAGACATTGGTTGCAATCAATTTGGGTTAAATCATGATTTGACCTATTTTGGCCTTTTAGGCCAATTTGGGTCAACTTAGGTCAAATGGCCAATTGGAATTGGTTTGGCTCAATAAAGGGTTAAATCATGTTTAATCATTAATTATGAGTTGATGTGAATCAATGGTTTCAATTAATTTAGTATATGGTGAGTTTTGGCTAGTTGAAGTTTCATTTGGGCTAAAGGTTGACTTGGTTGAAAGACTAAGTTGACTTGATTTGACCTAATTTAAAATAATTGATCATCCTAGGGTGATTGTTGATCATGATATGAGGCTTGGATTGGCTTGGTTCAATCCAATTTGGGTAGGATTAGAACTTAACTCAAAAAGATTCTTTAGGCCACTTTGGGTCAAATGGACCTAAATGGGTCAATTGGATTGGTTTTGGCTTGATTCAAGTTTAGTTGAACTTATATATGAGCCTATGATTTAAATGTAAATTCAACTGCAATCAATTTGGAGTCCAATAGATATTGGGTCATTTGAAGTTTTCAAGCTAGAAGGGCTAACTTGGGCTTGACTTAGGTTGACTTGAGTTTGGTTTGATGATTATAAGTTTCATGTATATTTGGATAGATGAAGGAATGATTAATTCAAGAGAAAATCTATTGATTTTGGCTTGGTTTAGGTGGATTTTGGCAAGTCCAAGAAATTGGCTTTAAAGGGTATAAATTAGATTTTGGTTTGATTTTGATTTTTTTTTTGGCTATTTGGATTTATATTTCATTTATATTCAGAATATAAATGAAGATATAAATGATTCATGAGAAAATTACTTAAGTTTGGAGTGATTTGGATGCAAATTTGAAGCTTATGGATGTAGGTAAAAAATGTTAAGAAGGAAATCAATTTAGTTTGATTTATTTTTGATCATTGGAAGGTGGGTTTCATTTATATTTATGAATATAAATGAATGAATAATTTATTTATAAAGAAACCAATTGATTTTGGGTTGATTTGGGTTAAGATTTGGCTAAGCTTATGGAGGTTGGTCCATATGGTTTAAGAAGGTCTTGGCTTGGTTTGATTTAGTTTGATTTGGCTTTGGTCATTTGAGTATGGATTTCATTTATATATATGAATATAGATGAAGAAATAGTTGATTTATAAAGAAGTCAATCAAGTTTGGGATAACTTAGGTGGAGATTTGGCTAAGCTTATGAGAATGGGTCATAAGGCCTAGGAAGGAATCTTGGAACTTGGATTTAATTTTGGGATTGAATTATTTGAAGTTGGATTTGAATTGGAATTTGATAGTTTTATTGAAGGATTGAATTGATATTTGAGAAAATCAATTGAATTGGGATTGATTTTAACTTGATTAAGGCTAAGTCCATAAGATGAAATCGAAGGGCTTAGAAAGAGTTTTGAATTCAATAATAAAGTTCATTGAGAATTTTGAGCTTGAATTTGGTCATGGGATTGATTATGAGTCTTGGAAATTTGGTTTGGATTTGACATGAATTTGAGGTTTTGTTTGAGAAGGAAAGCATGGATTGGGTTTAGTCTATAGGGTAGACAAATCTCCCTAAATCCCTAAGGCAAGACCTATCCTTACGGCTAACCCTTCGAAGTTTCTAGGCTTCAGTTAAGTGTCCACCTAATCACTAGAAGTATCTTAAGACTAAGAAGCTCTTAGTGTCTACAAGTGTCATAGATCTATGATGAGAAAGTTGAGAACTCACTCCAAAAGTGAGGTCAACAGGTCGATATAAAAGTTGTCCAATCTAAAGTTCATAGGAAATACTCTCGAGATCCCTCTTGTTCCAAATATGTCCTCTCAGTAGCCAAAGTTTTGGTGGAATGGCACTTCAGGGTGTGTATGAGAAGAGGAAGGCATTGTATGCAAAGTAACCTCTTAGTGTCAAATTATTTGGTATATTCTTTTTTGTGTGCATAAACTAGAGAATTAGGAAAGGGATACCATTCAAATATCCCATGTGCATGAGTTTCTCACATGGTCCCCAAGACAATCCAAGAAAACCATAAAAACTACTTTCAACTCAATCTCAATCTAAGTATTTTCTTATTATGATCATAAACTAATGAGTAAAACCCTAAACCCTAGTTCCTATGGTAATATACTTATGCATATGTGGATTATTTCAATGTAAATTAAGATATAGATAATCAATAAAGCCAATTAGTCAAACATGAAATAATTATAGCTAATAATTAGAATGGATTCACATAGTTAACCTAAATAGATTGGCCCTAATTCATTTAAATTCATTAGCATAGTTAACCTAATTACTCTTGATCATAGTATTTAGCTAAGTTCAACATAATCCAATATGTTTCACTATATAAAATTCTCTATGTATTATATCAATGATTTATTTGTCAATCAAAACCTTAGAAATGAAGTCAATGTTTTCAGATAATGAGCAAGCTTATTCTAAATTGTTTGATGTGAACTAACATTCTTTGAACAAAAATAAAATTTTATAAACCAAGATAATCAAATTAATCAACTTACTCAAACTAAAGATTAAGCTCAATCTTTAAAAACTATATGATCAAATAACTTCAAGATATATAAGTTAAGCCAAATAATATATGCTTCTGTGGTGTTTTAATTTGGAGTCGATGGGATACCACGCAAATCTTAGGGGAGTACTTATTAAAGTGATTTGGTATGATATTAAGGTATGATGTACCATCTTAAAAGATGGAAACATCAATCCATAATAGACTTAATCACCTAATAAGGACTCCTATGGTATGATGGGTCTTTGTATATACCAGAGATCTTTCTCCTACTTTATATAGAAGAGTAAACCAGGGTTTATTTTATAATGTCTTCTTTAATTTCCTATGGAAGAAAGCTTCCATAGTTAATTACATCCTAAGAAATGGGTATTTCTTAATAATACTCTCGATCAAAGTAGTTAATCAACATCTCCAAAGATTTTAAGGTTAGACTATCAAAGGATTGGGTATTTTTTGAAAATTAAGTGGTAATGTTTAATTTGGAAAAACTTATTTTTAGATTCCAAAAAGAGATAAGTAGGGAGCGCTTATGATACTAGAAAACCTAGTAAGCACTCCAATCTACCTTATGGTGAGACTTTACATGTTTGAAAGAGAGAGTTTATTTTAGTTTGAGTTAAAATTTTATTAGAATGTTAGGGCTTACAGTCCATCAACACAAGATTGTAAAAATGCCTAAGAGGTGAGGGTTTATAACTATATCCTACAGGAAACAAGCAACCTCAGATCCTAAATCTAGGAAACTTTAGAACAAGCCAAAAGCATGACCTAAATCTAAGTGAAAAATAGGGCGTAGTGGTTCATGTCCACAAGAGAGAATAAACCCATCCCGACTCTTCTAGACTTACAACTATCTGAGTGGCTGCTAGCTAATACTTCTTATGCTTTAAAATCATGTAGGTCAATCTTATGTATGTGCAAGATAGTTAGGCTGTTATTTAATTTGGAAGGGAAACTAAAATCTTAAACTCACTATAAGAGAATAGATCATGATTAACATGAAATAATGACTTAGACTAAATGCAAAATTTACAATATTTATATCATTTTGACATATTCATTTGGACAAAGGCTTGGGACAATTATGCCTAATGCATGATAAAATTGAATTATTGGCTAAATCAGCAGGAGGGGGTGTTCTCTATTACAAGGGATGCCCTCATAGGTCAAGCATTTCCCTAACATGCAAGAATGGAGACCCTCCATATTCAAGAGTGAAATAAGATGATATGCATGATATTATAACATACATCATTCAGCTAAAGGGTTGCTAAATCATAATTATCTTGATTATAGCCTAAGCTTTAAAGTGAGGTTATGAATTATTTAAATTTTGATTATGAGTTATTAATGGGGATAGAAAAATTAATTTTATCCTAAAGAGCCTACTGCATTCAAGCCACATATTCAAACATCAAGCATAAGAAACTTATGGAAATCATGTCATTTCTATTGCGCAATTTAAACACAACAATCAAATATTCATATATTTCATAAAATAATAAGAGGCCGCTGCGTCCGGGTATCGTCATACACCCCAAAAAAAAAAAAATTGAGTAGTTGAGCTATGCCCTTATAAAACCCAGATTATAAAAGAATATTCATAATTATAATTAAAATAAGTACTATGGGGGTCTTCATTCTTCATCTTATCCATCTTCCTTTTGATTTGATTGTGCTCCAATGCTTCACAGGGCCTCCCAGGACTTTACCTTCTAGCCACTGCTTATCTTAAATCTCATAACACTAATCCTAATTTCTATTAAAAATTTACATGTTTATAAAATAAAATCTAATTATACCTGAAAAATAGATATTAACTAAATATACATACATTCCAAGTAGTCATATTCTATAAATTTGGACTTTGCACCCTGCATATAGCTAACCAAGCCCATCTATCCTAATATGGATTATGCTTGGAGATATAAGCAATGTGCAAGCAGAAGTATTTATATTTATTTTTATTTTAGCGACCTCTTTAGCATAATCCTTCAAAAAAATATTAGGCTAATAACAGCTTAACATCTAGTCTACACATAAATAATCCTAACATCCAGTCTAAAATATTATATCACAAAACAAAATATAACATGACAACATACATCGTCCTAATTTAGAGCTAGAAGTGGTGACTTAGCATTCTTATATGTGTGCTTAGGCTTATTATGGTATATCTTAGCTAGGCTTTAGAATTATAATTATCTAAGTTTGGAATTATTCAATTTAAACATGAAGGGTGGTTTCACTTTAAGTTATTAAAAGAATTAGTGAGTTTTAATTTGTATTTTCTTTTATTTCATTTAGTATTTGCTTAGCATCTAATTATTATAAAGAGAAGAAAGAGGTTTAACCCTCTTCATCACTATCCTAAGTTATTTTTTAAAAGCATGTTAGTATAACTTGGTTTCTTTTAGTGAATATTTTATCAACTATTTTATTAATCCTAAGTTTGGTTAATCTTAAAGAATTTATTCAAATATGAAAGGAATCTTAAGATTAATGATATTGAATTACTATCACATGGATAATGTTATATTATTTCTTTTCATCATCAATGGCATGCATATGATTTATGACTTAACATAGTTATACAAGAAATGTATTTTAGGCACACTTAAAGGATTGTGAATGCATATATTTTTGGTAGAAAAGAGGAATTTCATTCCTTAGCTAAGTACACACACACATGTATTAAAGATTTAAGCAAGTACATGTCATTATTTAAACCAAGGAAGTGAGGTTATTTAGGACCTCCTTGGGGCTACTTAAAGCCTCTTATTCCCAAGATGCCTAGACTATATACTTGTTATCCAAATACATATGAATGTATACACAACCATGAGAATAAAAATCATATAAAAGGTTGTATGTTAACAAATTTATTTATTCATGTAAAGTAAAACATCATCCAAATTTTAATGTATGTAAACATATAAATGAAATTAAGTTAGTACGTACCTTTGTTAACTAGAGAAGTGAGGTAATCTAAGACCTCCGTGGGGCTACTTAAAGCCTCCTATTCCAGGTATGTCCAGACTATATACTTACTAACCTTCAAATATATGTAAAGATACACATGGATCATAAACATAAAATAATACTTTAACATATTAATTATATAAGCACATGTGAACCATATATAAAATTCATAGCTAATATCAATTTAACTTTTCATCATTGGTTTGTACTTTTAAAAATAATTTGGAAATTATTAGTGATAATAGCCACTCCATATAATAAGATTAATTCAACACAAGCAACTTTACATACATAAATATATTCATTTGATTATTTGATTTGAAGACATGAATACATGATACAAATGGCATACAATATATATGATGATTGAAAATGATCAATTGAACACTTCCACATAATCCATTCAACTACATTAATTCCTAAGGGCATTCACATTAATTAAAATTATTTAAGGTTAACCAAACTTTCATATGAAATTTAATTTTGTGTTTGAATTATTAAACTTAAAGAGGTGAAATAACATTTGTTGTTTTACCCCATCCCATATTAGTGACTTAACATATTTAAGGAAATATAATTGACTAGCTTTTTATGGATTGATTAAGTTATAATCTTTAAGCAAATAAATTATTTTTCCTTTCTTGAGTCTCCTTAATTCAATTAATCATTTAATTATGAGCCTCCAATGATATGCGAATGAAAAATTAAAATTGGAATGTACTTAGGGACCTAATGTAATGATTAAATTAAAAAATGATCTAATTAAGTACTTGTATGATTTTCCCACACCCATGGATTAACCATAATTTTTTTAGTGGTCTTTATGTAGTTGAACACATAAAGAAAAATCCATAAATTCAATTTAGGTTTTCTAAAATAATTATCATTTTAATTTCATTTTAATTCATCATTAATTGCTTAATCATTCCTTAATTAATCCATAAGTTAATTAACCCTCTTAAATGAAATGGATTTAGGGAAATAATTAGGAAAGAGGACATAATCATTCTCCTTCATCATTTCACTATTAATAGTGACTAATTAAGTTTAATTAATTGATTTTCACTATTTGGCAATTTTTTAAATAATTATTAAATTACTTAATGAGGATAATTAAGCATTGAATTTTAAATTCTTCTAATTACCTAGCTAATAAACCTCAAGAAACTTATGGGAGGCAGAGGACATCTCAAGGAATCAACACATCCAATTTTAGACTCATTAGCCAAGTAATTAAGGCTTAATTTGGGTGATTTGGAAAAACATCAAAGCCTAATTAAACATTATTCACTTATTAAACCTTAGGTATTTTATTTTTAATAAATTCTCCTATGTTTACACTTTCCAAAATGAGTTTACTTATATTTTTAGGATTTATTTATAATTAGTTATGATATTTTAAAGTTTTGAGTGATTAATCATATTTTTAATCCTTAATTAATCCACTAACTCCAACACCACTTGTCGACGGCATCATTTTCATGTGCCATGAAAGGCTATTTAAATCATCCCTCGTAATGGTTGTGTTAGTGTCGGCATATGCTCTTTCGTCCCCATCATCCGATCTCTAAAGGATTAAATCGAGATTTCTAGATTAAATCACGATCGTCAATTATAATCACACAGAATGGATGGCGGGTGATTCACCATCCTCCGAGCGACAGAAGACAGACACCGTCTACCTTCCTATGCTCGATCCTAACTCACCAAAGCTCGTGAGGCATCGGGATCGACTCCAAAACATGCGGGAAAGAGATCTAAGGAGATCCTACATGAAAATCACATGAAATTATAAAATCTTTCACAAAATACCAACACCTAATGACTTTTTTACAGTTTGTCAGAATTTACCTCAGCGAAGCTCAAGATCGGTGGTCCAACGATTGAGGTATCTTCATCTTGAAGAGACGGCCTTGTTAAGAAGCTTGTGAGTTGCCTCCCTACCAATAGCTCTATGGACCAAATGTCACTGCAAGAATTACTGGAGTTAGTCTAGAGTTGTCTCTGGTGCTCGAATCGATCATAAATCAATTCTTTTCGATTTGTCGGAGCTTGGGGAAGGTGTGGGAGAAGTTAATTGAAGTTCAGTGAGGTTTGAGTGGGGTTGAATAAATAGAGGGTTCGATTTCACTTGGGTTAAGTCTCGCCGATGATAGAGAGCATGAGAGGGTTCAAGGATGCTCTGGGATGCTTGCAAACACTCAAGGAAGCTCTCTATGTTGTTTGAATTAGATGGGGAGGAGTATACCCTCCTCCCCAATTGATCTGACAGTTGGGATGATTTCAACTTTACGCCTGTCAGCAGTGTGCCTGGAGGTGTCGATAGGAGGTGGAGGGTCTGAGTGGTCAAGGCATGGCATGAGGTGGTGTGTACCTCCTCCCCCCCAAGTTTGTCAATGGGAAGCCATGGGTTAGCTCACCCTCTCATGACCCATGGCTAAATCAATCATCTTTGAGTCAGGTGGGTCAATGGTCCATGTGCTCAAAAATGAGCTAAGTGGGCCACCAAGGGTTGATGAGTAGGTGAGACCATCCAAATGAGGATTTTGTCTCATTTGGATGGGTTATTCTAATGGGTTTTGACCTAATCTGGGTCAACCATGGGTTGGGTTCATTTGGGCTGACCAATGGTGACCCAAGGATGAGTCATGCCAAGTTTGGTTGGGTTTGGACTTGGTTTAAATGGGTTTGGCTCAAATTGACCCATGGGTTCAATTGGGTTAGGTTGACTAATTAGTCAAATTATGACCAGTTGGTCAAATTGAGTCAACCCAAGTGTTTAGATATGTTAAAATGATAATTTGGAATATTTTTTTCAATTGATTTGATTGATTTGAATTTGGCTCATATGGGTTCATATGGTTCAAATGGGCTAAGTTGACCAATTTGGTCAAATTGGCCAAATTAACTTGGGTAGAAGGTTGGCTTAGGTTCAATTGATGATTTGAGAATGATTATAAGTGTTAATTTGAGTTAATTTGGATTTGGAAATGATTTAGCTCACTTTGATCCTTTAGGTCAATTTGGTCTAAATGGGTTAATTGGGTTGGGTTGGTTTGGTCAAATTGGATTCAATTGATGTTGGGTCATGTTCAACAATCAATTTATGATGGATTTGAGTCATTGGTTTCAATCAATTTGATTTAGAATTTGATTTGAGTCAATTTGATCCTTTAGGTCAAATTGGGTCAACTGGGTCAAGAGGCCAAATTGGCTTGGTTAGATCAAATTGGTGGTTAAATCATATTCAATACTCAATTTATGATTGATTGGAGGTATTGGTTTCAATCAATTGAGTTTAGAATGAAATTTGGTTCATATAGGTTAATTAGGTCAACTTAGGTCAAGTGATCAAATTAGGTTAATTTGACCCAATTGATTATAATTGATCAATTGAAGATGATCAACAATCATTGTAGAAGAGGTTGGATGGGGTGATTCAATCTAATTTGAGTTGGATTGAGGTTTGGATCAAATTGGTCCTTTAAGTCACTTTGGGTTAAGTGAACCAAATGGGTCAATTAAGTTGAACTGGGTTAAGTTTGATGATTGATTTAGAATTAATTGGTGGCTTCATTGCAATTGATTTGTAACTAAATGGATTTTTTCTCATTTGAACCATTTAGGTCAAATGGGTCGATTTGGGTTGATTGAATTGATTTGGCTCAATTGGTTTCGTTGTAGGTATTAGAAGGTTTTGAAATAGAGATTTAAAAAGTTGGAGTGCTTTTTTGAAGTTCAATTGGATTTGAATAAATTTAATGGGCTTTGGGTTTGATCCCTAGGATGATGGTGGAATTGGTTTAAGTTAATAGTCAAGTTTTTTTTTTTCATTTTATTGTTTGAACCTCTTTGTTAAGGGTTAATTTGGCTTGGAGCTTGGATATGAAATGAAATCCAATCAAAGTTGACCTTGGGGTTGGTTTTTTTGATAAAGCATGGGGTTTAATATTAGCCATGTAGGTGGACCTATTACCCTAAGGTATGACCTAAGCTCGTGGTATAGTAATACGTAACTTTAGGTGGTTTTGTGTTCCCTTATTCATTAGAAGTATCCTATGACTATGGAAATCCTAATGCTTAGAAGATTCCTAAGTCTTAGGAAGGGTGAGTCAATCTCACTCTAGAAGTGAGGTCAACAGCTTCATAGTTTAAGTTAAATTTATTATAAGACATCTTGACATTTTATTTTAGTTGATGCATCTTGACACAATGTTATACTTAGGGTAATTCCTTTATCCAAACTCTATTAATATTGAAAATTATTTCTCACAAGCAATTAGAGTTAAGAAATTACATTTTACATTACACAAAATATTTTTAAATGTCTATTATTACTTTCACAAATGCATCTCATTGAAAAAAACATTGTAAATATAGGCCAAATCATATATACTTTAAAGTTCAAAAATGTCTAGTCATTTAATATATATATATATATATATATATATATATATATATATATATATATATATATATATATATATATATATATATATATATATATATATATATAAATACATCTCTAAACAACTCAATATTTAAAAAGTGGTAAAGTCTGACTTTTCACTCTCCATTTTATTAAAAGGATATGAAGAAAGATATAAAAAATTAATATTGAATTATCAACAAGATATGCATCATTGTATCTGATAATTCTCAACATATTTCAATACTCTTCTCTTAGATCTTATCTTTATGTCTTAAAATTATTATCTTAACAAAATTTATTTTACCCCAGTCATACACACATGTACACACTGACCCTTCTCCCTTCCTTAAATGGTAAAAGTAAGGTCTATTTATTGATTTTAGGAGCTAGTACTATGTCCATTTTCCCTTAAAATGAAGGCATCCCAATAAATGGTTTATGTTAGTCCTTCATAACCATAATTTTCTAATCATCAAAATGTCTTAATAATCTCAAAACTTGGCAATTTCAGATATATTGGATTTATCACATTAATAATTTTATTTGACTTTAAGCATGCAATATTTGAAATATATTTGTGCCTCAAACTAACCATGAAATATTTTTAATCATCTTTTCAAATATTACCATTAAGCTTATTTGTACTAGAATCAAATAATTTGTATTACCATTGCATTCATCTAATTAAACAGTATTGTTTTGATTAAAAATTTATCAAAAAATAGACTTTATGTAATCTAACAATCAAATATTGATAACAAGTGGTTTAAGATCCAAAACTTGCATCAAATTTTTTTGATTGATTAATGACATATAAATGTTAATTTTAAAAAATCTTAATATGTTTTTATTTTGAATTTGACCCAAATAGATTCAATATTAATGTTAAGACCCTTTAAATAACTTTGTGCTTGAGTAGCTCATATTGTCCCTAGGAAGACCCAAATAAACCATATGAAATTACATTTAACTCGAACTTAATATGAATAATTTACTTATTATCACTCAAGTTAATTAGTACAACCTAACTCATAGGTTCAATTCATGCCACTTCCTTACATGTGTGAATCCATTCAGTGAAAAAGTAGAAGACATAGTAGATAAATATTAGAACTTGCATCACATAGATTAATTATTTGATGTCTATCATAGCAAATACATTTCATTAAAAAAAAAACATTACAAATACAAACCAAAACATGTATATCTTAAAATTATATAGCTGTTCAGTATATGCAAGATGAAGTTTGAACGTCCCATTTCTCCCTCACTTTCTGAAGTATATCTGAGAGAAGATATAAACAGCTAGTATTAAACTGACAACCAAATAAGCATCACTGTGTCCGATCTTTTAGGGCAACTTCTGCTAGCCTTGCCCTTAGATCCTTCCTAAGGATCTTGCCAGATGGAGACTTTGGAATAGCCTCTACAAAGAAAACTCTATGTATCCTCTTATAGAAAACCACCTACAAAATTCAATTATAAAAGCAAAACTTAAGGCTTAGACCGTATAACAAATTTATACTTTGTTCTGATAGAATTTTTTTGATAATTCTTCTATTAATAGGAGTCTATCATTACCTGCTTTGAAACATATCGTTTGATTTCATCTTCTGTGGTTTCATAGCCATTCGAAAGCATAACAAATGCAACAGGAAGCTCTCCACATAAGTCATCTTTTAGCCTGAATTATCAAGAAAATATCAACTACTTGACCACTAGATGTTAACTTGTAAGTAAAAAACAGTGCAATATAAAATATATTGTTTTGTTTGAATAAGAATAAGCACTTACGGGACAACAGCAGCGCTAGCAATCAGGGTGGGTGATGAGCAGTGCCTCGAGCTCTGCTGGAGCCACTTGAAAGCCTTTGTATTTGATTAGCTCTTTCAGCCTATCAACAATGTAAATTTCATCGTCATCATCGACAAAACCAATATCTCCTGTATGCAGCCAGCCCTCCTTATCAATGGTTATTTCTGTAGCTTCCAGGTCATTCAAATACCCTAACAAGAAAAACAAATCAGAAATTAAGACTATTTTTTATTTATTATATCTTAAGCAATACAACAAACTGAGCTACAATGAATTTTTTTTTTTTTAAATAGAGAATGGAAATTATTTTTCACAATATATAATTGAATCAACTTAATAATTCAATAAAAATAAATAAAGAAACGTGTGGAATAGGAAGGAGTGGAGTGGCCAGCCCTTTATTTAGACAGTATTTGGTTCCTCATCTTCTTCTATTCAAAACAAAAGGATGTGGATTTTTTATGGCCATGCCTTCTACTTTATCAATGAGTTTTTCACTGGGATATTTCAGTGCAAGTTGTCATTGGTTTCTTAAAGCAGCAGTAAAAAATTAATTCTTAGTGGTGGCCTATTGAATTAATAATCTGATAAAATATTAATTTAATAAATAAACGAATGTCTCCTTTAATCAAATATACAATTACTTAATAATATAATTCAGTAAATTAATGCATAGTTTTTTTTTTTTTTTTTTTTTTACAACAGAGTATCCACCTAAGATTCCATCCATTAGTGACTTGATTAGGTATGAATAATCTCCACGTCACACACATATTACCTCACTTATTTTCTCTCTCGATGAGATCGAGAACGAAATGAAAAGTTTCCAAATACGCTTCGCCAATTTAAGTGCAGTGGATATGCATAGTTATTTGTGTTATACTTTCAATATAAAATATTTCATCATAATAATTTACATTTCACTTAAATATAATATTTCATGAAAATGATATTTAATTGAGAAACATATAATTGAATATAATAAAATGCATTTTTATACAGAAGAATATTATATGGTCCACATCGAATTAAATTGGACAATATGGTTGGTGTGGATGTTCAGGGTTCCACCATATTTCTCACCTAACACAAACACAAAATTATATAATATTAGTTTATTATTTAGTTTCTTTTACTTGCGTTGAAGCTTTGTTTTATGCTCACCTACTTTGAGCCAAAATTAGATGAGACTTATCCAATGATTCAATAGCATTTCAGCCATGACTTTGCTTACCGCTTTGCATCTAAAAACAACGGCACCAAAAATCAGATTTTTAGGGATTATTAAATTTTGTTTGGTAGCCTACTTTATTTGAGCCTGCCACCTGATTTATAGCTGCTCTCTCTTTTTCTCTTTCCCAACTTGCGGTTGGATGCCTAATTAAAAAGTTCAATTTTGCATTTGGGTTAAAATTACACTTATGAGTATATAAATTTGAAAATTAATTTTTTTTAGAGTTAAATATATTTTGTTTATCCTCTTATAGATTTGTGTGAATTTATCAAAAAAAAAAATTATTACAAAATATATAAATTTTATTTTGAAATATAATTATGAAGTGGATTACATATATATATATATATATATATATATGATGCTTAAATTTTAATATTTATATAAATAATAATTAAATTTTTAATGTAACATCAAAAATATCACTTTGGGAAAAGTATAATGCAGTGCATAAAAAATACGAAGAATTGCATACATATCATCAAATTCTTATATATTTAAAACTATTATCCTCTCTTTTTTTTTCTTTTTTTGAACTTTCAATTAAAAAATATATTTGTGTGCCATGAACAAATTATTAAAAATTTTATAAAAATAAAAATAGAGCTTTTATTAAGAATATCGATATTTGAATAATAATAAATTTGAAAATTGAGATAGAAGAATAGTAATTTTGTAATATATAAAAATTAAGTGATATGTATATAATTGTTTAAAAATAATTAGAATTATATATATATATATAATATTTTCCTATTGTTTTAAATTATTTGCGTGTGATTTTCACTAAATTTTTTATATTGTAAATATAAATGAAGTTACCTTTCATGATCTGCCTTCCCCTAATGCAGATTTCGCCAGGCTGGTTGCGGAGCAGTGGGGCACCGGTTTCGGGGTCTATTATTTTGAGCTCGGCGTTTCTGACTACGGTGCCGCATGAACCAGATTTATACGGAAACGGCTCCTTTGCAAACGCCAGGCACATGGAAAGAACCGGCCCAGCCTCTGTCATCCCATAGCCCTGCTCAAAATCATTTCTCTTAATCAAGATCATAATATAAAATATTAATTATAACGTAAATTATATTAACAGTGGTTTAAAAAGTATGGTTAAAACTATTTATTATAAATATTAGATGATATATATATATATATATATATATATATATATATATATATATATATATATATATATATATATATATATATATATATATATAACATTTATTCCAAGAGGACCAGTTAATTTAAGGACATTAAATACAACTGAATTTTAATTTAAAACACAATAATTAATCATCACATGCGATTAAAAATAATAATAGCGCCATGTGCACAATCTCCCTCTGTCTGCCAGTTCAGATTTATCACTAGCAGATCACGCCTGAAGGCTAAATAAATAAATGCTCGATCTGTGTTATCCACTAACTCAATATATTTTAAACATTATTTTTGTTATTTTTATGAAGAATATAATTATAAAAAAAAAAGAGAGAGAGAGAAGTAGAAAATAAAATATTTGATCAAAATATAAATTCATGCTTCCAGACGTACGATATAAGGTCAGGTGAATTAGCTTCACTTTCCTAACTACTATGTAAAGATAAATATATAATTTTTTTTACTTTTTATATTTAAAATTTAAATACAATATCGATATTTTAAATATTTTAATTTATTGTTTATCTTTATAAGTCAACATAATTAAGGGACTATCATTCTAATTCATAAAAAATTTCATTTAATTAACTTCATAAATATAATAATTTAAAATTCTTTTAATTTAGCTGAAATTTAGGTGATATGATATTATCGAATTTTATTAAATAAATAGTAAGGACTAAATTTGTACCTGTCCGAGCTTGGCGTTAGGAAGCTTAGCCATAAGCGTATCCTGCAGCTCCTTCCCCATCGGCGCCGCCCCCGACATTACCATCCTCACCGACGACAAGTCATAGCAGTCCACCGCCTCACTCTTAGCCATCTCCGCAACTATCGGCGGCACAAATGGCGCCACCGTAACCCTATACTTCTCCACCAATTCCATCATCTTCATAAGATCAAACTTCTTCATTATCACTAAGCTCGACCCGGCCCGCAGCCCGCATAGCAACACCGAGTTAAGCGAATATATGTGAAACAGAGGAAGCACGCAGAGCAGAACGTCTTCCTTGTCAAAATAAAGGTTCGGGTTCTCTCCATCCACTTGCTGAGCTACGCTAGTTACTAACGATCGGTGAGTCAACATGACACCTTTGGGCAATCCAGTAGTTCCAGACGAGTATGGTAGCGCCACCACATCATCTGGTTTTATCTCCACTTTTGGAATCTCCTTCTCGTCCGCGGACAGGAGTTCGGCAAAGCTACGGCAGCCGGCGGGGACCGGCTCGTCAATTACAACGATATCGACGCCCAGTTCCTGAACCTTATGAACGTTGTAGGATTCCGTGATGACAAGCTTTGCGCCGGAGGCTTTGGCTTGTTTCTGGACCTCGGCTGGAGTGTAGAAAGGGTTGGCGGTGGTGGACATGGCGCCTAGAAAGGAGGCGCCGAGGAAAGCAAAGGCGAAAGCAGGGGAGTTGGGGAGGAAAATCATTATAACGTCACCTTGTTGGATGCCAAGGCGGTGGAGGCCGGCCGCGGTTCGGCGGGAGAGGAGGTAGACGTCGGCGTAGGAGAAGATGGATCCAGTGGCGCCGTCGATGAGGCAGGGACGGTCGGCGATCTCGGGGAGTTTTTCAAAGCAGTAGTCATGGAGGGGGAGGTGGTCGGGGATGTCGATGACCGGAAGTTTGGAACGGAAGATGTGTTCATCGGTGGCGGCGGCGAAGTCCGGCGAAATTGAGCCCATTTTTTTGTTGGTGGGGATCGTTGAAGGCAGGAAGAGAAGAAGGGAAGATTTGTATTTTTGGTGAACTACTGCTCTTCCCTGAGAAGCAATGTGAGGCTGGAATGGCAATATAATGGTGCGGAAGGTTGGTGAGTGGGGTCGCCGAGTGCGGAATGGGGAGGGGTGTTTCGGAAAAAAAGTTTATAAACAATGTTTATAAGAAAAAGTTTGACTACATGCGCTATAATAGGCCTTATATCTATATTTTTTATTTTAAAAAATCTTTCTAAAAATTCATTTAAGATGAAATATCACTTAATATCATTATATAAATATTACAAATTAATATTTAGATGAATTGATTGTGGTATGAAAATGTCTTTATATTCTCATTTAAAAAATAAAATTTAAAAAGTATATAAAATACATTGGAGGAATGCAAGGCGGAATGGGTCGAAGAATTTCAAATGGGTTGTTGAGGAGCGGGAATTGGTGGACTTCTCCTACCGGATCAAGTCGTAGACCATTCATGGTGGGACCCGCGAACGGCTTTACCTACCCCAGGCGATGGAGAGTCGAACCGGACAATTGGGCCGGGCCACCAACCACAGACCGGTTACGTCTGGTGATGTCTAGTGACGTTGCGCTACGCGTGTGGAGGGGAGATCACGACCGTTGGTGGAGGGATCGAGCACGTGCCAAGGGCGGGGTGGCGCGGGGATTAATGCGCGGCAGGTTACGCGTCCGGCGTTCGCACCTAACACGCGTCAAGCGTTGTGGAGGGTATGTGTGGGACCCGAAGGAGGTTCCGCATTGGCTGACACATGCTGATGTTCTATTGGACAGGAGTCGGGCCATTTTTATCTAACCAGACCTACTGCCGCTGAGATAAATTTATTAGGGATTAACTAATTAGCTAATTATACTGAAAGGGAAGAGAGGGAGGGAGAGAGAGAGAAAGAGGGAGGGATTAAATCTTTTTTTAACATAAAAAGAATTCAAATTATGAAGAATTAAAAAAAAATTTTCATAAAATTTTGTTATCATATATAATTAAATAAATAATATAATTATACATAAAGCATATAAATTGATCTTATTACAATGAATGTATTTATTGTTATGGTAATAATTAGAAGAATTATGAGCAAACTTTGAAGTAAAAGGCCAATACTCATAGTGAGTTCTTATAGTGATAAATTTATTATGCTGATGAATGCTTTACATGAATTTGATTATTTTATTTTGTCCAATAATATTGACTGGTAGTTGATTTTGTGAGTATGTAAACTGAATTAGCTATTTAGGAGCTATTTTGGGATAAAATTTTGTTTTATGTTTATTATTTTTTATTTTTCAAAAAATAGAAAAATAAATATTATATTTTTTTCTTATTTTATGTTTTGGTTTTTTCTAATTTTTTAATAAATTTGTTTTTTGTTTTCAAAAACATATTAAATATTTTTTTATGTTCTTAAAATAGCGGATACCACACCTCCCATTGTCTCACGATTTTCGCATGCCCTCGCCCGCGACTCTCGTGAACCGAAGTATCTTCTTTTTCTTCACAAGCAAATCTCGTGAGGCCTCATGATTCTTCCTCCTTTCAGTGATATCTAACTGTCTCTTCTTCGCTTCATTGCATAGATCTTTCAGTACGCAGTTCGTCGGAGTAGTGGAAGCCCTAAGATACCCACAGAGCCTTAAGGAGGTATGATCTTTTGAGTTTTCTTTCATTTAAGCTATGTGGTGTGACCAAACTCTTCATTTAATTGAGTTTATTGATTGTGTACTTTGTATTAGCCAATTACATGGAGAGCACACGTGTATGAGATGAAAGATGATGTGATGATCTTCTTAGTTTATGTTATTTTTCGTTTTATAAGCTACAAATTTTTGGCCTTTCAACCTATGCATTCGTAATTTTCACTTGTCAGTTCTTTTGAGCTATAATTTGGGCTTTATGATCTTATAGATCAATATTGTTTGAGTCATGTGGAAGCTATTTGTACTAGTAAAAGGGTTGCATTTTATATTATGAAGCATTTAGCTTGTGATCTTGATGGAATGTGATAGGGCGATATGGTGTACTTTCATTAGTTAAATGATAAGTTTGGTGTATGTTACATCCTTTATTTGTTGTTTTGGATGCCATAGATTGATAGAAGAGGGAACTTGCATTAAGTGTTGGATTAGGAGACATGCCCATTCTACAATAATTATTGTTTAGATCATAATGAATTTCCTTTTGTATTTATTTTATTTTATTTTATTTTTTTGTAATGTTTTCAAAAAACAAGCACTTGAAGAAAGAAATATTTACCAACCTTATTTTAATTTATTATTTTGGAAAAAAAAAAGTTTTGTCTCTTGGAATAGCTCCAGTGGCAGATAAGATTAGAGATAATCGCCTTAAATAGTTTGATCACATAAAGAGTTTATAACTAAATAACCCCACAATCAAAATAATATTGAAATCTAGTAGTGATAATAGGATGTAGAGATCAATTTGGTGAACTTACGTAAAATTTGTTGATGTTTTATATATGTTTATCTTTTTTTTATTCGCTTTCATTAATTCAATTATGTCTCATCTATTTCCCAATATGGTATTACCAGACACTTATGATTCAGATTGCCTGCCAACTTTATAAGTTATATTAACAGTACTATTGCAATAGCAAGCACCACAGCAATTCAAATTTCTTGAAATGTATGCAGCCTTGTCCTTGTTGATAAAAGTGAATATTTTTCTAGGAGTTTAGGGTTGTTTCCTTTTTCTTGTTGGATCCTTATATTTTAAAAAAAATGCCTTAACTTGGTGAAAAATGAATTATTAGCAAGTCAGAGTTTATGTGGCTCAGATTCATTGTGGAGTGTGACCTTGCCTGCTATTTCTTTTATGTTATGTTGTATGTTAATCACAATGTATCAAGTTTGTTTTGCTACTGACTGGAATATTATTCTTTAAATTTTTTTTGGTGTTTATTAGTTTCATGGAGTAGCTCTTATTGAAAATAAGATAATGAAAAATAAGTTCAAGATGATAAATAGAATTAATAGGAAATGATTGAAAATGATGAGGGTCGACTATAGATATCATTGCTGAAATTTTACATATTTTGATGATATGATGTGATGCGAGGTTACATAATTCTTATATATTTATATATTTAACAGATAAAATTTAATATTTACATGAATAATGCTTAAATCTTTGAATTAATACTCATTTTATCTTGAAATTTTAAATTCATGGTAAACAGTGAAATAGATGTTGGAAATTGGGGTATTTAGGATTTATGTAGTTGTAGGAAGTAAGAATTGAAATAATTTATTGTAATAGTTGAATATATGTGTGTATATGAGTGTACAAATAGGCATATAAGTATGTATATAAATATAATTATATATGTATTAGCACTAACTTATTTTCATTTTCTTTATATTGTAGCAAACCTGAAAATTGAATTTGTTTTAAATCAGTAAGATGCATGATATAATGAGTTAGCACCATCCAACAGACTATCTATGTTTTGAGTCTACTTTCTGATTGGCGCTAATCTTGAATGCTTCAATATTTATGCATACATACATACTTAAGGCTAATATATTAAGTTCTTTTAGATTTTAAATTATGTATTACTTAATTATTCTTTAATTGCAAACTTGCATTTTCAATTGTATGTCACTTAAATCTAGAGTGAAGCTAAATACAAGCTTGCATTAGCTAAATTTAGTAGAAGTTATTACTTGATAAAAAGGTAAAGTTTTGTTTGGCTGTGGACACTTCTTAATGTAAAGTTGATATGTTAAAACTTTTTTAATTTGATAGATTATGGATATTGTTGATACAATTGCGTCAAGTGGAGATGCAGGATGGTCAGATAAAAATGAACAAATTTTTATCCAACTTATAAAAATTGAAGTCATTAATGAAAATAGACAAACAAATACTTTAAGTCAAGTAGCATGGTCACATATTTTACAAGGACTTGAAGTAGCAACAAAAAAAAAATATAAACAAGGACAATTAAGAAATAAGTTCATCACTCATAGAACTCGTTGTAGGGACTTTTCTAATTTACTAAAGGAAACTGGAATTGGTTATAATACTACCACACGACAAGTGATAGAATCCAAAGATGTTTGGTCCAAGTTATATAAGGTGCTTAATACTATATTGAATTAATTTATTTAACTATATTAATTACTTGCACATATTAACTATATTTATTTAATAATATTTAGATTAATAAAAGTGCAAGAATATTTTATAAAAAAGGATGCCCACTGTATGAGTCTCTCTGTCAGATTTATGGTGACACTACTACAACTAGTAATCTTCAACATCCATTGACCAAAGTTCCTTTAGATACTAAAGAAGAAGAAGATACTGAGGAAAGTAAAATAAAATCTATAGATGAATCTATGAATAAAGAGAAATATTAAGATGTTACATTTAGAATAAAGTTATCTTCAAAATATGCTAAGAAGATAAATATTTTAGATGTTATTACTAATACATTACATGTGTTGAGTGAAAATTGTAAAAAGAAGGTTGATATTATGGAAAAGAGAATGGGCATGCCATCTGGATCTTCATCTGAATCAACAGAATAATTATTGATTGAATGCATGAATTTTTTTAACTCGATTGAAGATCTAGATGATATGAGCTACTCAAAGGCTTTGCAAAAGTCTTAAGAAGATCCAACATTGATAAAAATATTTTTTTCATGTACTAGAATACAGAAGGAGGGGGTTGGATTCTTACTTTGAAATAATTGAATATTATGAAGCTATGTATTAATTAGTTAACATTTAAATTTGTCTTGATGTTTTATCATTTGAACAACAATATGATAGAATTAGTATGATATAGCTCTATGGTGTGCTTAGTTTCTTTGATATTTTTTGCTTCTTTGATTAGTTATACTTGTTAATTATAACTAAAATAATTGAATATTATGATTGTTAATTATAATAGTTTTCTTCCACATTTTTTATGAATGTTTTCATTAGAATTATTTTTCTCCTATTTATTTCAGTTTCAAAAATGGTTCGAATTGAGATTTTGAAAGTGATTCTGATGAGGAATATCATTTAGCAATTACCCTTATTTATGTTGATGATTACAATAAGCATTATTTAACTAAGAACAATGTAGAATTTCAAGTCTTCAAAGAGTATCAATGAAATACTTCGAGGTCATCCAGCTCGGTGTTATGAAAATTATAGAATGAAACCTTATATTTTTCTGAATTTATGTAATATTATGAAGAGTAAAGGTCTAAAGAAAGACTCAAAATGGTTGGCTGTTGAGGAGCAGCTTACAATATTTTTGTTAATTTTATCACAGAATGTGCGCTTACGAGTTATGGTTGAACGATTTCAACATTCATTAGAAACAATCTCATGTCATTTTAAAAAAACTTTGAAATCAATTTGTCATTTAGGAGCTAAAATAATTGTTCCTCCATCATTTGACGTTATTCCACTTGAGATCAGATATAATCCAAAGTATCATCCTTTTTTTTAAGGTAAGTTGTAATTTAAAATATTTATTTATTTATTTTAAGCAATATAATATGCTTACTCATAAATTATATAAATAAGACTGTATTGGCATACTTGATGGAACGCATGTGACTATACATGTGCCTAAAGATGATCAAATTTCATATAGTGGAAAATATAATGTGTGCATGCACCTTTGATATAAGATTTACTTATGTACTATCTTGTTGGTAGGCAATAACAAATGATGCTAAAAAATTTTAGAATATATTTCAAATCCCCAGTTAAACTTTCCTATGCCACCACAAGGTTTGCTAACTTTTATTTTTTATTAATATATATTTTTTAAATTATTGAATGATACTTTTTTTTATTAACTAATATTTTTTTTTGAAATAGGAAAATATTATTTAGTTGATTCTGAGTATGCCAACATGTCAGGCTTCTTGTCACCATATAGAGGATTAAGATATCATCTTCGTGATCATGAGGGCACTCAACTTCAAAGATAAGAAGAGCTTTTTAATTATAAACATTCTTTTTTAAGAAATATTATTGAGCGAAGTTTTGGAATTTTAAAAGCTAGATTTTCAATTTAAAAAAAAATGCCTCATTGTGATTTATGCACACAACGTTATACTGTAACTGTTTGTTATGCAATGCATAATTTTATAAGATCACAATCTAGATTCGATAGACTATTTGAGATGTATGAAACAAAAATTTTATTGTTGATACAAAAGAAAAGTCTACATCAACTGGTGTGTCATATAATACTATTGATGTCAATATTACTCAATCTAAATTGCAGTATATGACTCTCTTTCGTGGTCGTCTTACAAGAGAACTATGGAGTCGATCTAAAGTCCTCACAAAATGGGGTAAAATCTTTGGGTAGTGTCTTATTTAGTATTACATCTGTCTTCTGAAAATTTGATTGACATTTAAATCATACTCTCTTCTTCGAGAGGTTGTGGTGAATTTTCGGAGCCCACAGATTTCTGACGACTCTACTAGGGATAGGTTTCTTTTTCCATCTTTGGCTAGTCGAATATGAGCTATAGTAATATTGTAGTATAATAAAAATTGAAATTTAAAAAAAAAGAACCAATTATCAATGAAACTAAATCTAAGCTAATCATATCCTTATGACTAATCTGCTTGCTCTCTATTAATAGATCTTCATAGCACACCGTTCATCATACAGCTAATAGAGTTTAGTTATTAATTATCCTATTTTATTTATCTAGATGTTGAGAGTTCTCAAACTATTATAATAATGTAATGTGAAAATTTTTTATATTAATTTTATGAAATATTGTATCTTTATTTTCCAAATTAATTAATCATTAGTTTATTTATTTGTGTTATTCAATATATTAACTTATTGAAGTTTGATTTAAATTTTATGATAATAGTGAACTTTTTGCTCAATCTTACTTTAGAGTGTAATAATCAACCTTATCATTCTAATTTTTCAATTAAAAATTTTGAAAAATGATAAAATCAAACATGTTTTTTTTTGTTAGAACAAAAACTAAATAAAAACAAACAAAATGGAAAACAAAAATAAATAATAAAAAATAGAAAGTGATCCAAATGGCCTCTTAGTACATAGAAAGAGTTACGATGAACGTATAAGCAACATATAGGAAATATTATTTTAACAATAAGTTTAAAATGATTGGGTACAAGATAAACATGAAATTCGATAAATCAAAGGAGTGAGAGAATAAAAGTATTTCAACCTAAGAATGGGCAGATTTAAGGGGGATTTCAATTATTAAGATTATTAAAATAATATAGTATAATATTTTAAAAATATTATATATATTATAAATATGTAATTATCTTAACAAAATTATTAATTTATTTATTATTTATGTTTCTTTTTCTATTCATAATAGTAATTTTAAATTTATCTAAATGATTTTACATAATTATTTTAAATGATTATTGATAATCAATTGAAAATGCATTATGGATATACAATTTGATGAAAAATTTCCATTCTTAGAAGGCCTTAGAATGCTTGCTGGGAAAATTGTCAAAAAGAAATTCATTTTATATTCTCTTGTTTTCACATTATTAAAATTAAGAATGGCCCTACTAGTTATTGTAGTAAGTGTTGAAAGTGTATTTTTGACTATAAATAATATAAGAAATCCACTACTAAATAAAATAAGAAATCAAGAGATGAATATTCTTCTAATAACTTATATTGAGAAAGATATACTAAATGATATTGATAATTAAGTAATTATTTAACACTTTTAAAAAATTAATATTAAATAATATAAATTTAAAAAATTATTCATATATTAATTATATTTTTTTATAAATATATTTTAAATAGAAGGGCTCAAATTGATTAAAAATTTTGAATCTTAATTTTTTTTTATAGAAAAAAAACATTAAGAATTCCTAACCAAGTAAATTTATAAAAATGATCATAAATTTTTATTAATCAAAAGTTATAATTATAATAGTCACAACAGCTAATCTAAGAATAAACTTTACAAGTCAACGAACGACTTTAAATCTGAACAGATACATCTATAAAAATTATTCTTTAATTCTCCAATCCAAGTGGAAATGATCCTTTACTCCTTTTTAACTCTCCAAGCAAGCAAACGGCAACCAAACTATTAAAACAAACAAAAATATTGCAAACTGTTAGCAAAATATTAAATAATACAATTTATAAATATTAAATACTTTAAGAAGCATTAAATGAAAATTTTGAGGCATATTCACATTTAAGCTTTTATTTCATTTAGCCTCCAAAGGGCTTTATAACTATATGCGATACAAACTTTAGAAAAATTATAATTAAAGACTCAGACAATAATTATACATATGATAAGTACCACAAACTTACCTATTTTCAATCAACAACACGAATCTAACAACAACAACAACAACTATATCTCAAAATTACAATAAGAAGCACAAAAAAAAATCTTTATTAGAATCTATCAACTTTATAAGATTGAAGTAGAACTAAAAATGAAATTAACAAGCAACATAAGTATCCAGCACAATGACCCATTAATAGATGGATCAAAACTATTTGAATGTTCATATTTAAATAAAATTATTTAAATCCTAGCCTTGTTAGGGTTGCTTGATATTATGCCTGTCAATAATGGGTGAATCATAATTCATAGTGACATACATGCAATCATACTAATTTGTAAATAAATCATCACAAGAACATTGCAAGTATCCAACAATACCGAACAACATTATAAGTGTTAATAAAATTCTCATTATCTCTTCTTCGATTACCTCATAAAGGGAATGAATAAAGAGCGGCCACTGAATAGTCAGTTAATGGTTTTATAATATAAGTCATAATAGGTTAAAACGAACATAAGAGAGGTAGATGTTAATTACTGCTCTTAAAGCTAAGATGGTTAGTCAATGGGTGAATCTTGATCACTTTGTTATAATAAGCAAGGTGAGAGCTACCAAGGAAGAGACTCCAGTGACTTAGGGTAGCATTGAAGGAAAGCCAAAGTCACTAGGTGATGATTTGGACACTTAGATAGGATGATAAGAAGGCAACAATGATAACATTATAACATTCTAGGAATTGTGCATACATAGGATGGGCCAAACAGGCAAAGTGCATTTAAAGCTATGATATCATTGTGAAAAGATAAGAATATATCCCAAGTAAATGAAAAAGAAAAATCTAGCATGATCTACTTATTTGATCAATGATACATTTAATGATGTAAGATGCTAAAAAAATTTAATATGTAATAGTGAGATTTTAGTAACTAAGGTTTAGAAAATGACAGGTAAATGTAGAGAAAATATCTGTTAGAGGTTCAGTAGACTTTAGCTATCAGTTGAGAAGATGTTGGTCAAAGATGGAGTGAACATTAGTTGGTGGTCGAGTATTCTGCAGTTATGGAGTATATAGATACCAACGAAAGATCAAAGAAGTAGTGGCCCAAGACTAAGAAGATGTAAAATAAAATAAAATAAATTCAACTAATATTGAGAAGATGCTAACTAAAGTCTAAGAAGATGCCAACAAAAATCTAGGAAGATATTAGCCAATGGTTAAGAAATCATAAGTGATCACTGCTGGAGTCAATAGCTAAGTGTTGCTGATGTTTTACTAATAAGACCAGGGGGGCCTATTGGATTCATCGACTAAGTTCAATCAATATATTATAGAGTAATCAAAATAAGTCTCTAAATTATCTAAAAGTGTTCTAGGCAAATATAGACACTATAGGTCAAGGATTGATCTATATCTATTTGATCATACCTATAGGTCAAGTTAGGTTTGGGTCAAAATCTAAGATGGTTAGAATCAAAATGAAATCATCTAATGAACTAACCTAAGGCTTCTATGAAAAAAAACTATGGTAAATCCACTTGAGACTAAGTGAAGTCTGAGGCAAGTATAGGCTTCAAAAAAAGTCTAACAAAAGGAAGACTAAGTTGATTTTGGTCAGATATAAACTAACTTTGACACATAAGATCATGAACTCAACGAGTACAAAAATTAAAGGAAAGAAGAAAAAAAAAAGATATGAGCTTCATTTTTTGTATTTTGTTGTTAGAAAAGATGGAAGATGAAGAAAGAGCAAGAAAGAAAAGATTTTGAATATAACAAGTTAACCATGATTAAAATATTCATTATTTCATTTCAAGAGCTATAAATTATATATATATATATATATAATATATATATATATAGAAAATTTATTTATTTTTCTATTTTCTAAGATAGAATTGTTGTTGGAGTGTTTAGGAAGCAGTTTTATAATGAATAAATTTTGATATAGGGTGTGAAAGAAAAGCTAATTTTGCTTAGTCAAATAATATTGAATCACAAATTCAGCAATTTTTTGATTTTCAAAATTATTATTGATTTAAAAAAAATTATATATATTATTTAACATTGAATGAAAAGATTTAATATTTCATTAAGATGGTGATTAAGAGGGCTTTGATACTAATAAAATCAAATATAATTTAAGCCTCAACTTAGCTCTGATGGTAATTTCTTGCATAGTGACATATTATTATTTAAAGTTTATTTTTTTTCCTATTAAGTAATGATTGTAGAAATCTAAGGAGTGCAAGAGAGAGGACCAACGAGGGTTGTTCAAAGTTAGCAAATCTTATAGCAAAGAATTAAAATATGGTTGAAGCATTAGTCTATTTTTTGTTCATGCTTACATGATTTTATATGATGGAAATGCATAGTGTTTTTTTATCTATGATGAGTTAATTGATGTTAAACTCCTTTACCTTCTATTACATATACTTAACGCATAATATATATATATATATATATATATATATATATATATATATATATATATATATATATATATATATATGATAGTTTAAGTTAGCTAGGTTAACAAAGGCAAAATTTTTAAATAAGGTATAGATTAAAACTTAATTAACAAATTAAGTATACTTTAATCAAAATTTAAATTTAGAAGCCCGCTTGACGCTAATTATGTAGCCATCGACTTGGAACGACCGTAGGGGATGAGAGCTAGTCCCCTGTTTAACGGGCGACTTGTTCTGGAAGTCCTAGAGCTAGTCCCCAGTTAAATAGGCGACAAGCACTAGGCTAACAAAATGGGGCCGAACGACCTCATTTTCATTTCGTGAGCCCTATTCAGGTTACCCGACTGCGACCAGTGAGTGACCAACGTCCAGTGCGAGCAACCAATGACTGGCGATCAACGACCAATACGCGATCCCACGGTCCATCCAGCGACCAACAACGCCATGCTAAGCTCGACAGCTAGGCCCAAGCCTCATGCTCGACATTTCGATGCTCCAATCGCGCCCATTGGTACAAAGATCCCCTACATTCGACAGCTTGTGGAAGTTGAACAAAGGCTTCAAGGGAAGCTTCCGACGACTCCCTTCTTTTTAGCGATGTTTTCGGCGGCTCCCTCCATTATTCGCAGCACATTGATGCTGATATGCTCAGGCTCTGATATTTTGTTAGCATGAGCCCCACTCATCAGCTGAAAGATGGTAGAATGACACCTACCATATCGAGTGTTTAGACAGTTTGGACTTCTACCCAGGACTGATGTGACACCTGTAGACCCTACCTTCAGAAGGGTCGATGGTCGTGGTAAAGTTGATGTAGATTGGGTGGATTTTCATCAGGGACACATTACTGCATGTGAGAGGAGGAGGGAGCATATAGTTGATGGCTTGGACGAGGATGAGGATAGACTGATGACTATTAATTAGTACATGTCCTTGTTCAAATCATGGGCTTCGCTTTATTTATTGAAGGCCCTGAAAGATCCTCCTACTACTTATTATCCCAGAGCACCTGTAAAGAACATATATGTGAGTATTTACATAAGTATTCTGCAAAGTTCAATATGTTGTCTACCTAGTTGAGGCTAATTTTAAATGTTATTTTTCATGTAGTCATTGCAAAGTTTGGCTACTCAGGATATCTTTCAGTCCTACTTCAGCCGTACAGATGAGCATGAGTTACAATTAACTGTGGATAGATATGAGATTCTTTGCAGGGACTTATTGCTGTGGGTATATATTAGTGGCACGGGTTATAGACCGGGGCTTGCAGAGGGTGTCTTACAGCATGACTGCAGCATCGGACCATCTATGTATATACTGATCGAGGTCCTTTTACATACCAACCTAATTTTGAGTCATAACTACCTTTTATCCCATCACAAGACTATCCTACACAAGCATATGGAGAAACATTGCATGATGATGTGGTTCATGAAGAACCACATTGGAGGGCTACTATCAGCTGTGTGATCGTCCACCATGTGTACCTGATCAGTATACACATGGAGTGGTGTGATTCCAAGTAGACGACGAAGACGTTAGCTGTTTAGGATAATATTACTTATGTGTTTATGATACATGTATTCATTTATTTGATATCTATCACTTATGTTTTATTTTTTTTCTATACTATAGTAGCTAATTCATTTTTTTTGTGCTATAATATAACATTTCCAGTTTGCTGCTATTATAAGCCTTATCTAAATCAATAAATATCATATGTAAATACTCCTTACTTTCTCTGTACTTCTCCTCTAAACCTCTTAACAAATGTATGCCAGATGCATTCCTCCACTACAACCTTCTAACTTAAATTGCATACACCAAGGTACATCTTCATGTAAATGGCTAGTAAGAACATCCATAACATAAAGCAAAAAGACAAAGGGTTAAAGCCAATTCTTGATGTAATCAAACTGAAATAGAAAAATATTTTGTTAATCCTCTTTCTGTTTGGACACAAGTAATAGCTCTAGTATACATTTCCCTAATGACTTGAATATACCCAATATTAAGTCTTTTCTTTTCTACGACTCTCCAAAATACTTCTCTTGGAACTTTATCACACGCTTTCTCTAAATCAGTAAATATCATATATAGATCCTCCTTACTTCCTCTATACTTCTCATCAAACATCTAAACAAATGTATTGCATCCATTATACAAATCAGCTAAAAAAAAATTACCTGCATTCTAGTCATCCGTTTTACTACAGAGTGACTAGCTCTCATCCCAAATACGGGACAACAGTGCGCTACATCGGATGTCAACGTTACTACCTAGTCGCCCTTTTAACGCGATTATACCTAAATTAAAATTTATTTTTAATAATTTTTAATTTATTAATTCGTTTTTAAATAATACTTAATTTAAAAATTAAGCCTTTAGTCAACTCAGACCAAGTAAAATCACTGCTACTTTTTTCAAATCTCGGTGGGTCAAATGAAAATATATTTTGTTTAAACTAATCATCCATTTCTATAAGATTAGACCACCTTAATTAACTTATAGCGTAAAGTTAAGCAAATTAACATGCATATTATTCATCGTCGGTCAAAACCACCCACCGTACTCTCATATATATATATATATATATATATATATATATATATATATATATATATATATATATATATATATATATATATATATATATATATATATATATAAAACGCCCAAAGTGATATTACCGGTAAGAGGATATCACTTTAAAAGAAGTATAATACATAGATCATATAATCGAAATCGTTTATCACTTTAGACAGGATATTACTTTAGACAGTATCACTTTAGACAAATTTTAATATAGAGAGAGATTATTCATCGTCGATCCAAACCACCCACATATTTTGGGAGCCACTAATAATCATAATAAGCTATTAGTATAGTGTTTTTGGCTCCCTGATCGTGACTGCATTAAAATTTGATAAGAGACAAAAACATTCATGACAAATATGATTATAAAAATATCAAAAAAATATTTTAAAATATTCATAATCTCATATATATCTATACTACTATTATAAAAATATCTTGTATTTCTTCCAATATAAAATTCTAACCTTTCATTTTATATTTAATTTTTTTTGATGATTTTAAACATAGCCATAGAATATCTAACAATCAATCAATTTAAAATTTTAATTTTTAAATTATACTATTTTAATTAATTAGTTTATATTAATGACTTTAAAAATTAGCACTATTAATGAAAAGTCCACCTCCAACTTTAAAAGAAAATTATTAATTATTATAATTTCATTTTTTTAACTAAGTGTTTATTTTCATTAAGTTTTGTTTCTAAACTTTTTTTTTTTGCCATTAAAAATTCTAGCTTTTCAAAAGACGCACAACATTTTTTAATACATAACGGATTTATTTATTTTTTATGTTATTCAGTAATGGTTTCTAAATTTATCGATAATTAAAAGCTTTTTAAAATATATGTCTAATTAATAAAATTAAATACCTTAACTCAATGCTAAATCTATAAGTTCCTGACTTGAACAATTAATTATTAATGAAAGTAATTTTTTTAATAAATATAATCTTGTTGAATTAATTAATTATTAATTTGTAATATATAAATATTTTAGATATAATATTTAATGTTTCTATTTCTCTAATTAATAATGTGTGAATATTTAATATTTTTCAAAATATCTTGAGTTTCTCTTGCCTATTCACATTTAATAAACAGATTCACATATCTATTATAAGAACTTTGATGATTAGTATCATTTCTCACATATATAAATTGATTTCATTATCAGAAGTATCTTCTAAGAGAATGGTGGAAGTTACTAAAATTCTATTATGAATATTTTTTTAACCATGTAAATATATATATATATATATATATATATATATATATATATATATAACAAGTTTAAATATTTCATCAATGGGACAATAATCACATACGTTATACACTTTTCTTCTGCAATCATGTTGGTTGTAATAATCAAATTATAAAGATGCTTTTTCTTTAATTCTTTGATGCTTTATTGATAAAATTAGATTAATTTAGTTTCCTTTTTAATCTTTTAAATTTAAAATGTTTACATAAGGCAAAATGCCACATTAGGAATGGAATTTTGAGCATTTCTTTTAATATATGTATATATATATATTATATTAATATATTTATCAATTATGATTTTAAGAAAAATATTATAAATTTTTAATAGGATCGTTATTATAATTATTTATATTGATAGACTTATTCGTTTTTGATATCTTTATAAAAAATAAACAAAATACCTAAATAATATTATTTTTTAAATTAATGTACGTGCACTTTTCTTTTTTTTTTTTTGAAAAAAATTAAGGGCTTTGCCCAAAATTTACGTGCACTTGATGAATGCCTTCTTATACTAGAAAAACTAAAACATAAAACTTTTTTTAAAAAATAATAATAATAAATAAAGAAAAATATATATATTATTATAACGTTATAATATATAATGCTATTCTTAACATTATTCTAAGTGAAAGTTCTTTCATCGAATACATGATAAGCGTTGTCCAAAAAGGAAAATATTGATTTTTGATCTATTATTTTATTCACCTCAAGTTTTATTTATAAATAATTTTTTTATTGGAGATAGAATTGTTACTAATATATTATAATAAAAATATTAATTATATAACTTATAACATAAATTAAATAAATACAAATAAGTTAAAAAAATGTAACTTAAAATAACAGCTAGTAATGACTATAAATCATAATTAAGTGATTTAATATTTTGCTCTCATCTTTCACTTATAAATATATGATAATGTGAGCTTGAATGACATGAGAAAATTTTTGAATATTCACTCTTTCTTTCTCCACTCACTTCCATCCTTGTCATTTTGTTCACTTTTTTTTCGACAATAAAAGACACGTGATTAGTTCGAAATTTGTCGATTAGTCAATGTAATTATGATCAAGAATGAGCGTTGTATCTCAATGAGTAAGTACAAATTATATTCAAGACTTGATCAACTCTAAGGATAATGTCATATGCATGTCTTCCTCCCAAGTTATTTTAATCTCATTATTTTTATTTTTATTTGCTTAATTATGTTTAATTTATTTTCTTATAGTTCTAACATAAACATCAATTCATAAGGTATATTAATGTCATATGTAAAATCTTCTAGAGAAATATATTACGATGCCTTGACATAAAATGTAATTATTCATTTTTAGTTTGAGTCAAATTTTAATAAATTTTTTATTCGCGGTATTACATACATATTATTTATGCTTTTACCTTTCTTTTATAATATATTTTTTAAACTAAGAGTTATACATTATAAGAATAACAAATATATTATTTTTGACATTACCAATAACGACTTTTAATTAAGGAAAATTTTATATGTACACTTTTGAATTTTATCAAGAAGAAACTTTTATTATTTTTGATAAAATCTTTAATAAGTTTTAGTTCATATTTGAGAAATTTTATATTTATTAGGAATCCGTAAATATATTTGATAAATTTTGATAATCTATTTTTTATAAACTTCTATAATTTATCATATATCTTAATAAATTAAAATATTCATCTTTTCACTTTTTTCCACTATCATATTTTATCATTAATATGTGAAGTTTTTTCATTAGTATTATTAATATTTAACAAAATTTATGATTTACATATCAAGTGCTGATAGTAAATTTTGATTTACATACATTTGAATCTATATTTCATTGTATTACATTTTTTTTATTCTTACAACAAATGCAAATTAAAATTTGTTAAAATTAGCTCTTATAATTATATAATTTTACGGTTCCTTTTTATTACAAAATAAATAATACGTATATTTTTAACATTTTATTTTTAAAATTTTATTCACATGAACTTAATGACGCACAATATTAATATATATATATATATATATATATATATATAATTTAGATGAGCAGTGCTTACCACCCTCAGCCCTTTTCTTATTTCACCACTGCACTTTATATTCTTTATTTATTTTTGACAAATTTTTTGAAATAATGATGCAAGTACAAAAACTTGAATTGAAAACCTCTTGATTGAAAACTAAAGCTCTCAACCTAGGCTAAGATGTCCTGCACCATAGTTATTTCTTTTAGGCATTGATTTATTTTTGAAAGTTAAATAAATAAATATTAACTTTTAGATTTGATGTTTATAAATATGAGAGTTTTATGTGATATGTATGTAAATTCTCCCATAAAATATTATCAACAAATATTTACTAAAGAATTGCATATTGTGACACCTCTTCACCCAAATCATCATATATAACATTCTATTAAAATTGTATCATTTATTGCAAATGTGTATATTTGACTCTCTTAACTATAATATTTTAAGTAGTAGTTATAAATTATAATTTTTACCAAAAATATTTTTAAAGGGGAAAGAAAGTTGTTGGGAATAAAGCAAAATAAACAAAAAGTCACAATCTTACCAACCTTTGAACATTGCTTCTCATAGTGGTATACCGCAATTTACAAATTACATAATTTATATGAATTGTCTTACATGGTTGGAATCTGTTTGTTCTCCAAGTCAGCAACTTTCTATTGTCCCTTGAAATTTAGATGATGTTAGACATTTGAACCAACTTTATTTAATTATTTTTCAACAAAAAACAATTTTTAATGAATTAAAAAATAAGAATATTTTAATGTAATTTATTTTATATCATGATGGTAAGATGAAATATTTAGAATTATTAAATAAGTATTAAAATTTAGAAAATATTTAAATCTTTTGTTATGACAAAATTAATCCATCATATTGTTTTTTTTTTTCATTTAAATGTCTTTCATTTTAGAATATTTCTTTTTAATTCTAATTATTTTATTTTAGTCGGCTAGTCAAAATGCTAGGCTCGTTTTAGATAAATTCAACTGATTTTTATTCCATTTTTTATTTTTTATTTATAAATTGAGCCAAGGCCAATCATATAATTTTTGACTTTCTGCACTCAATTTATATCATTCTTGTGATAGATAACTATTGAGTTAACAAACTTGATAATAATCATGTAGATTAACCCACTTGGTTAGTTAGAACTGACCAACTTCCAATACTTATTAGAGCCATAAAACATTAATTTACTTGATGAAGACTAGTCTTAGATTAATTATCTTGCAAACATCAAGCCATCATTTTCATGTGATTTTCTTTGGTCTATAGGATCCAATGATTAAATTTACAAATACAAATGCATGGGATGATATAGTAGGACATGATATCCTTTATCAATTATCTTTAATACAACTTAGAGTTCACATAGAAATTAATAATTCGAGTAGAAAACATGTTGGATAATGTTAAGCCTCATATGTCAGCTAAATTTGTGTGAGGTCCCCCTTCCTGGATGATGATAATAGGACGTCAAGCTAGGTGGCAATAATTAGATAAGTTCTATTTCTTATTGTTGAATTTAAATTTGTCCATGGAGTAAAGCAGAATCTCTTAGGTGCCTTAAAAGTAAGGCTAATTTGAATGGGGCTAGATGAATGGAAATCATAATAAGAAAGTCTAAGAAATATGAGAAATTTTATGTTAGAAAATTAAAGTATAAGGGTCTCTCCACTCTCCCTATTTGAAAATCAATATAGAAATCAATAGAAGCACATAAGTATTGAAAGTACCCCCTCTTCAAAAATCCTCGAATATTATAGGATCGAGGGGTGGCTCCATATAAGTATACATCAGTTAAGTCGATTATATACACAAAGACTCACTCATGAGGTGAGTGTTAAATTTTGAGTGAGGAATTCCAAGTGTGGTTGCCAACATCAATGAGATGAGTTGCATGATGTGTGTCTGACTGTATAGTTGTCTACATGTGAGTGAGTCTTCATAAATGAGATAGGTTGCTAGGTGCTGATCTATTGGCTGGGTTGATCTTCTCCTCATGCTTTCTCGCTCTGAGCAAGTCTTTATGGGTGAGTGAATTACTTTGTCTGAATTTTGCTTCACACTGTTGAATGATCCTAAGTTAATATATAGTTGATGACATTATTTCACATCATATAATGATAATTAAAGTTACGCTAAGTCTTTTCTTTGTGGCAGACCTTCCTCTAGAGATGAACTTGGCATCCCCATCTCTTTTAGCCATTAGAGTGACCAGCTTCACTTTGGTGGATATCTAAGAGATGATGGCAAGCTTTCCTTCATCCACTTGTTGTGATAGAGGCAAGTTTGAGAAAAATAAGTCATCCCACCCAAGAGGAGGTGACATCGAAGGGGAGCCTAAACTATCCTCATTTCCAACTGAATTCATTTCTTTGCAATGGATATTAACTCTTCTTGAGGAAGGTGCAAACTTGGTAGGACAAGCGGTAGCTGAAGTATAGAAGAGGTTGGAGGTTGTGTAGGCTGAGTCGTAGTAGATGTTGATAGCTTCAAAGGATGAGTCATAGTGGAGGCTAGCAGCATTAGAAGCCAAACCACGAAGGAAGATGGTGACCAAGGAAGCCAAGTTGACTTTGCTTCATCATTGTGTAAAGTCGAGCAAGTCTTCTCTTTTCATCGTGAATGTTAACTTTATGTTTCATTACCAGTCTAATAAGAGGTTGCTTGCAAACGAATGGGTCTTGGATTCAATAATTAGGCAATTTAAAAAAATTATGTAAAAGAAGAATGGATGCAAGTGCATGTAAATTTTTTATGTTATTGTAATAAAAAAAAACACTTGTCTTAATAAAAAAATGTTCACATTGCTTGCTCATCTTTTTCGTTTTATGTCGAGTTCACTTAATGCCTTGTGATTACGAGTGAGTCCTTTGAATGCTTTTGTCTTGACTTGCACCACCTAAGATTTTTGTTGGATTTAATAGTGATTATTTCATTAAATACTTGGCACGATGCTCACATTTTTTAGATCATTTTACCACACCTATATATTCTTTTGATTGAGGTGAGGTAAGTATTTATTACATCACTTCTTTAATTTTAAAGTGCATGGTTTTCTGTTTGTGGGAGTTACATTCCTCCTTTCTCGCCAATCTTTTGCTCTTCTAGTGAGTCCTCCTACGACTATGGTCATGGTGACTTTGATGAAGGCATCAACTAATTTTGTAGTGAGTGTAGCGAATGAGTTATTGATTCTCGATTCGATGAATGAGCCCTTTATTTTCAATGGGTATTATTACAACAATTCCAACTTCTCAATAAGTCGCTCGTGAAGATGAGTGATTAAATACTTTGAAGGTGTATAAGTTGTGTATCCCTTACAACCACTTCCAATTTGGCCTCAAATTTTCTTTTGTTCTAAGTGAGTGGACATTTTAAATTTTTATGGTGTGATGCTCACTCAAGTGCTGTCAAATTCTAATGAGAAACATAACCTTTATTATGTACTTCAGTTAGAAGAAGTTGTTCTAGGGTTTGATCCTTTTTTGCCAAGTCTTTTCAGTTAAGTTTCATAAAGATTAGACTATTGAGTTCTTAATAGTTCACGTAAAAATAGTCAGCCTATCGAACAAGCTGAGGAACTAGCATTCCAAGCTTTGTTTTATCAAGTCCTCTGTCGAGTGGGCAGTGCTGACTGAACCCACTCCCTTTATTATTTTCTTCCCGGTGAGTTTTTACTTCATGGATAGTTATGGAGCAAACTATGTACAAGCATCCACAAGGTTGAATATCTCTCCCCCAACCACCATAATATGTGAATTTATTAGGTTACTATAATAAATACAAGATTTCAATGATTTAGATGCATGCTAGTGCTCCTATTTTTTGGCAACCAAATAATTATACTCATAATATAAATCCTGTATTCTGCGAGCATATAAAACATAAAAACATAGTGAAATTGATTGACATTTTCTTTTTAAATTATCTTTTTTTTTCTCTACTTAGTCTCATTTTTTTTCTTGAATTTGTAACTCTTGCAATAGAGTCGTGTGAGCCACCATAACTTAATTTTGTTGTCGATACATCTTATAGATTTTTTTTCCCAAAAATATTATTTACTGGGAATAACAAAGAGTTTTTATGATCCCAACAAGCATAATATTACACAAACAAACAAAAAAGAGATAATTAAATAATTCCTTTACATTAATCCAAACATTTAATTATAGTAAATGTCATTAAAGAGGCTATAATGATAAACTTTCTAAAAAGTCTTATTCATTTTAAGGATTAGTCAAACTCTTAATAACTAAATAATTTTTCGAAGACTGAAATGTAATACCACAAGAACCACTATTAAATAAACAGCTAAATTGTTATATAAATTCAATAATAAATTAATTTCATAAGGTTATACAATTAAAATATTAGAATCTAAAAATTAATGTTGGCTCATAATAGGCTACCGTTTTAATGCGATTACAAATTAAAGGGAACTCATGGTAAACTAAGAGAAAACACTTTCTCTTGGAATGGTTTTGCAAACAAGAGAGAGAGAGAGAGAGAGAGAGAGAGAGAGAGAGAGATCCAGACAAGTTATACCTTGAAAATAATTATTCTCATATTCAATAAAACAATCTTTTCCGGAACCTATATCAAGAAAATATTTATTCTCGTATGTAATCTTGAATTTTTTTTGTTTTTGGCAAAATCATGAGAAAAATATTTTTTAAAGAGAATTGAGAGCAGAAGCTCAATTCGATTAATAAATTTTTTATTAATAAATAATGTCATTTTAAAATAACATTTCACTAAACTTAATGACCCATTTTCAAATAAAAAAATACTCACATTTTTAACATCTCTAAATTAAGATTTGATGGTGATTGATCAGTCTTATGCATAACAATTTTATTTATTTATTTATTTACTTTTTTTTGTATACATTATGAACAAATAGACATGGCACAGATTATTTGGGAACTTTTTTTTTCTTTACTACTTTTTTTTTTTTTTGAAATGATTAGTAATGATATGGCTCTCAAAATACCACTAGTCAAAGCACAAATCTTGATGTCGAATGCGATACGATTTTGAGTCAAAACCGTCGAGATCAAGACTTAAAATATCATTAATCTTTGGGACATCAATTAAATCCCAAAACAGCTCTCAAATATGGAGTGTTTATAGTCAAATCGAAGGCTCGACGAGATCTAACGAGCCTAAGATCTCATAATTCGACTTCATTTGGGCATCCAAATGCTCAAAATACATCAAATGATCAAGGAATCATCTGAGTCGATCGAGGGAGTGGTATGGGCCTTACATGAATTTAAGAATGCCCTCCTCCCATCTATAACAGCCTTCATTCCTCACATGAAGGGGGCCAAGCTAAGCTAAGTGAGAAGCAAGTGAAGAGAAAAGTCAAGCAAGTGAAGAAGAACAAGGACCCGAGCAAGGAAGAAGAAGAAGAGTCCAAGCAAGTGAAGAAGGAGGAAGCTGAAGCAAGTGCAGAAGAACAAGAACCCGAGCAAGGAAGAAGAAGAAGAGTCCAAGCAAGTGAAGAAGGAGGAAGCTGAAGCAAGTGCAGAAGAACAAGAACCCGAGCAAGGAAGAAGGCAAGGAAGAAGAGGAAGAGTCCGATCGAGGAAGAAGAGGAAAAGTGAAGTGAGGAGGAAGAGAAAGCTCTAAAGCTTGAAGATCCCGAGCAAGATCGACCACCGCCTACCGCCCATCGTTAATTATACCCGATTTCCACCGTTTACCCAAAGATCTCCAACATCGCAACTATTATAACCGATCGCGTTACACATGTTGTCCCTCATAGAATTAATCCTATCGGAAGATTTTGTACTAAAAGGATACATAGTGGAATCTTTTATCACAGCGTGGTTTTTCCCCTCTCGAGGTTTTCCACGTTAAAAATTGGAGTGTCTCATGTTGTTCTTAATACCTGTGTGGACTAATCAACAAGGCTAAGGCATAAATTTTTACTCTACCGCAACTGGTTTTCAAAGACGCAATAGCTTGCTCTGGGAAGAAAAACTCTTCAACCACAATTCTGAACATCCACGTTATGGCCAGCACAACCTCGTACAACGTGAGCTTCCCGCTCAACTCGCCATTCTCAAAACCCATCCAAACCAAGGACGCTGTTGAGTAACGGAATCTCTTTGGAAGATCGTCCGCCGAATGGAGGAGTCTCAAAATAAAATGATCCAGCTTTTGCAAGGATTACAACAGCGCTACTACGCAAACATATCTCCCCAAGATCGATGCCTGAGGAGGTCAAACGCTAATCCTCCGACCGGAGTTCCTCCGCATGGAGACCGTAAGATCTCCTTGACACTGCTAGTTCCACTCATCCATCGCAGCTCAACCGGTTACTAATCCACCGATCGTTGTTGATAGCTTCACACATGCTCATCTTGTTAATCCCGCATCATGACATTCGCGTAACGACGCTTAATACAAGATGAATTTCACCTTCAAGATAGAAATCATCTTCACCCACACCGCTTATGAGAGTCCTCACCTTTACCAAGCCATTCTTCAACATCCAATTCCGTAGGTTTCAAGCTTAGCATTGATTCCATGTGGCAACCCACAACACATCGACCATTACAGACTATCATGCATATATCCAACGAGCTCGACATCGCTTGTCGTCTTTCCGTACCCTCAAAGGGCAAGCTCGACTTGGTTCTACTCTCTTCCAAGGGATCCATCCATACCTTTAACTAACTCGCCAGTTCTTGTGGAGCTTCATTGCAAATCGAGAATCATTAAAGATTCCTCCCATCTTTCCTATTACGTAACGAGGGTGAATCACTCAAAGAATACTTCCGAGGTTCTCCTTTCGCCAAATACCGGGTAGACCGAACTATTAAGAGGAGTTTTCTTGAGGACTCGCCCAGGCCTTTCTATTCGTCATTGAGGGACACGGTCCTCATATGCCGACTTAGTTCATCGTGAAGCACAAATCTCCGATGAAGCTATTAATGCCCATCGCAAACAATTTGAACAATATGCGGAAACGCAAAACACCCAGAAATGTGGACGAGCCCATCAAAAGAAGGTAGTCATGATCTCCCTCCATGACCCCCATATCAACAACGTGAACCTCGACCAAAAAAGACATACACACCGCTGAACACATCTCGTGTTAACCTCCGATGGCTATTCGCAATGAAGAACATATCAAGTGGCGCATCCATTGAAACCAATTCGTGAAATCAGAGCAATATTGTCATTTCATCGAAGCCGTGGACATACTATCAAGCATGTATACAACTCAAGGAAGAAATCGAGACTCATTCAACAAGGATACCTACGCGTTTTGTGAAGAATCACCACCTCAAACAAACACACCTCCGCTTTGGGGCAACGGACAATCATCACAAAAAACAACCAAATAATCATCAAATAATTGGAGAAATTGAAACAATCGTAGAGGATCGATACATAATCAAGTTCTCGCACGCCTCCAAAGAACCGAGTTGAAGAAGTCTCGTATTGATCATTCCATCACTTTCAATGACTCGGACTTAGAAGGAGTCCATATCCTCATCAAGATCCACTTGTCATCAGGATCGGTGATCCTTGCTATAACGTTAAAAGAATTTTGATCGATAATGGGAGTTCTCGATGTCTTATTTTACTCAACTTTTCTTAACATGGGCCTAGAAAAGCTCCAACCAAATACTGGACCACTATATGGGTTTGATAATCACCCAAGACGCGTAAGGGACAATCACTCTTCCTACCCTGAGAATTCTCGACAAGTGACTCATTTAATACAATTCATGGTGGTCAAGTCGACTGATATAATGCAATCTTGAGGCCCTCCAATCAATTTTGCTATCACTTGCCTCATCGAAGATAAAATTTCTACCCCTTGGAGTTGGGGTGGTTTGTGGAAATCAACAAGCAATCATGTTATCTCGGACAAGCTCAACCGCGCCTTCCATCACCTTCAAGATCGAAGATCTTAACTTTCGAGATGAAAGAGTACCTCAAAAAGCTTCGTAGAAGATTTACTCAATAGCATTATCGATGACCAACCATTACTAGCACAAGTGGATCTTTACTCTAAGAACAAAGGGAAAAGTATATAAATTTCTTACGCAAAATCAAGACATATTTGCTTGAGTCCAAATATGCCGGGTCGACCAATGTAATCACACTCCTCAAAATTAATCCAACGCTTCAAACCAATCATCCAAAAGAAGCGAGTTTTGCACCGATCGCCTTCGTGCTATTGAACAAGAAGTTAACAAGCTCATAAGCGGATTCATACGAGAAGTGCATTACCCAACATGGCTAGCAAATGTTGTCATGGTTAAAAAACAAATGGAACATGGAGGATGTGTTGATTATACGATCTTAATAAGGCCCAAAGGATAGTTTTCCTCTTCCTCGAATCGATCAATTGGTGATACATCCGGACATCAAATGCTCGCTTTTTTGATGCTTATTCGGTACAATCAAATAAAGATGAACCCAATGGATGAAGAGGCTACAGCGTTTCAAACATATAAAGGTTTATATTGTTACCAAGTCATGCCATTTAGATTAAAAAATGCTGGTGCTACCTATCAACGCCTCATGAATAAGGTTTTAAAGACCGCTAAAGCCACACAATGGAGGTGTGTGGATGACATGTTAGTGAAAAGCTTAGAAAAGTCACAACATATTTCGACTTAGAAGCATGCTTTGACCTCCTTCGACGCTATAACATAATGACTTAACCCAAAGTGTGCTTTGGGGTTACGGGAAAATTTCTTGATTTATGGTAACTCACCGTGGGATAGAGGCTAACCAAAAAAATCAAAGCTCCAAGATATGATTCAAGAATATCAAAGACGCTCAACGCTTTGAATGGTCGAATTCTGATTATCCCGCTTCCTAGCTGCCTGGGGACAAATACTTGCCATTCTTTAAAATATTGAAGGGAGCTAAAATAATAATTTTCAATGGACCGATGAATGTCAAGATGCTTTTGAGCAACTAAAAGAATATCTAGCATCTCCACCGCTATCCAAACCTATTCAAGGAGAAACGTTATACTTATATCTTATGGTTTCTTCCCACGCAATAAGCTCGCTTTAGTGCAGAAGAAGATGGGGCACAACAACCAATTTATTACGTCAAGAAAAATTCTCTCTCGATATAGAAAGTCGTTATCCATTTGGTGATAAAGTGGCTCAAGGCTAATTTTCACAAAATTAAGGCCCATACTTTCAAGCTCACACCATACAAGCTATACCGATTTACCATTAAGCCATCTTACGTAAACCAAGCATCCGGAAGATTGATCAAATGGTCTCAGAGAACTGGGAGAATTTGATATAAATTTTCTACCTCTACCGCCATAAAGTCTCAAATACTTGCACTTTATAGTGGAATGCACCAACCCAACTCTAGAAGAGCTATCTCACGTCTTTCATCTCCTCGATGGACTCTATGTTGATGGAGCTTCAGACGGGTGCGGGAATCTTTATTTCCCCAAAGAAAAAATACCCTAGAGTATGGACTTCGCTAAAATTCCCGCAACTAATAACATGGTCAATATGAGGCTCTCATCGCAGGTTGAGACTCGCCATTGACGGAAGCCCAAAACTTAGTAATTCACACCGACTCCCTTGTCGCCTCCCAAGTTGGAGGGAGATTTTAATACTCATAATCCTCAAGTGCAATATCTCCACTTGGTAAAATCTCTCTTACTCATTTCAAGACACATCAAATCATCCACATACTACGAGAGAAGAATACTGGGCCGACGCTTGCTAAGCTTGCTACCTCTACCACCGAGATCTATTTAAGAGAAAGCATGTTGAAGAAATACATTTTCCTAGTATCCAAGGGGCCATGGATAATTCAAACTATTGATGAGGAAAAGGAACGGATAAACCCGATCCTATCTTTTCTACAAGAAGGGACCCTTCAAGATCCAACTTCAGAACTGCCTCAAGACAAGCTTCAAACTTTGCTATTATTGAGGTGAACTATACAAGCGAAGCTTTCTGTCCATATCTCAAATGCCTTCCACCTTCGTAAGTCGACACGCTGCTAAAAGAGGTTCACTGAATATGTGGGAACACCTTGGAGGAAGAGCATTGGCCCTTAAAATCATGAGGCAAGGGTTTTATTGGCCTACAATGAAACAAGACGCCTTGGAGTTCACAAAGAAATGCGCAAGTTGTCAATTGCATTCTAACCTCCCTCACATGCCGCATGCAGAACTCTCATCCATTCAAAGCCCATGGCCCTTTGCTCAGTGGGGGATTGATATCATGGGACCTTTTCCACAAGATCGGGCAACTAAAATTTATCATTCTAGCCGTCACTACTTCACAAATGGGTAGAGGTCAACCACTCGCTAAAATCACAGAGGCAAATACCAAACAATTTGTCCGAAAATATAATATGTCGATTTGGCCTTCCGCAAAGATCATCACCGACAATGGAACTCAATTTATCGGAAAAGTCTTTACGCCCTTTTGCAAAGATCTTCACATTCACCGCCGCATATACAGAGCACATCCTCAAACTAATGGGCAAACCGGTTACCAATAGACCATACTCAAAGGACTAAAAACACGCCTCGAGAAGGTCGGGGCAATGGGTCGATGAGCTCCCAATGTTCTTTGGGCCTACCGCACCACGCCACGCACCCAACCGGTGAGACACCATAACTTGTGTTTTGGTTAAGCTATCATACTGGATATCGGGGTTCCAAGTCCAAGAGTCCAGCTGATCATGGAAGTAATGAAGAAAAACTGGCAAAGACACTACTCCCCAAACTTCGGGATATCTACTGACCGCTTCCTATCACCAACGGATAGCTCGCCACTTCAATGAAGAGTGAAACCTCATCCCATATCTCGTGGTGACTTGTCAAGTCTCGGTGCGCAGTAAAGGCCCTCGCCAATAAACTCTCACCTCTGGATGGTCCGTATGTGGTCATAGCTATGGCCGAACGCTTCAAGCTCAAGGACCCGCGAAGGAAAAACTCTACCTCAACTTGGAATACTAAGAATCTTGAAAATATTATCGAACTTACGCATAATTATTATGACTTTTATCTCGTCTCATTTCATCCTGTATAACCGACCCCACCTACTGGATTAAAGCTTGTTGTGCGTTGTTGTTGTCATTTTCTCTTAAAGCCTGCACTGTCTTATGATTATATCATTGAACTAGTGAATTCTGTTTGTTCTAACAAGATTTGCTTTTTCTTTACTTTTCCTCCCACTTGAGAAATATATAACTCATGTTACATCTTAATTGGGACATGATCAATCTGGGACTTGATCGGACCTCTTCCATTTAACGCCATCGAGTCACACTCAGCAAACAACCTTGGATAGGTCAAAGTTTTCCGCCGTCAGCCGCCGACCACCGCCGTCGACCGCCAACCACTATGGGTCCACCGCCGACTACCGTCGCAATCACGCTGCCGACTACTGCCGCCACCGCCGACCATCGCCGGCAATCTTCGCCGGTCATCCGCGCTGACTATCGGCGCGGCCACGCTGACCACTACCTCGATTCAATTCGACCTCTTCCATACGTTAACGTCATTGAGTAAAACTTTGACTAACAACCCGTGATAGGTCAAACGCCCTTGGTGGCTTCCCGCGACCTTTCCATACGGGGTCATTGAGAAAACTCGACTAACAACCTGTGATAGGTCAAAACGCCTTGGTGGACTTCCCTAATTCTTCCATCGGTTAACGCCATCGGTAAAACTTCGACTAACAACCGTGAAAGGTCAAAAGGTCCTTGGTGGACTTCCTCTTCCATAGGTTATTAATGTCATCGAGCAAAACTTCGACAAACAACTCGGAAAGGTCAAAAGGTCCTTGGTGGACTTCCCAGCCTCTTCCTCGCGTTAGCCGAATAATATTACCAATAACCTAGGAAAGGTCAAAACTTTGTACCCACTCTACACATGTTAATGTCATGTATCACTCGACAAACAACCTGGATGGGTCAAAATCCTCGGGATCCAACTCACCCATATTTGTAACGCCAAATAATATTTTGACCAATTATCCCAGAAGGGTGAAAAAAAAAAAAAAAAAAAAGGTAAAAAAGAAGAGGGTATATCCGGTATCATTAAGATTAATATGATGATATAAGAAAGAATTAAGATCCCATAATATAATGACAATGAAGAATGACATCCACAATCGATGCTACATAATATCGATATCCTCATCATCACTGGGAGACACTCCACGAGCCCACTCACAACTCCTTCATCTTCAATCGGTGAAGGATCTTCTGGATATCGGGAGATATATCCTCAATTTTGGCCGGTCTTGATGTACCGCACCTAATTCCTTTCGTGAACCCTGGATGAAGCCCTCCTCTAAACAGCCGCTCCTTCACTTCAACATCAAAGATATGGTTACGAGCCTCGGATAAAGTCTTCAATAACGATAAGCGGGAATTCTTGAAGTCTTCCTTTTAGATCTCGCTTCCGCCGACATTTTATGCTCCTTTCGGAAAGATGATCTTGTAATGCTTTCTTATCCGCGCAAGTGCCTCGATCCTCTTCTCTTTATGACGAAGCCTCGCTCGCCTCAATCATCTCATCACGCCCACCCTCGAGAGAGAAAGAGAAGTCGACATATTCGCCAGCCTCTACACTCCCAATCAGGTCACCACTTCTTTAGCTTTAGCATTCATCCTTCATACTCGCAGATATTTTATCTTCACAAATTCAGTATTCCATTCATCTAAGGCGACACCCAAATGAGCCATCAGTCCTAACGACTGAGTTACCTGAAAAAAAAAAAAAAAAAATCATCATCAGCACCAATGTTACATAAGGAAGAATAGAAGGCAGAAGGAAAAATAACACACCAATTCATCTCGCCTTGACGCCCAAGACATATGTGATTTAATACCTCCTCGTGAATTTGCTTAGAGTAACGAACTCCCCATCATGAGTCAAACTAAACTCGGATGCTAAGTGAACATCATCTCCACATATCTAACACCATTTCAACACGAAGTCTCCTCTTTTCTCAGAAAGATGGAACATTGCTACCGCCGTGATTGGATAGGCTTCGAGAGAACCCTATGAGTATGAGAAGAACTCTCGCCACCCTTTCTCTTCAACTAAGAGCATGAGACCTTCCCTTTGGATAGAAAGACCAACCTTAAACATCCTATCTTCAACTATATATTTATCGATGTAATGCAACTCATGTTGCAAACTTCCCACATCGAATATTAAGAGTTGCTAGAATATCATCCTCCGATATCGGCCGACGGATCCAAGATCATTCAATCTTCCCCATTTCTCAGGAAGGCCCCACTCATTCTTCACATAAAAAAATCCAGTAGACCAAGTTTTGGACGGATCCCGTGCTGAAAATTCTATCCAGTTCTTTATAGCTCGATAAGAAACGCGTCCTTGAGCATCACATGTGAATCTACACATTCGGCACAAGTATTCGATGTTCAAAGTAACCCCATGCTCCCTGAAGAAGGTTGTCAAACCAATAATGACCGTTAAAGCTCAAACGAATTGCATCAAAGCCACACCACATTTTTTGAAGATCTCAATCCTGGGAGCCAAAGGGAATCGCCCAAAGATGAAGAGTCATCTGAAATAAGAAAAGTACGAGGCAACGCTCGACGACTTTTAGCCACAATAGCCACCAACTCATTGGGAAGAAAAATTTCTCGAACACCATTAAACTATCGATGTGACGTGGAGGGCATATCATCCGTCGCCATACTATGAGTTTTCTTCGACCATCACCTGACGCGACGCCTTTTTTTTTATTTCGGCCTTGAGTAAAATTTTTCTCCACGACAAACTTTTGAGTTATGAGGACAATGGTTCTTAATCGATACTTCCGCCGCCTTGGCAATTTTCAACTATTGAACCTTCCATCGAAGTTTCCTACAAGTAGTGCAGGCCAGCCCTCCTAACCCGACGATCCGACGGAACCGACGAGGTCGGAAACCGGAACCACGACGCATCGCGGCCTGATCCCTAACCTGACGATCCGACGGACCGAACCGACGGGTCGGAAACCACGACGACGCTGGGCCTTGACGCCTCCTAACCCGTGACGATCCGACGGGCTGCGAACTGACGAGGTCGGAAACCGGAACCACGACGCATCGCGGGGCTCGACCGCCCTAACCCGTGACGATCCGACGATCAAGAACCGACGAGGTCGGAACGGAACCACGAATCGGCCTCGACGCCCTAACCTGACGATCCGACGGCCGGAACCGGACGACGGAAACGGAACCACGACATCGCGTGACCGCCTCCTAACCCGTGACGATCCGACGAACCGACGAACGAAACTACGCATCGTGGCCTGGCCAACCTAAGATCCGGGACCAGAAACCTGACGAGTCGGAAACTGGAACCACGACGCATCAGGCTGACCCTAACCCGTGACGATCCGACGGGGCGAGAACCAGAACCGGAACGCTCCTGATCGCCGATCACCCTCCAAAGAACCCTCACTGAAGAAGAGGAGAAGGAAAATGTGTGCCTCTCCTTCATCCTGGGGTATTTATAACCCCCAGGGTAAAACGGTAAAACCCCTCAAAACGGTTCAAAACGGCTCAAAACCGCCCAATTTCTCAGGGGCGCTACAAGCAGACGTTGGCGGCAGATTACATGCGGACGTTGCCACAGGTAGGGTTGAATTCCCGGATCGTCACTGTGATGGCCCGCTGACCAACTGAGACAATGGTCTAAACTCCACGGAATGAATGGCTCAACCAACTGTTACGCTGAATGCCCTGAATCCCGCGAATCGAATGGGCTCATGGGCGACCATTGGCCGCTGGCCAGGCTGACCCGGCCATGCCGCTGCGCGCAGACGGCTTCGGCCAACCCGACGCCGCCACTGTCATGGACGGGCTACAAGGTCATGCAAGGCCAATGATGCCGGCACGGCTACGGTCCCCGAACGCCTGAAAACTTCGCGTGAGTATCCAAATAGCTCCATAACCTCAAAATCTTATGCCAACGCTACATCTTCTTCCATAGTCATAATTTTGTATTTTATGATGGTTTATTCTCTCAAAATGTATGATTCTACGGGTCCGACGTTTGTTGAAGAATTCATTATTTTCGAAGATTTGATATATTTTGGATGATTAAGCTAATGTCATCCAAAAATAGGGGGGCAACTGATATAGCTCTCAAAATACCACTAGTCAAAGCACAAATCTTGATGTCGAAAGCTATATGATTTTGAGTCAAAACCGATCGAGATCAAGCACTTAAAATATCATTAGAATCTTCGGGACATCAATTAAATCCTAAAACAGCTCTCAAATATGGAGTGTTTATAGTCAAATCGGCTCGACGAGCCGATCTAACGAGCCTAAGATCTCATAATTCGACTTCATTTGGGTATCCAAATGCTCAAAATACATCAAATGATCAAGGAATCATCTGAAGTCCGTCGAGGGAGTGGTATGGGCCTTACATGAATTTCCAAGAATGCCTCCTCCCATCTATAAATAGCCTTCATTCCTCACATGAAGCCAAGCTAAGAAGAAGAAGAAGAACAAGCAAGTGAAGAAGAAGAAGAGCAAAGAAGAAGAAGAAGAGGAAGTCAAGCAAGAAGAACAAGAACAGCAAGGAAGAAGAAGAGTCCAAGCAAGAAGAACAAGAAAGCAAGGAAGAAGGGAAGAAGAGGAAGAGTCCATGGAGGAAGAAGAGGAAAAGTGAAGTGGAAGAGAAAGCTCTAAAGCTTGAAGATCCCCGAGCAAGATCGCCCTACCGACCATCGTTAATTATACCCGATTTTTACCCAAAGATCTCCAACATCGAACTATTATAAACATCGACGCACATTGTCCCTTTCAAGTAAATTGTAATCCCGCTATCGGAAGATTTTGTACTCAAAAGGATACATAGTGGAATCTTTTATCCAGCCCGTTTTTCCCCTCTTTTCCACGTTAAAATTGAGTGTCTCGTTCGTTCTTTAATAACTGTGTATGGACTAATCAACAACAAGATAAATTTTTACTCTACCGCGAACGGTTTTCCAAAGACAACAATAAAATAAAAGTTTGAATTTGAGATTTGAAAGATAAGCCTTTTTCCTCTTTGTAGTAAGCCACTGATCCTTTAATAGTTTTTGTCTCTCTCTGATAGTGTTACTAATTTATTAATATCTAACAAATTGTATTTTAGAGCTACCTCTTTCAAAATAAATTATATAAAATTGTCATGTCAAAGAATTTGTTAAAATTTATTTTATTGGTGTAGGTATCCATATATTAATTAGAATAGGCAATCATTATTAACAACTAATGCAATGATGATGATGCTAATTAGAGAGCCATGCCTCTCGAAAATGAAAAGAAACTCCTTTTTCACTTTTTAAAAAATCAATGTCAAAATATAAATTTAAAATAAAAATAAATTTGAGGATGTTTAAATAATTTAAATTTTTTATTAACTAAGTTAATTTTAAAATTTAAGTTAAGCTATATCTTTGAAAACTACTATTATTCCATCTTTGTAGTAATCTTAGTCCTTTTTAACAATGTGGGAATTGAAATTTTTTGAGTCACACCACCTCTCTCTCTCTCTCTCTCTCTCTCTCTCTCTCTCTCCTCATTTATGGTCGATGTGCCTAACTCCTGAAACTCCATTGGGAAAATTTTTAAAATAGGCACATTCTTAACCTTAATTAATAATTTAGGCATCAATTTTTTTTTTTATAAAATAGTACCATGCACGATGACATCAAATAAGTTGGGTTGAGAAAATTCAAAGACGCATAGATTTTTTTGTTTTGTAGAGGAGGGAGAGAGAGAGAGGGTTTTATTAATTTTAATTAATATAATTATTTAAAATATTTAAAATATATAATTTAAAAAATATTTTAATAACTAAATATTTATATATTTAGTTATTAATTTATTTATTATATATATATAGTTAAATATATAATTTAAAAATATTTTAATTATACATATAAATTTAGAAATTTATTTAATAATTTTTTTATTAATTAATATAATTATTTAAAATATATAATTTTTATTAATTTTGTTAATATATAATTTAAAAATATTTAAAATATATAAATAAATAATTTTAATAAATAAATAAAGAAAGAAATAAATTATATAAATATTTTATAAATTATATAAATAAAGTAATTATATATAAAATATTTAGTTATTTATATATTTATTTATATAATTTATTGGCATATTTATTTCTATAAAGTAATTATTTATATAAAGTAATTATATAAAGTAATTATATAAATAAAGAAAAAAATATATCTTTCTGATATATAATGGTGTTTAGTGGTATAGTATGACATAGATAACTATTAGAGAGAGATAGAATTCACATAGCGAATACAGAGACCAATCATTATTTTTTAATTTTGAGCATATGTTTGGTAATGAGCTGATCAAGATCTCATGGTTCCGATCCCAGTTATCGCTCCTCCACTTAGAGAGGTCGACTAACTCACCAAGAATAATCACATCAATTCTGGTGTTATGTGTTGGTGGGTTTTTATTTATACAAATTTTAAGTCAACCCTAGCTAACATAAGGCTCTATGCATATCAAATATATTTTATAATTCATAACTAAAGGAGCAAAGCTATTAGAAAATATACTGGCTACTACCGTGACCGTAACATAATGGAGCTATTTAGGGAAGCTAAACCACCAGTAATCGATCATATTCACATTTAATGCGTCCATTTTTAATGAAACCAATGTGATAGATGACACATGCTATGTCTTTACTAGTTTGAGATTATTTGAGTTTGAATATAACTATATGTTTAAATTGATATTATCTCTTTATGAGCTAGAGTTTTCTTAACATGCCGTCCTTGATAAATAATGATGTTTTTGAATAGTAGACTTCATTTCATTTAGAGTTATCCTCTTCAATTTCAATATTAAATCAACCGAGTCATAATCGAGGTGAGTTAGCTTTGATAACCCGGACCCGGTCGTGAGACCCAATCGGGGAGGGTGTTCGCATGGTGAATAGATATAAAGTGCTCACATGGAGAATAGATATAAGGGTGTTCACATGGCATATATTTTTTTAGGATGCGAAAATTGTATAGATGTTCACATGGTGAACATATAGGGTTTGTTTGCATGGAGAATAGATAGAAGATTGGACTTACATCCCTTTAGAATGCCAGAATATATTGTAGATGTTCACATGGTGAACATATAGTGGTTATTTGCATGGCAATTAGATAGAAGATTGGACATACATTTTTTTTGGAATGCCAGATTATGTAGATGTTCGCATGATAAATATATATGAGTTGTTTGTAAGGCGAACAGAGAAAAGATTGGACTTACATCCCCTTGGAATGCTAGATTATGTAGATGTTCACATGGAGAATAAAGTTATAAATTTAGTTTAAAGGTATGAAGGATCAACGCTTAGGTACTAAAAAGGGTAGCGCCTCGGCGATACCATAATGGTGCCTTAGCATTATTGAGGTCGCATTTTCATAGGATGTATATGTATAACATTGTAAAGCAAAGTGGCTTAGCACCACATGTATAAAACTTCAACACTTTAATTATTGGTTGATTTGGCCTATTGAATGGTGCCTCAACGCTAGAAGTATAGATCTTAAGCGCTGTGTTATGAGAATGAAACCCAAGAGCTTAGCACCTCCTATGCCTTGGTGCCTTGGAAATATGGAATGAAAATGAACATCTTGAACCAAATTCTTGAATATTTTAGCAATTCTTTATAAAAATTTTGGATGAGTAACACTTTATCAATGTTAGGTTTTCATATTTTTAGTGTAATCCCCCATGTTTCGGATCTAAGATCAATGGAGGAAGATTTCTTTTCTTCTCATGCTAGAACTAAGTTCAATGGCGAAGGTCTTCGGGCTTTAGAATTTTGGGAATTTTTTTCATAGAAGTTAGGGCATCCTTTTTACTCTAGATCTAAGATCAACTGAGATATATGTGAACTTTACTATGATGGGCTTCGATCTTATTTTGTGTAGGATGAGAGAATTCACGTACAATAACGAGCAATTCATTATAGGGAAATGCTCTTGCAAATTTTGAGTGAGACAGGGCAAAAGAGAATAAAGGAGAAATAAAAATAGGTGCCTTCCGTCCTGGAAGAAGACTCTTAGAGGGGTAACTCTCCCTTTTTATAAGAGTTTTTTTGTCTTGCAACCGTTACCCCCACTCCCATGGGCAGTTATGACCACTGGGGTCGAAATAATAGTTTTCATGCTTCTTTAAATTGCATATCATCATTGTAGTGCCTTGGCACTATAACATATTATTGACATTTGGACTGGCAGTTACTTTTCTAGATGGTCATGACTGCACCTTAGCACTAAAATTACAACACCACGATGCTATGACACAAAAAATCTATTTTTTGATGTTTTATTTTTGAAGTGAGTAGTAAGTTCTTCAACTTCTCTAACATTATCTTCTAAGCTGTGAATAGTGCATATTTATCTAAGCTCAATTAACTATGACCACTAATGCTTAGAATTCTAACCAAATGGGGAGATCGGTGTACTTATTGAGGTGATTGGGTATGACATTAAAAAATAGTGCACTATCTCGAAAGATAGAAATCACTACCCTACAATGGACCTAATCACCTAATAAAGACTCCTAAGGCATGATGGGTCTTCGAATGTACCAGAGATTTTTCCCCTACTTTATATGGATGAATAAAGTAAAGTTTATTTAAATTGGGTTCTAAAGTTTCCTTAATTACATCCTAAGGAAGGTAAGCTCCCTAGGAATACTCTCGATTAAAGTAAATAATTATTATCTCCAAAGATTTCAAAGATAGGACTATCAATAAATTTAATATATTTAGAAAATCAAGTGGGATAGATCATAAGGAGAGTGTTATTATCGAAGCCAAAGGAAGATGAGTAGGGGATGCTCATGATATTATGACAACCTAGTGAACATTCCAATCTATCCTATGGTTGAGATTTCTATTTTTAAAATTGAGGAGAATTATATATTTGAGTTAAAATTTATTAGAAAGTTAAGACTTATAATCCCACAATACAAGATTATAGAAATATCTAAGAGATGAGGATTTATGCTTGTAGCCTGAGGAGAAAAAATAACCTTAGATCTTAAATATAGGGAGCTTTAGCCAGGGCCAAAGCACATCTTAAATCTAAGGCGAAAATGGGTATGTTGTTTACCTCTATAAGAGAGAGTAAACTACACTAGACTTATAACTTGAGTGGCCTAACTCCTCCTACATTTTAAAATCATGTGGTCAAGTCATATGTTTTGCAAGATGGCTAGGTTATTATTATTTTAAAAAAAACTAAAGTCCTTAAACCCACTCCCTAAAATACTAGAGCATGAGTGGTATGAATAATGACTTAGTCTAATACAAATTTTATCAAATTTTATTTGACCTTGGACTCTTTATTTTGACATAGTCCTTAGATTTTATATGCTTAAATGTATGATAAAGTTGACTGTGGACCAAATTAGATAGAAGAAGGTGTTTTCCACCCCCAAGGGATGCCATCACAGGTCAAGCACTCCCTTGATGTGCAATGGATGAAGACCCTTCATTTTCAAGAGAGAAATAAGATGATATGCATGGTATTAAGTATACAACATTCAATAAGCTAAATATTTTATTATCTTGATTTAATGCCTACAGTAAGGCGAGTTGTTTTAGAAAATTTAGGAGTTCAGGTAAAAGTTTATTTTTCCCTAAGAGCCTAAACGGATCCAAGCCACATATTAAATCATTATTCAACCTAACCTTATATGACCCAATATGCCTCATATTATCCAAATTGAGCCAAATCCCTTGGAACTAAGCCATGACCTATTGGGGGTTGATCAAACCTGACCCAAACCCATTTGGGATCAGCCCAAAATTAACCCAACCCAATTAAGTCCCTCATGGATCCTCCCTCACATAGGATTCTACCCAACCTCATTTAATTCTCCCCATCACATGAATTTAAGTCCTCCCTAATATGTGCATTCAATAGAGTTGATCATATGACAGCAAGAGAGGACTTTGGAGCAAAAATCTAAAGTCTCAAATCAATCCATCATCTATGCCAACTACCCCAAATAAAATGATAATACTTTGGAGCCATAAAATTCAAAAAAGGGTGAATTTTTAGCCACTATTAAAGAAAGGGGAAATGAAGCTTTATTTCTCTTCCTCCTATCACTCTTCAACCCCAAGAGCTCCCCAAAGCAACCAGCTACCACTTCCCCGCCTCTCTTGAGCCAAAAACATCAAAACAGGGTGGATTCCGATGAGAAAATTGTAAGCACCGGAAAACACATCATTCTGAAGTGAAGGTGAAGGCTACACTCATTCCAAAGCTTTCTTTTGCACCTAGGAGCTTGCTCGGATCTTGACTATCGCCAAAAACCATCCTCGATGAGGTAAATTTTGCCAAACTATAGCCGACCTTAGGATTTCACTTTTTGTGTTAATTTTCTTGCGATTGTAGGAATTTTCTTTAGATAAACCCCACATTTTTTATTTTTTTCCCAATACGAAGTAGAATTTTTTTGAAGAAAATCAACATGAAAATGATCTCAATCAGACCTCATTTCGCATTTTTTTTGTACTTTTCCGTCCACCTGGCGTAGCCGTCCAACCCATGTTTAGTGGATCGGACGCCGACGCGTCGGACCGCATCTTCGACGAACATGATCACTCTCGATCCCGTGGATCGAGACACCGACGCGATTGATGCGGATCGAACTATGCATCATTTTCTCAAATCTCACATTTTCCCACTCATGTGTTGCGTCAACGCCACGCGGTACCGCGTGGTGCCGCGTTCCACACAGCACCGCACACCCAATCACGTGTCGCCATGTGGCACCGCGTTGCCCCGTCAATGCCCGCGCGACGCTAACTGGGTTAACTGGGAAAATCACCTATTTTCTAATTTTAAAATTTATTTAAGTGTCTTGAAATTTTGAAAATTAATAACAAATAAAATACTTAGCAAAAAATTCCAAACAAGGGCTCATTGGATTCATCTTTTTGAGATGAATCTAATAAACCCAAAATCCATAAATTTTGCTGAATACTTTGAGCTTAATTTAAGTTTTAGTAGAAATAAAGTTTTATTAATGACTTTTAAAATATTAGTCGGATTGAGTTGAAAATTTCAGGGATTGAAACTAAAGTTAAAACACACCTACCATAAAATGTCAAGTGAAAAAGACTTCTGGATTGGGAGAAATTAAATTTTAAAGTTCAGATTATCTATTTTAATAAAATAAATCAAATAAAAATTCAAAAATTTATAAAAATCTTCAAAATGGCTGAAATCACTTTAGTTAACATCTAAGATCCTAAAATAAAAAATAAAAATAAAATAAAATAAGAATAATAATAATATGATCTTCTGAAGCTTAATGAACCTATAATAAATATTTAGGGCTAGAATTTAACAAATTGAGGAATTAATTAAAATAAAATGATAATCTAAATAACAAATTAAAATCAAAAATGAAATAACACTTAATCAGTCATTAATCAAACCTCAAACCAAAAAATATCATATAATCCTCAGAGCAAATTAAATTAAAATATGATTAAACCTATTTAAGTTAATAAAACTCAATTAAATGATTAAATCTTAAATCAAACTTAAAATTAAACAAATCTAAGAAACTTTAATATAGGTCAAACTAGTATAACTAAATTTACACTAAGCATGGAATCTTAATCATATGAAACTCCTTAATTAATATAAATAAACTAAAACTAATTAATCATTAAGTAAACTAAGAAGTTAGATTAATTATAAATCCAATACATCATAATCGCTTAATATTAATCAAACCAAACCAAACCAAATGAAGCTAAAGTGAACTTAATTAATTTAATCAATCCATTTAGAATAATAGAGTTACTCACTCATTAAATATTTTAACCTAATAACTAAATCAAACATGTTAATGAAATTAAACAAACATAATAAATGAATCAAATCAAATAAAACTCTAATCATAAATAATCAAGCTTAATTGAAATAAAATAAACAGTTAATTAACTTAATAACAATGATGGTAATAACAATAATCCTTTAATCAAATCAAACTTAAGTAAAACACTTAACTAAATCAAATCACTCAAATGTGAGAAATTAAGTCATTAATCTCTAATTAAATAAACCTTTAATTAATCTAATGATTTAAAAATTTAATTACCCCTAATCAAACTTAATTAATCAAGCATCTATTTAATGCAAACTTAATGAATTAATCCATCATCTTAATGAATCAAATTATTTTAAATAAACCACATTAAATAAATTAAATTTTAAATCAAAGCAATTTTAATAATTAATCACACCCCTCAAGTAAACTAATTAAGTTATATAAATCAATCATATTAGACCTAAGCTTAATCAAAAATAAATGCAATTAAATACCAACCAAATCCTAAATTAAAACATAAATCATTAAGTCATTAATTACATCATTAATCTAAATAAATATGAAATAAATTAAAAATTAAATAAATCTTCATTTAATTTAATAATTAACTTAAACACACTTCTTAATTAAACTAATTACCCTTTAAGCTAACCCAATTGAATAAACACCTAATTAAAAAAATTATCACTTTAATTTGATCACAAGTAAGCTAATTAAGTCAATCAAATTTATCATATTAAAGTTAAACTTAATCAAACATAAATGCAATTAAATACTAATCAAAACCTAAATTAAACCTAAATTATTAAGTCATTAATTACATCATAATCTTAACAAATATGAAATCAAATTAAAAATTAAACAAATCTTTATAATTAACATAAGTACACTTCTTAATTAAACTAATTACATAATCACACTGAACTTAAGCAAACCCATAGACTAATAAAGCTAATCAAATCAAATTAAATCAAATTAATATAAATTAAGAAAGACTCTCATCAATTTAATATGTAATCAAATCAAATCTCATTCAACCTACTTAAATAAGATAAACTAATTAACTATCCAATGTATGAAATCAAAATACAAACCAAACTTTGATAAACATGACAAATGGATGAGATTAAAAATAAAATCCTATTTCAAAGAATCAAACTAAATTAAAAGCAAAATAAAATCTCAATTAATCTAATTTGATCAAACTACAAATAAATGAACCATAATCAAATCAAATAAACATAAAGTTAAGTCACATAACCATAATTAAATAAAAGAATTAGATATTAATTTAAAAGGATATTGAATTATTAAGATTTAATTAAATTAATACATCTAATCTAAAATTAATCAATCAAAAACACATGAATTTTAACAAACTTAAACTTCATTAGAGATTAAGGATATTGAATTATCAAGATTTTATTAAACCAAAACATCTAATCTAAAATTAATCAATAAAAAATACATGGATTTAAATAAACTTAAACTTCATTTGATGTTAAGAATATTGATTTATCAAGATGTAATTAAACCAAAACATCTAATACAAAATCAATTAATCAAATACTTAAACAAACTCAAATTTTAAATTCTAAATCAAATCGAATGAATTACACAATTCAAATGGGCTTATTAAGATGCTTATGGACCTTAGTTAGATTGTTTTAGGAATGTAGAAGTGAGTCCTTTAAATGGAATTCATTCTACTCTTCATTCTTGAAAACCTAAACATCTTTTTAACTAAATAAAAAGTAAAATAAAAATGAAAAATAAATCATTAAATCATTTAAATTGAAATCACCCAAAGGTAAAATTTAAATAAATTCAAACTCCAAATTGAAACTTAAACTAAAGAAGCCTAAAGTCTTGCACACAAGCCTTAAGCACACATTAGAATACTAAGTCACCACTTCTACTGCTAAGTTAGGGTGTTGTATGTATGATGTTGTATTTTATGTAATAATGTTTTAGACCGGATGAGGTGTATGTTTAGATGATGGTAGGGATTAAATTTAATCATATTTTCTGGGGTGCTTAAGGGTATATGTAATAAAAATATAAATTCTTTGGTGTTGCTTAGCCCCCCTAAGCATGACCCATGTTAAGACAAGTGCTTGGTTACCCATGTGTTGCTAAGTCTAAATTATTCATATAAGCTTGGGTTGTATGGTGTGTTTAGCTAACATTTGTTTTATGGTAGTAGATTTACTTTTCTATTTTTAATATAATTTTGCATTAGAATTAGGATTAGTGTTATGGGGATTAGGATGAGCGTGGCGAAAGCTTAACTGGGTGCCCCAGGATGCCTTTGGAGCAAATCAAATCAAAAGGAAGAGAAGGAAAAAATGAAGAAAAGAAGATCCCCATATCATGTCTTATTTTTGTAATCCGGGTTGTATAAGGGTAAAGCTCGGCTACCTATCTTTTTTCTCTTTCTGGTGTATGAGAACTGTCCGATTAGCATTTTATTCTTTTATGGTAGTCTATAAATTATTTGAGTGTTTAGATAGACTTAGAATTGCATGCTTTCATAGTTTCTTCATTTGATGTTTGAATGTGGCCCCGGATGTGGCTCTTAGGATAAAATTAGTTTTTCTACCCCAACTAACAACTCATAACTAAAATTTTAAAATAACTCATAACCTCGCATAAAAGCCTAGGAATTAAATCAAGATAATAAAATTTTTAGTAACCCCTTAGCAGGATGAATGAATGTATAATATCATGCATGTCATATTCTTCCACTCTTATTAAGAAGGGGCTACCATTTGTGCTAGAGAATAAAGGCTTAACCTGTGAGAGCCTTTAATGGAAGAACACCCCTTTCTCTCTTGATTTGGCCCATAATCAAGTTCTCATGCATTTAGGCATACAATATCCCATAGCTAGTGTCAAAACAAAGAGTCCAAAATAATCAAATAAATTTGATAAAATTTGCATTAGAATAAACCATGAATTTATACCACTCATGCTCTAGTCTCTTAGCAAGTGAATTTAAGGACTTAGTCTCCTTTCTAAATAAACAACAGCCTAGCAATCTTGCAAAGCATAAGACTTGCCTACATGGATTTAAAGTGTAGGAGGAGTTAGCTGGTTGCTACTCCAGGCGGTAATAAGTCTGGCAGTCGGGTGATTTATTCTCTCTTGTGGAGGTAAACCATATACCCATTTTCACCTTAGATTTATGTCGTGCTTTGGCCCTTGCCAAAGCTCCCTAGATTTAGGATATGAGGTTGCTATTTTTCTTTGCGGGCTGTAAGCATAAATCCTCACCTCTTAGGTATTTTCACAATCTTATGTTGTGGAATTATAAGCCCTAGCAATCTAATAAAATGTTAACTCAAATAATTAACTCTCTTCAATTTCAAAAATATAAAGCCCAATTATTGGATAGATTGGAATGCTCACTAGGCTTCCTAGTATCATGAGCATTTCCTACTTTCTCCCTTTGGATTCCAAAAATAAGTCTTCTCCTTGATCTATCCCATTTGATTTTCAAAAATAACCAATCCTTTGATAGTCTTAACATTGAAATCTTTGGAGACCCTAATTGTCTACTTTAATCGAGAGTATTCTTAAGGAATTCTCATTTCTTAGAATTTAATTAACTATGTGGGATTGCATCCATAGGAAACTTAACAAACCTGACTTAAAATAAACCCTACTTTACTTTTTCATGTAAAGTAGGGGAAGGATCTCGAGTATATTCGAAGAGCCTTCATACCTTAGGAGTCCTTATTAGGTGATTAGATTCATTATAGGGTGGTGATTTCTATCTTTTGAGATAGTACATCATTTCTTAATGTCATACCCAATCACTTCAATAAGTAACCCCTAAGATCTACGTGGTGTCCCACATCCTCAAAAATAAACACCACAACCATCTGATTGCACAATCATCAAAGCTCGCAGTGATACGTTCGCCATTTTTCTCACTGACGCCACGTGGCACCACCTGCGCTAGACGGGCTGTGGCACACCACACTACACCAACCAATCACGTGCCGCTGCCAGATTTAATGAACCGCATCTGTCGACTATGTTAAATGGGAAATTCATGATTCTTTTATTTTAAAAAAATATTTAAACTACCTGAAACTTCAAAATTTCATAGAAAATAAAATACCATCAAAAAATTGCAAATAAGGGTTTGTTGGATTTGCCTTTCCGATGGGAATCCAATGAACCAAAAATATCTAAATTTGGCTGAGTATTGTGAGCATATTATAGGTTTTAGTGAAAATAAAATTTCATTAATTACTCTAAAAATACAAATCAGATTGAGGTGAAATTCTCAAGGATTAAAATTAGGCTTAAAATCTACTTACCATTAAAATTGCAAGACAAAATGATGGCTGGATTGAAAGATATTGAATTTAGAAGTTCAAATGGTCTTTTTTAATTGAATAAATTAATATACCTTATAAAATTAGGTTAAGTCAACTGAAACTTTAGAAATTCATAACTAATCTTAGAAAAATCTAAAAAATACAAACAGGGCTAATTTTAAAGGAATTTCAGAGGAGAATCTAAGAAAATTATTATTAATTAATTTTGAACAGTAATTTCAACTTAATTAAGCTTTAGTTAAAAACTTAATTAGCCTATTTACTCTTTGATTATTTATCCAATTAATCTAAAAATTTACAGAGATGTTTAGGGGGATAACCTCTGCCTCCCCTATTTTTCTTGGAATTTATTGGATAGTTAATTAGGAAAATGGATTGATTAAGCCTTAATTACTCTCTTATCTAGCCATAATTAAGCAAATGAATAATAACTTAATCCACTAGTTAAGCTTATTGCCCTCTATTAATAGTGAAGAGTCTTAGAGAAATGGTTTGGGTTCATTTCTTGTGACCATTAAGCCTCTTCATTTAATTTGATTAAGGATTAAGGAATTAATTAACCTTTTGATTAGCTAACTTAATTAGGATGTGAGCTTTTTCAAAGCTTAATTAATTGGAAGGAATTAGTGATTGGGATTGAGACCTCTCTCTTGATCCCTCTCTCTAAGTTAATTAACAATCTTAATTAAAGATATTCAAAGATTTTAATTAATTAATTAATGGATTAATTAAAATTAAATTATTTTAAAATCCAAATCACCTTTAAGTAACCTAATCAATTTTGGGTAGCTCTTTAGATGTTTAATAGTCTAAAGGAATTGAATGAAATTATGGTTAGCTTACATGTGTAAGAAAACTATAAAAGTAATTAATTAAATCTCTTAAGCCTAATTAACTATTAATCATGAGCCAATTGTGTTAGGCCCCTTTCCTTCCTTAGGAGCAATGCTAATTTACCTTTCATGTGGTTGCATCTCATATTGGCTCATCCTTATCTAGTTAATTAGCTGAAGGTGATGTAGGTAAAGGTTTAATTAGTTGGTTTAATTCATACCTTAAATTAATTAAGCCATTAAATCAACCTAATTACTTTTAATTAAATCAAATTAACTCACTCATGGGGAATGGGATTAGGATTAACAAACCTCTTTCATTTCCAAAATCAAATCAAGCTTAAGATTAAAAATAACATTAAAGATCTTTGGTTTATTTTAAATAGCCTTATTTAGTATGATTGTCCTTAGAAATTAATTGGAATGAAAAAGATCATGTGCTTGTGTTTCTTTATTTCTTTCCAATCATATTAAATGTTGTTTTCCACTTGTAATCATGCATTCATCTCTTTTAGAATTAATAAAATGAAATGGTTTCTTTTATGTCAAATTACATTTGTTGATTTAAATTAAAAATAGGTGTGGCTATGATCACTACTAAATCAAAAGTTATTTTTAAAAGCATATAAATCAATTATAACATATAGAGTGATATTAATTTCAACTATCTATAAGTTTGCATGTGTTTATAATCTAAGATATGCATGTGTTTCCTTATCTTGAATGGATTTACATAGGATTTACAAATGTATAGTTCATTTGAAAAGAACACAACATTTGTCCAAATCCATTCCTAGGTATCTCCATGTGAAGACTTAGGAAGAATTTCATATCACATATGTAAATCATATAATAAAATCAAACATGACTTCTTATATGATTTCTCATTCTTGTGTTTTTTTTTTTGTACATTCATATGTATATAAGAAAAGTGGTATATTAATTTGGCCATCCAGGGGATGTGAGGCTTTTAGTAGCCCCAAGTAGGTCTTGTACCTTACTCCCGTTGTGCGAAACAATGGCATCATACTCACTTAAAACTCTTATACATATGTATGTGTAACATAACCAATGAATAAGAATCATAATTCAATTAAAACAAGTTCTTCTTTTGCATGATTTTCTATCCTTATAATTGCTTGTACATTCATATGTATCTAAGAAAGTGGTATATTAGTATGGACTTCCTAGGGATGCAAGGTTTTAAGTAGCCCCAAGTAGGTCTTGTACCTTACTCCCCTGGTGTGAAGTAATGGCATTGTACCTACTTAAAACTTTTATACATTTGAGTGTGCATGTAGCTAATGGATGAAAATCCCCCTTTTCTATTAGAAAGACATGAATTCATGATTCATTTAAATGAAATATTTAAATTATAAATACACTCACTTGCATTTATCATTTAAGTGTGTCAAAACATATATTGTGTGTGTAAGTATTTTTAGGACAAAACCATATGCATGTTACATATGATGGAAAGAAATAATGAATATGTGTCATATGATAGTAATTCATTCCAACTAATCTTGAGATACATTTTTATTGAATGAGTTTATTTAAAGTGAACCTGAATTTAGGACCAAATAAAACATGTAATAAGGCATTCACTAAAGGGAATTGGTTAATTAACTTGCTTTAGAAATAACTTAAGGTAAGGATGAAAGAAGGTCTTCTCTCTTTTTTTATTTATAATACTTAACTGTTAAGTATAGGCCATATGAAACAAAAAAAAAATATTAAGTAAAATCTTCCAATCAATTAAATCACTTAAATAGGAACCAGCCCTTTATAAATTAAATCTCTCACACTTAGTAAATTAAAACTCTAAAGTCTAGCTAGGACATACCATACAAGCTTTAACACACACACATTAGATTAAGTCACCACTTCTAACTTTATGTTAGGGCGGTGTATTGTTTGATGTATGCTTATTTTATGATATATTATTATAGACTAGACAGATGTAGTATGGGATAGTGATATTAGTCTAATCATATTTTCTATAGGGGGTTGTGGTTAAGGGACCACTGTAATAAAACTATAATTGCTTTTGCTGTACAGGTTGTTTAACCCCTTAAGCATAATCCATGTTAGGACAGGTGTGCTTGGTTACCCATGTGTGGGGTGCTAAGTTCAAAATTATTCATATAACTGCTTAGGTTGTATAATGTGTTTAGCTAACATTTATTAGATTTACTTTCCTTCTTTTAATGTAATTTTGCACTAGGATTAAGATAAGTGTTATGAGGGATTATGATAAGCATTGGTTAAAAGACCAAGTCTTATGTACTATGTGATACCTTCGAAGCAAGCATATCCAAATCAACTTAAAAGGAAGAAATAAAGAAAGAAATGAAGAATGAAGACCCCCATAACATTTGTCATTTGTAATTGTAACTATTCTTTTGTAATCCGGGTTGTATAAGGGTAGAGCTCAGATACTCATTTCTTTTTTGGGTTGTATGGCGGTACCCGACTACACCGATCTCTTATTATTTTGCATTAGCTTTATAAAATTATTTGATGTTTTGTTTAGCTTGTGCATTAGAAAGGACATGCTTTTTCATAGTTTCTTCATAATTGTTGATAGTTGTGTGGCTTGGATGCGATTAGGATCCTAGGATAAAAATTAATTTTTCTACCCAAACAAACAATCCATAACTAAATTTTTTAAAGCAACTCATAACCTCATATAAAAGCCTCGGCATTAAGTCAAGATAATAAATATTTAGCAACCCTTTAACTAGATGTTGTATATTTAATATCATGCATATCATGTTATTTCATTCTTACTAAGAGAGAGCTTCCATCTTTGCCAGATATTAAGGGCTTAATCTTTGAGAGCCTATGATGGAAGAACACCTCTTTCTCTTTTGATTTGTCCCATAATCAATTTTGTCATGCATCTAGGCATATGAAATCCTATAGCCTGTGTCAAAATAAAGAGTCCAAAATCAAATAAAATTTGATAAAAATTTGCATTATATTAAGTCATCATTGATGCCACTCATGCTCTAGTCTCTTAGGGAATGGGTTCATGGACTTAGTTTCTTTTTCTGAATAATAACAACATAACCATCTTGCAAAGCATAAGACTTGCCTACATGGATTTAAAGCGTAGGAGGAGTTAGCTAGTTGACCCTCAGCGAATAAGTCTATGAAAGTGATTTACTCTCTTATGGAGGTAAACAATATACCCATTTTAGTTAGATGGGTTTTTCCCCTCACCAAGCTCCCTAGATTTAGGATCTGAGGTTGTTATTTTCCCTCAGGCTACAAGCATAAATCATCACCTCTTAGGCATCCTAGCAATCTTGTGTTGTTAGAGTATAAGTCTTAGCCTTCTAATAAAATGTTAACTCAAACATACACAATCTCTTCAATTTCAAATATATAAAGCCCAACCATAGGATAATTTGGAATGCTCACTAGGTTGTCCTAGTATCAGGAGCATCCCCTACTCATATTTCTTTGGCTTCGATAATAAGTCTCTCTTAATCCATCCCACTTGATTTCCTAAATATAACTAATTTATTGATAGTCATATCTTTGAATTCTTTGGAGATAATAATCACATACTTTAATCGAGAGTTTTTCTAAGGGATTCACTTTCCTTAGGATGTAATTAACTATTGGGGCTTGCCCCCATAGAAAACTATAGAACTCGGTTTAAATAACCTTACTTTATTCATCCATGTAAGGTAGGGAAAAAATCTCTAGTATATTCGAAGACCCATCATGCCTCAAGGGTCTTTATTAGGTGATCAGGTCCATTATAGGGTAGTGATTTATATCTTTCGAGATAGTACGCTATGCCTCAATGTCGTACCTGATACTTCAATAAGTACATCCTCAGATTTGTGTGGTGTCCCCCATATACAAATCTCATAACATAACCAACCGAAAATAAACACCACAGTGCCCGACATACATTAGTTCCTTGTTGAATGAATCTGAAACCAATGATTTAATTAGGCTAGTCACTGAGTTAAAAGATTTCTTTGCATGGAGTTATGAAAAAAATGCTCAAATTATCCTTGAAGTAGTGATCCACAAGCTAGAAATACAGTTTGACACTAACCCCATCAAATAAGCTCCTAAACGCATGCGATTGGATATTGAACAATAGGTCATTTTTGAAGTCAAGAATAATGCTAGTTTCTTCCAGGAGGAGAAATACCTCACTTGGTTGGCTAGTGTCGTTCCAATTAAAAGGAAGAATGGCCAAATTCATACATGCAATAATTTTAGGGATCTTAATAAGGCATATCCAAAAGATGAATTTCCACTACCAATACCAAAATTAATGGTGGACTCTATCTCATTTCATTCAGTCTTCTCTTTCATGGATGGCTCATCTAGATATAGCCAAATAATGATGACACCTAAAGATGAAAGGAACATTGCCTTCAGAACCTCAATCAAAATTTATTGTTATAAGGTCATGTATTTTGGCCTTAAAAATGCTGATGCCACATACCAATGGGTCATGACTCAAATTTTTGATGAACTCATTCACCATCAAGTGAATGCTACGACGACGATCTCATGGTCAAAAGTAATGAAAAGGAAGATCGTTTGTTTGACTTGAGAGTAGTTTTTGAGCAATTAAGATAATAAAATCTTAAAATGAATCCTCTGAAGTGTGCATTCTGAGTATCTTTAGGGAAGTTTTTTGGGTTCGTTGTCCAACACCACGGGATTCAAATCGACCAGGAGAAGATTAAAGCGATTTTGAAAATGCCACACTCTAAAAGTATAACTAAACTCAGATCATTCCAAGGGCGGTTGGTGTATCTAAGATGATTTATATCCAACCTATCAGGTAAATGTGAACAATTCACAGCTCTAGTCAAGAAGTACGCCTAGTTCAAGTGGGATGATAAGTACCAATATGCATTTGAGAGCATCAAATAATATCTCATGACACCACCAGTCCTAGCTACACCTATCACAAACAAACCTCTTATACTCTACATTATTGCATTAGATGACTCCCTTGGCACTTTGTTGGCCCAAGCCAATGACGAGGAAAAAGAGAATGCACTCTACTATCTTAGCCATTGTCTGATACCTGTTGAGGCAAACTATCCACCCATTAAGAAGCATTGCCCAGCTTTAATCTTCATAGCCCAGAAGCTACGACATTATATGCTCTCTTATAAAGTAAACTTGATTTCTAGAATTAATCCACTACAATATCTCATGACATGACCGACGCTATCGAGACGGTTAACACGATGGTTCATAATTTTATCACAGTTTGACATCACATTCATTCCCCTTTACGGTGAAAGGACAAGCACTCACGAATTTTCTACTTGCACATCCACTTCCGATGGATTCCCCGCTCAGCGATGATCTCCTCAACGAACAAATCATGAAGTTATGGGATACAAATATTCACCCCTGGGATATGTACTTTAATGGTGTGACATCCTTCAAAGAGGAGAAGAATCACAATCTACTCTCCCAAGTAAGGCAAGGGTAGGGATAGTCCTCCTTACGCTAGACCGTGATATGATGAGATTTTCATGTCATCTATTTGATCCTTGCATCAACAACGAAGCTGAATATGAGGCTCTGATCACCAGTCTAGTGTTAGCCATCTCGCTAGGCATTCAGAATATTAACATCTTTAAGGATTCATAACTAGTTATCAACCAGATCATTGGGTCCTATAAGGTCTTGAAGCCCAAACTCCATCACTGTCATAAGTACACCATGGAGTTGCTAACCCAAATCTCAGAGGTCACATTCTATAAAATCCCCCAAAGAGAAAATTCCATAGCGGACACCTTAGCCAAGCTCGCCAAGGAATTAGCATGTCGATAGGATGAGTCAATATCAATAAAGGTCTACAATAGATAAGTCCTACCTCTTATTGATACTGAACTCAATGATAGATACTCTCTTGAAGGGGAGGTCACTATTGCCAAAAAAGATAAACTACTGAATTAGAGGCAACCTTAGGATAAATAGGTCATACATATCCTATGGCCCAAATCAACCCATGCTCATCCACTCATCCAAAACCAACCTCAAGCCAACACAACCAACCTCAATTGAATTTTGTTTCCCGTCCAAGCTCTAAGCTCCAAGCTCCAAGCCAAATTGACTTAGGCCTTAACCTAAGTTAGCTCCATCATGATCCTTTAATTCAACTCAAAGCCCATTCAAGTAAACCAAATATAATTGATTTTCACGAAAGTACTCCAACCATTCAATAGACCATTTCAAACTCTTCCAATACTTGCAATTAAATCAATTGAACCAATTTAATCCAATTAATCCAACTTGGCCCATTTGACCCAAAAGGTTCAAATGAGCCAATCAACCCATAAATCAATTGCAATCAGTACAATGAATGAACAACCCTAAATCTCTATTGAAATTCTCAACAATTCCTTTCAATCTTCTCACCCAATCAACCCACTGTCCACTTCATCCTAAGTGCCTTCAATTGACTAAATTGACTCAAAACTCACTCCAACCCATTCAATCTTATTACAAGGATATTGTGATCATCTTGGATAGCCCAATTGCAATCAATTGAATCAAACCAAATCAATTTGATCATATTAACCCAAGTTGACCCAATTTGACTTAATGGGGAAATTATGCCAAATCTCATTCTGACTCTAATTGATTGAAATCAATTCATCTAACCAATCATAAATTAATTATTGAACATGATTCAACCTTCAATTGAACCCAATCTGGTAAACCTAACCCAATTGACCCCTTTAGCCCAAATCAACCTAAAGGGTCAAATTGAACCAAATCCTTCCCAAATCCAAATTGATTCAAACCAACATTTACATTCATTCTCAAATGATCAATTGAATCTAAACTAACCCTCCACCAAGCCAATTTGGTCAATTTGAAAAAATTGATTAACTTAGCCCATTTGGCCTAAATGAACCCATATGATCCAAAATCAAATCCACTTCAAATTAAACCAAATCAATTGAACCAATACATTTTAAATGATTAATTGAACATATCCAAACCTTTAGTTTGACCCAATCAGTTGGTCAACCTAGCCCAATTGAACCCCATTTGATCCATATGGGTCAAATTGAGAGAAACTCAACCAAACCAAGTCCAAATCCAACCAAACTTGGTATGAATCATCCTTGGGTCACCATGGGTCAGCCTAAGTGGACCCAACTTATGGTGAACATGGCTTGGGTCAAAGCTCTTGAACCAACCCACCTAAGTGGGATAAAATCCAAATTTGGATAGGTTCTCCCACTCCCCAAGCCTTGACAGTGACCTTTGGCCATTCTTGGACACTTGGACCACTAACCCAACCTAACCCAAGGCTATTAGGTTCAGCCTTTAGCCATGAGAGGGTGAACTCATCCATGGCATGCCATAGGTTCACTTGGAGGAGAAGGTACAACCCATGCCAGCCCATGCCACTACCTCATCCTCTCAAGCACCTCCACCACAACAGTCCCCTGCCACCTCCGGCCATCTACCATGGTTGGACGACTGCTAAAGGCTAAGCCAATCTCAGCCCTTGGTTCACTTGGGGAGGAGAGTATACTCCTCCCCACCCATTCAAACTCAATAGAGAGCTTACTCAAAATGTTCCGAACAGTCCTAGACCCTTGCCAAAATCCCTAGCGCACTCCATCACTGACGAGACCAACCACCATGCAAAACCAAGAACCCTGTTCGTCCAACCTCACCAAAACCTTACCAAATCTAAATTAACTCTTCCTACACTTTTCCCTCAATCTGGCTAGTTTAAATGAATCAATCCCTGATCAATTTGATCACCAAAAGGCACTCCAAGACCAACTCCGACGAGCTTTGTGGCAGTCCTTGGTCCACAAATAAATTGGCAGGAATGCAGCTTGAGATCTTCTTAATAAGGCTTTGTCTCTTCCAGACGAAGCTACCTCAGTTGACGAACCGCAAGTCTTTAACTTCAGTGAGGTAAAAATTTAGCAACAGTAGATTTTTCCATTAAGTGTTGGTCTTTTGTGAAAATAATTCTAATTTTATGTGATTTCCATTGTATGATCTTCTTAAATTTCCTCCCCGCATGTTTAAGAGTCGATCTAGCCATCCTACGAGCTCCGGTGTACTCAGATTGAGTGGTGGAAGGCGTCTACCTTTTGATGCTTGATGGCAGATCCGTCGTCCATTCCACATGATTAGAATGAACGATCGTGATTTAATCCGCTAGATTTTTTTATTTATTCCTTTTGAAACCACGGGATTAATCCCGACCGTCCAATCCGAGATCGGATGGTGTGGACTAAACTGCATCCATCGCCGCTGAGTTAATTGCCACGTTGGTTGTTTTAAATAACCAATCTCATGGCACCACGTGGAAAGTGCTGCCACATCAGCTTCTGTGTGGTGTCGATGGTTAGAAGGTTAATTAAGTGTTAAAAATGCAATTAAATGGCCAAAACTTTGAAAATTCATAAATAATTATAGAAAAATCTAAAAAATACAAATAAATTCATTTTGAAAAATGTAAAAAGAGGAGAATTTAATAAATTAAAGTCATTAATATTTGATCAGTGAATAATGCTTAATTAGGGCTTGAAGTTTAGCCTAATTATCCTAATTAAGGCTTAATTGCTTAGCCAATTGATTCCAAATTTGGTGGGTTAACTCCATGGGATGTTCTTTGCCTCCTATAAGTTTCTTGGAATTTATTGGCCATGTAAATCAAAGAATTTAAAATTCTAATTCTAATCACCCTCTTTAATCAAGTTTATACTTATTAAAATTGCTAAATAGTAAAAATTAAATAATTAATGATGATTAGTCATTGTAGATAGTGGGAATGGTGAGGGAAAATACTTAGGACCCCTTTCCTAATTGTTTTCTTAAATGCATTTCCTTAGGAGGGTTACTTAAGACATGTGGTAATTAAGGGTTAATTAGGAAAATCAATGGTAAGATAAAGATCAAATCAAATTAATCTTTGGTTTAGAAGATTCAAATTCAATTCATGGGTTTCCCTTTTATGTGTTTGTTGACCTCATTTTTAGAATGAGCTCTCCACCCCTCCATCTTAGACATAAGACTTCTCTTAGACTTTAAGAGTTCCTTAGTCTTAAGACACATCTAGTGATTAGCTGGATACTCAACCTGGCCCTAGAGACTTAGAAGAGTTAGTCATAGGAGTAGGTATGCCGTAGGGGTGTTAGAAAAATTTGCCTACCCTTAGCTTAAACCATTACTCACCTTCCTTCCTTCAAGTCAAACTTCAAATCAATCTTATTTGATTTTTTCCAAACACATATCAATGCCACTTGATTGAAACCCATGAATAAAATTCCTAAGTCCAAATCTTTCCTAAGTCCTTAATTTTCTTTTAAGGACTTAAGCCCAAATCATGATCAAACCAAATCAAACTCATGGGATTTTCTCATAACTCATTTATATTCTCATTTATATATCACATATATAAACAAAATATAAATATAAATCAATCAAACCAAATTCAAAAATTCAAATCCCTACTCTAAGATTTCCAATGTCCTTTAATTTCCCTTTTAAGGACAAAGCCAAAATCATGATTAAATAAATTCAAATTCATGGGATTTTCTCATAACTCATTTATATTCTCATTTATATTCACATATATAAATGAAATATAAATATAAATCAATCAAACCAAATTCAAAAATTCAAATCCCTACTCCAAAATCTTCTAAGTCCTTTAAATTCCTGTTTAATGGGCTTAGCCTAAATCAAGATCAAATCACTTCAAATCCATGAAATTTTTTCATGATCCATTTATATTCTCATTTATATTCACATATATAAATGAAATATAAATTCAAATAATCAAAACCACTTCCAAAATTTAAACTCAAATCTACTCAAAATCCAACCTAAGTCTTTTAAGTCAAATCTTGAACTTAGCTAAATCAACTTCAAATCAAGGCAAACCCTTGATTTTCTTTCATGATTTAATCAACCTTACAATCATGAATCCAAATATAAATAGAAACTTCAATCACTTAACCAAAATCAAATTCAAAAATCAAACCCCAAATCCATTCATATTCTTCCTTTGAATATGAAATTGTCAAAAGGATCAAAACCCATTTGACTTCAAACCACTTGCAAATGGATTTATATTTCAATCATAAGTCCATATAAAAGTTTAATCAAACTCAAATAAAGCTTTGACCAAGTCATTTGACCCACTTAAGGCTCACTTGACCCAATGTGACCTAAAGTTCCCTTATGAGCCAAATTCTAATCCTAACCAAATTAGATTGAATCAAACTCATCTATGCCTCTCATCATGATCAACAGTCATCATGAGATGATTAATCAATCAAATTGGGTCAAACAAAGTCAAACTTAAGGGTTGACTAAGTCAACACTTTGCCAAAATGAAACATAACATAGCCAAAATCTACAATAGGCCAAATTGATTGAGACCATTGATCTAAGTTCATTCATGACCTATGTTTGAACTTGACCAAGTCAACATTTGAGCCTAACCTAGCCCAATTGGCCACTTGACCCAAGTTGACCCAACTTGACTTAAAAAGTTAAAATGTGTCAAAACTTGATCTTAGCCAAATTGATTGAAATCAATGGGTCAAGTTCATTCCAAATCACTTGATGAACTTGACCAAAGCCTCAATTGGCCAACTAGACCTAACCTAGCCTAATTGAAGTTGAACCCAACTTGACCTAAAGGGGTCATGTTGAGCCAAATTCAAACTTCACTAAAATTGATTAGAAACAAAGATACCAATCCACTTCATATGACTAACCAAACCTAAACCTACCCATGACCTAGCCCAAATAGGTTAAATGGGTCAAATTGGTCAACTTGACCCATTTGACCTAAATGAAGTCATATGAGCTAAATTCAAACCTAAACTAAATTGAATCAAACCAAAGACACCAAAACATTTCAAATGGTCATATGCACTTGACCCAGCCCTTGGTTTGACCCAATTTGATTAATTGGTCAACTTGGCCCAAGTTGACCCATTTTGACCTAAATGGGTCAACATGAGCCAAACCATATCAAATGAACTCCAAATCCATTGAAACTTGTCTAAACCTACTTTCTCAACATACCCAACATATTCAAGTTCAAAAACTAGTCAAATAACTATTCTACCTCTAGGACATAGAATAAATTTTGTTCAAATCCATGGGAAATTTTGTCAAGCCCTCTTCATATCAACTTGATACCTTCCCAATAGGTCAAGTGAACCCTATGGAGGGTGGTGCACCCAACCCAATGGGTTTGGGTCAGCCCAAATGGACCCAAGGCCAAAACTGACCCCATAGCCCAAATTGGCCAAATTTAAAAACCTCCCTCCACTCAATTTGAAGCACATGGGAGGTTGGTAATCCACTCCTTGGCTCAAACTGACCATGTGCCAACTTCAAACAGCTCAAAAACCCTTTCCATATGGACAATTGGATCAAAATGGAAAACCATGCTTCGGCCGTCCAATTGTCATAGGGGGAGATATACTCCCCCTAATTCAATTCAATTTGCACATGTTAATTATCGATTAAGTGCTAGAGAGTGTTAGGAGCCATCAGAGAGTGTTCCTAAGCTTCCTATGAAGGAATTGAAATCAGGAGAACTCCACTCATTTAAAAATTTCCTCTATGCTCCAAATCACTTCAATTCTCTTTGTGCACTCCCTCAGGAGACCAAATCAATCTTGCTTAAGCTCTCCCTGAAGTTCCCAAGGCAAGGAGAAGATCAATTTGATTAATGATGCAAGCAAGAGCAAGGGGAGTTGGTCCATAGAGCAAACTACCCAACCTCAGGAGCTAATTCTATCACCACAGCTTCGTCTCAACCAGACAAAGCTCCTCCAAGGGAATCGAGCACCGGTGATCACCTCTGACAAGGTATGCCATTTTTCGACCACTAGACTTAAGGGGTGTTGGTCTTTTGTAAAAGAAAGTGTCACGGCATGAAGTTTCAACCGTTGGATAGGATTGCCATTAGTATATGATGGTGTGTGCAAACTTTTCTCCTAATCCGAGCTCAATCGAGCTCGAATCAAGGCTTAGATCATGGATGATCTCCATTAATCCTCAGGGAAGAACAAGGATGATCCCAGCCATCCCTCCGTGCATTTTGGATAGACAGTCGAGATTAAACGTACGTTTTAAAAATCCTTTTAATCTTTTAAAACTACGAGGTGATTCCTGGTCATTTGATCCTTGATCGAACGGTGGGTATCAAATCACGTCCCGCCGCTGCGTGTCCTGCCATGATGGGATGTTTAAGTGGCGCCTCACAGCGCGACGCGTGGAAAGTGCACTGATCGCCGCACCGCGTGTCAAACTGTGGGGGCTAAGGGATTTAATTAGTTTTAATTAATTCTAATTAATCCTATAAGCCTTAAAAATTTATATCTCCCTAAATAAAAATTAGAAAAATATGAGGTAAATTTTTACTGAAAGATAATTCCATCTAGAATATTCTAAAATTGGTTTTAATGTATTTTGAATTATATCTTTATCTGATTTTGGGTTTTAATGGAAATAGTAATTTGCTAATTACCCTTTAATTAATCATTTTATTAATCTCAAACTTCTTGAGTATGTTTTGGGAAACGACTTCTATATCCCCTAATTATCTTGGAATTTATTAATGGCTTAATTAGGAGAATTGCAAATGCATTTCTTAATTACTCCCTTAATGTAATTAAAGATAATTAAAAGTTTAATTAGTGTTTTAACCCCTTATTGAACTTGATTAATGTTTGATCCAGTGAGTTGGAGGCTTAGAGAATAATTTTGAGGTATTTCCCCTAAGCTATTTCCTAAGCCCCCTTTTTCTTTCCTTAATCCTCTCTTAATTAAGAGTTAATTCATTAATTACCCTCTTAATTAATTTCTAAAAATTTTAAAACCTTTCAGAACTTCATTAATCTACTTTTGATAGATGCTTAGGTGTTCAAGAGCCTAAGTTTAATTAAGGAAATCAAAATTCTACTCATACGTATGAGGGGTATTTTGAAATTACTTAAGTTAAACCTCTTAGCTTAATTAACCATTAATCATGAGCCAAATTGCATTAGGCCATTTTCTTCCTAGTGCATTGCAAGTTTAAATTCCTTGAGAGATTTTATGTCATCTCATTGGCTTATAATTATTTGGTTAACTATGCTAAGATGGTATAGGTAAGGGTTAATTAACCTATTTAATTCATACCTTAACCTAACCAAAAATTTAAAATGAATCTAATCATCTAAAATTTAAATAGAAATGCCAAATACATGTGAGAATGGGTTAGGAACAGCAAACTCAATCCACATTTTTAAAATTCAATAAAATTCAAGATCAAACAAAAAAAATCATATTAAATGAGCTTTGATTTACTTTAAGCTTTCTTATTTCATAAGATTATCTTTAAGATTTAATTGAAGTGAATGTGTTTACATGCTTTCATTGTTTTAGTTCTTTCCCCAACATGTTAAATATGTATTTCGTGTGGTTTCACACATCCATACTTTTCAAAATTAAATTTAAAATAAAAATATTTACTTTACGTCAAATTTGCATGTGTTGGCTAAAGTAAGAATATGAGTGGCTATTATCACTATTAAATTCAAATTATTTTCAAAATATATAAATTAATTAGCAAAACCAAAAGTGTGTTACTTATATTTTAATTATAAGTTTGCATGTGAAGAAAATATAAGGATGTGCTTAGTATATGTTTTCCTTCTCTTCTCCTTTAATATAGTTTTGAATAGGATTTGGTAAGATGTATAGTTCATTTGAAAAGAACCTAACACTTGCCTAATTCTATATCCTATTCATTCTTATACTATCACTTAAGAAGGGTACCTATGCTTGCACATATAAATTGCATAAACAAAATAAATCAACTAATACAAATTCAATTGGATCAAAACAACAAACCATGCTTCGACCGTCCAATCTCCATAGGGGGTGATATACTCCTCCTAATTTAATTTAATTTACACATGCTCATTGTCGATTGAGTGCTAGAGAGTGTTAAGAGCCATCAGAGAGTGTTCCTAAGCTTCCTAGGAGGGAATTGAAATCAACCATTCTCGATTTTCTTCAATAGAAAATAGGGGAGTTCCACTCATTTCAAAATATCCTCTATACTCCAAATCACTTTAATTCTCTTTGCACACTCCCTCAAGGGACCAAATCAAGCTTGCCTAAGCTCTCCCTAAAGTTCCCTAGGTAAGGAGAAGTTCAATTAGATCAAAGCCGCAAGCAAGAGCAAGGGGAGTTGGTCCATAGAGCAAACTACCCAACCTTAATAGCTAATTCTTTCACCATAGCTTCATCTCAACCAGACGAAGCTCCTCAAGGTAATTGAGCCTCGGTGATCACCTCTGGCAAGGTATGCCATTTTCCAACCACTAGACTTAAGGGGTGTTGGTCTTTTGTGAAAGAAAGTGTCATGGCATGAAAGTTCAACTGTGGATAGGATTTCTATTAGTGTATGAGGGTGTGTGCAAAATTTTATCCTAATCTAAGCTCAATCGAGCTCGGATCAAGGCTTAGATCATGGACAGTCTCCATTAATCCTCAGGGAAGAACAAGGATAATCCCGGCTGTCCATCCGCACATTTTGGATGGATGGTTGAGATTAAACGGACATTTTAAAAATCATTTTCTCCTTTTAAAACTACGGGGTGATTCTTGGTCGTTCAATCCTTGATCAAATGGAAGGTATCAAACTGCGTCCCGCCGCCGTGTGTCTTACCATGATGGGATGTTTAAGTGGCGGCTGTGACGTGGAAAGCGCACTAACATACATGTCGGTGTGAGGTTAAGGGATTTAATTAGGTTTTAATTAATTGTAATTAATCCTCTAAGCCTTAAAAATTCATATCTCCCTAAATAAATAAAAAATATGTGGTAAATTTCTACTAAAAGATAATTCCATCTAGAATATTCTAAAATTGGTTTTAATGGATTTTGAATTATATCTTTATCTGATTTTGGGTTTTAATGAAAATATTAATTTGCTAATTACCTCTAATTAATGTCAAACTTCTCGGGTATGTTTTGGGGGATGACTTCCGCTCCCCTAATTTTCTTGGAATTTATTGATGGCTTAATTGGGGGAATTGCAAATGCATTTCCTAATTACTCCCTTAATATAATTAAAAATATTAAGGATTTGATTAGTGTTTTAACCCCTTATTGATGTTGATTAAGGTTTGATCTAGTGAGTAGGAGGCTTAGGGAATAATTTTGAGGTATTTTCCCTAAGCTATTTCCTAAGCCCCCTTTTTCTTTCCTTAATCCTCTCTTAATTAAGAGTTAATTCATTAATTACTCTCTTAATTAATTTCTAAAAATTCTAAAACCTTCCAGAACTTAATTAATCTACTTTGGGTAGATGCTTAGGTGTTCAAGAGCCTAAGTTCAATTAAGAAAATCAAAATTCAACTCATATGTATGAGGGGTGTTTTGAAATTACTTAAGTTAAACCCCTTAGCTTAATTAACCATTAATCATGAGCCAAATTGCATTAGACCCTTTTCTTCCTAGGTGCATTGCAAGTTTAAATTCCTTGTGAGGTTTTATGTCATCTTGTTAGCTCATAATTATTTGGTCAACTATGCTAAGGTGGTATAGGTAAGGGTTAATTAACTTGTTTAATTCATACATTAACCTAACCAAAAATCTAAAATGAATCTAATCATCTAAAAATTAAACAAAAATATCAAATACATGTGGGAATGGGTTAGAAACAACAAACTCAATCCATATTTTCAAAATTCAATCAAATTCAAGATCAAACAAAAAAATCATATTAAATGAGCTTTGGTTTACTTTAAGATTTCTTATTTCATAAGATTATCTTTAGGATTTAATTAAAGTGAATGTGTTTATATGCTTTCATTATTTTAGTTATTTTCCCAACATGTTAAATATGTATGTCATGTGGTTTCATGCATCCATACTTTTTAAAATTAAATTTAAAATGAAAATATTTACTTTATGTCAAATTTGCATGTGTTGGCTAAAGTAAGAATATGAGTGACTATTATCACTATTAAATTCAAATTATTTTCAAAATATATAAATCAATTATCAAAACTGAAAGTGTGTTACTTATATTTTAATTATAAGTTTGCATGTGAATAAAATATAAGGATGTGCTTAATATAGGTTTTCCTTTTCTTCTCCTTTAGTATAGTTTTGAATAGGATTTGGGATGTATGTTTCATTTGAAAAGAACCTAACAGTTGCCTAATTTCATACCCTATTCATTCCTATACTATCACTTAAGAAGGGTACTTATGCTTGCACATATAAATTGCATAAAAAAAATAAATCAACTAATACAAATTCTTGCATTCTTTCTTTTCCATTCATTTCTTTTGTACACATGCTTGTATTTAAGGAAAGTGGTATATTAGTCTAGACAACCCTGAGGTTATGAGGCTTTAAGTAGCCCTAAGCAAATCTTGTACCTTACACCTCTGGTTAACAATGGCACTGTACTCACTTATGCCTTTCTTACCTTCATGTGTGCATGTGAAAATTGGATAAGAAACCCCTTTTCTACTTAATGAAAATCATGCATCATAAACTTCCAAAATTCTTTAAATGAATTACTTAGCATGCATCATAAAGTATATTAAATATTCTCATTTGTGTGTATAGATATGCTTAAGACTCATTCATTTGCATGCTATACATGTTGGGTAGGAAATGAAGTGATGTATGTTTTGAAAATTTGGTTCATTTTATTTAATCATAAAATGCCTTTCTTTTTGAATGGATTTGTTTAAAGTTCATCTAAACTTAGGATTAATTAAAACACTTAATCAAAATATTCACCAAACAAAACCAAAGCATGAATCTACTTTAGAAATTACTTAGGTTACGAAAGGAAAGAGAAGTTCTCTTCTCTTTCCCTCTCTTCATAACTTAGTAATTAATTGTAGGATTCACTTGAACCTAATAAAAATATGAAATAAAATCAACCCAAAATAATTAAATCACTTAAATGAAACCCTTCTCTAAGTTGAACATGCTTCACACTTAGAAAATTCTAACTTAAAGCCATAGCTAAGCTTACCACACAAACCTCCAATGCACACACATTAGGCTAAGTCATCACTTCTAGCTTTAGGATAGGATGGTGCATGATTTGATGCATGCTTTTATTTTGTGATATATATTTTAGACTGGATGTTAGTATGTATGTACGTAAAATGAATGGTAGGGCGATCTTAGTCTAACCATTATCTTCTGTAAGAGATTATGCTTAAGGGGCGCTATAATAAATAAAAATATAAATGCTTTTATCGTGCATGTGCTTATACCCCTAAGTATAACCCAATAAGCTAGGTGGACTTAGTCACCCATGTGTGGGGGTGGGGGGGATTTGGTGGTTTGTTTAGATAACCTTTGTCTTGCAGGTGTTGGCTAGATTTACTTTTCCTTTTCTTGTAAATTTTGTAATTAGGATTTTGTAATGATTGTTATGGGGATTAGGATGAGCATTGGTTATAAGGTCTATCTTATGTACCATATGAAGCCTTTGGAGCATTCACCTTCCAACCATCCAAAAGAAGGAACTAAAAAAAAGAAGAAAGAAGAAGAAAAGAAGAATGAAGAAATGAAGCTTGAAGACCCCCATAATAATGAATTCCTTGCTTAATTATAATTTAATTCTTTTGTAATCTTGGTTGTATAAGGGTAGAGCTTGGCTACCCAATTTATTTTCAGGATTGTGCGGTGGTACCCGGCCACAACGACCTCTTATTCTTTTTGCGATTAACTTTATAAATTGATTGATGATTTATTTAGCTTGTGCATGAAGTGACATATTTTTCCTAGTTTCTCCCTTACTTTATGTATGACCTAGATGTGGATTAGGCTCTTAGAGAAAAATAAATCTTTTACCAAACTTAATAACTCAAAACTAAAAATAAAGAACTCATAACCTCACCTAAAGCTTAGGTTAAAATCAAGATAAAAGAATTAAAAACTCCTTAGCTGGATGAATACTTCTTTTATAACATCATGCACAAATGCATCTTGTTTCACTCTTGATTGAAGAGTTTCCACCTTTTCCAAAGAAACTTGGATTGACCTTTGAGAGCCATGGTGGAAACACACCTCCTCCCTTCTCACTAATTTTGGTCAATAACTTTATTTCTTACGCATTAGGCATATGAATCCTATTAGTCTAAGTCAAAATAATTATCCAAAATAAAAATAAAATAAAATCTAAATTGCATTAGATTTAGATCATTTAAAGCATGTCCTTACATGATCTAGTCTCTTTAGGGAGTGAGTTTAAGGAGTTAGTCTCTTTCTAAATAAATAACAACCTAGCTATCTTGAATAAAGCATATGACTAACCTACATGAATTTAAAACTGTAGTAGGAGTTAGTTGGCAGCCACCCTAAGATGGTTGTAAGTCCAAGCAGTTGGGTGATTTGCCCTCTCTTGTGGAGGCAGATCAAATACCCATCTTTTTGCCTTAGATTTAGGTTGTGTTTTCGGCCCTCGCCAAAGCTCCCTAAATTTAGGTACTGAGGTTGCTTCTTCTTTTGCAGGCCATAAGCATAATTCCTCGCCTCTTAGGCATTTCCTTGATCTTGTGTTATAGAATCATAAGTCCTAAATTTATAATAAAAAATTCAACTCAAACAAATTAAATCAATTTCAAAAATATAAAGCTCAATCATAAGATAGTTTGAGATGCTTGCTAGGTTTCCTAGCATCATGGACATCTCTACTTATCTTTCTTTTAGCTTCGATAATAACTCCCTATCTTTGATCAATCCCATTTGATCTTCCAAAATAAACTAATCGATTCATAGCCCTTTTCAATTGAAATCTTTGAAGACAATGATCATTTACCTTAATCAAGAGTATTCCTATGGGATCCTATCTTTTAGGATGTAATTAACTATGGGGGCTTGCCCCTATAGGAAACTTAATAAACCTGGTTTAAAATAAACCTTGCTTTACTTTTTCATGTAAAGTAGGGGAAGAATCTCTAGTACATATACAGACCCATTGTCCTTAGGAGTTCTTATTGAGGTGATTAGGTCCATTAAAAGGTAGTGACTTCTATCTCTCGAGATAGTATACTATTCCTTAATGGCGTACCCAATCACCAGAATAAGCACATATGCGGATTTGTGTGGCATTCCAAATAGATGAAATTTTATATTCTTGCTTTTCACCCACAGATTGAAGGTGACCATATAGAAATTTTTCACCACAGTGTTTAATAACATAAAGTCTTTAAGGAATTTAAGGTTAACCTATGGGTGTAGGAAAACCATAAGAGTACTTAATTTAGATTCTTCTTTAATCTAATTAACTCTAAAGCATGAGCATAATTGCATTAGGCCTTCTTAGGAGCATTGCAAATTTTAATTTCTCATAAGCATATCATTGGAGGCTTATGATTAAGTAGTTAATTAAATGAAAGAGGCTTAGGAAAGGGTAATTAAATTCATTACTTAATGATTTGAACTTAATAAATTCATAAAATTCACTTCATCACTTTTCATTAATTACATTAAGTCACCAATGTGTTATGGGGACAACATCAAATGTCATTTCTCCTCTTTAGGTTTTAATAATTCAAAAATTAAAATCAAATTACATAAAAAACCTTTGTTATTCTTAAAGAATCTTATTTGACTTGATTATACTTAAGAATTAATGTGATTGGATATATCATGTGGTAATATTTAGTTGTTTTTTTAATCATTATAAATTTGTATGTCATTTGCTTCATGTGCTCATGTTTCCAAATAAAAAAAATCAAATGAATATGGTCATGTATGTATAAGTTGCATGTGTTAGGTTAATCTTATTATATGGTGTGGCTATTATAACTAATAAATCTCAAATTATTTTTAAAATTATAAGTTAATGATGTTTAGAGTGATGTTGCTATGAATACTATATGTGATTTACATTCACTTATTGTTTAATTATGTTAAAGGATTGTTCTATTTTCATGTTCATGTCCATGTTTACATGTGTTTGATGTTAGTAAGTATATAGTCTGGACATCCTGGAAATATGAGGCTTTAAGTAGCCCTAAGGAGGTCTTATATTACCTCACTTCCCTAGTTTAACAACGACATGTACTTACTTAATTTCACTCATATGTGTACATGTGCTAGAATTTGGATAGAGCTTTACTTTACATGACTAAATAATTTTCTAATATACAATCGTTTGCATGATTTTCATTCTTATGTTTATGTATTTGTTTATGTGTATTGAAGATAGCAAGTATATAGTCTAGATATCCCAAGAATACGAGGCTTTAGGTAGCCCCAAGGAGGTCTTATATTACCTTACTTCCTTGGTTTAACAATGGCGCATACTTGCTTAATCTTTAATACAATCATATATATGCTTAAATAAGGATTGAAATCTTTCTTTAGTACCAAAAATATATGCATTAAAAAAATCATCAAGTGTGCTAAAAAATAAACATGAATATATTATATGTACAAGTAAGAAATAAAGAAATATGCATATTATTTATGATGAAAAGGAATGATGTAATATTATTCATATGATAGTTATTCAATCTCATTAAGCTTAAGATGCCTTTAATATTTGAGTAAGATTCTTTAAGATTAACCCAAACCTAAGATTAATAAAGTGTTTAATAAATCATTCACTAAAAGAAACCAAAAATCATAACAACATGCCTTTAGAAAATATCTTAGGGTAGGGATGAAGAGGGTCAAACCTATTTTCTCTTTTTATAACAACTAGATGTTAAGTAAGTATTAAGTGAAATAAAAGAAAATATAAATTAAAATCCACCAATCCTTTTAATAACTTGAAGTTAAACCTCCCCTCATGTGTAACTTGAACATTTCAAAACCTTTAGACAATCATATACCTAAAGCCTAGCTAAGATATACCACACCAAATCTTAGCCCACATACTAGAATATTAAGTCACCACTTCTAGCTCTATGTTAGGATGATGTATGTTGTGATGTTATATTTTATTTTATAATATAATATTTTAGACTATATGTTAGGATTGTTTATGCATAGATTGGATGTTAGGCCATTTATAGCCTAATGATATTTTATGTAGGGGATTATACTAAAGGTGCCGCTGAAATAATGAATAATAAATATAAATGCTCTTGTTTGTAGGTTGCCTATGCAAAAATCCAATTAGTACAGGTGTGCTTGGTTACCCATGTGCTAGGTTCTAAGTCCAAATATCTGAAATGTAATTGCTTGGTTTGAATGCTTGTTTGGTTAACGTATGTTTTGTAGGTGTAGTTAGATTTTATTTTCCATAAATATGTAATCTTTACAATAGGAATTAAGATTAGTTCTATGGGATTTAGGATGAGCAGTGGCTAGAAGGAAAAGACCTGGGAGGCCTTGTGAAGCCTGGGGAAAAATAATATCAAAAGGAGGAAAGAAAGATGAGGAATGAAGACCCCCAAAGAATTTACTTTCATTATAATTGTAATATTATTTTTTTATAATCTGGGTTGTATCAGGGTAGAGCTTAGCTACCTAGTTTCTTTTTTTTCGAGGTGTACGACGGTACCCGGTCGCACTGATATTTTATTCTTTTACAAAAATTTACAAATGTTTGATTGTCATGTTTAGATTGTGTAATAGAAATGACATGCTTTTCATAGGTTTCTTAAAATTAGAAGATTTAATGTGTGGCCTCGATGCGGAAAGCTCTTTAGGATAAATTAATTTTTCTACCCCCATTAAATAACTCATGATCAAATTTTAAATATAACTCACAACCTCACCTTAAAGCTTAGGTTTATAATCAAAATAAATAAAAGATTTAGCAACTCATTAGCTGAATGATGTATGTTATAACAATCATGCATATCATCTTATTTTACACTTGAATAGGGAGAGTCTCTATTCTTGCACGATAGGGGAATGCTTGATCTTTGAGAGCATCTCTTGTAGTGGAGAATACCTCCTCCCGCTAATATAGCCCACAACCTTATTTCATCATGCATTTAGGCATAATTATTCCAAGCCTTAGTCCAAATTATTATGTCAAAAATGATTTAAAAGATGGTAAATATTTGCATTAGTCTAAGTCATGGTCATGGCTTCATGCTAGTCATGATCTACCCTCTTATGAAATGAGATTAGAACTCTAGTTTCCCTTCTTAATTAAATAATAGTCTAGCTATCTTGCATTTTACATAAGACCATCATACATGGTTTTGAAGTATATAAGGTGTTAGCTCGAAGCCACTCTAGGCGGTTATAAGTCCAGAAGAGTCGGAATGGATTTATCCTCTCTTATGGAGTTAAACCATTGTATCCTATTTTTGATTAAGCTTAGGTCATGCTTTTGGCTTGTGCTAAAGCTTATTAGAATTAGGTTTTGAGATAACTTATTTTCCTCAGGCTATGAGTATAAATTCCACATCTTAGGAATTTTCACGATATTATGTTGATGGATTATAAGCCGTGGCATTCTAATTAAAATTTCAAGTCAAACAAAAATAAACTTTGTCTTTCAAATATATAAAGCCTCACTATAGGGTAGACCAGAGCACTCACTAAGTTTCCTTGTGTCATGAGTGTTTCCTACTTATTCTCTTTTGGAATCTTTAAATAAGTCTTTGCATTCGAACTTCCCCACTTGATTTCCATGAATACCTAATCCTTTGATAGTCTAATCTTGAAATCTTTGAAGATATTTGTTGACTACTTTAATCGAGAGTTTTCCTTAGGAAATTCCTATTTCCTAAGATGTAATTAACTATGGAAGCTTGCTTCCATAGGGAACTAAATAACTCGGCATAAAATAAACCTTGGATTACTTTTATATCTAAAGTAGGGGAAAGATCTCTAGTATATATGAAGATTCATTTTCTTTGGAGTCCTTATTAGGTGATTAGGTCCATTGTAGGGTTATGTTTCCATCTTTTGAGATGGTACATCATACCTTAATGTCATTCTCAATCACTTCAATAAGTACCTCCTAAGATCTATATGGTGTCCACATGACCTCAAATTAAAACACCATAGATAGTACTACCATTAATGCATATTATAGTTTGTAGAATTAGTGTACGATCAATATCTTTCATATTATAATAATCATCCTAATTTTGATAGAGTCCTTAGTTTTCTCACTAGCAGAAATGCTAATATTTAGTGGAAACAATGGAAGGAAAAGATTATCAACTTTCTTGCCACCAACCTAATGATAGAGTCTAAGGCAATTTACTATTTTATTTCTTCCAAGCTGATGCCCGCTAGTACTATCAATGAAGTGACTAAGGACAAGGTCATTTTGAATTTTGGTATTCAAAAGGGTTTTGCAATAGCTATATGGAAGATTATTGATAATTCTATTTATGATATGCTTAGGGGCAGTCCTATTGTAGGATACAATCATCCTTCTCTTATTTATGATTTATGTACTACGGCGAGTGCAATAGGAGAGCATGATGAAGAAGTTCTTATTCAAAAGGCTCCTTTAACAAAGAGGATAATTAAGGAATTTGGTTCAAGGTTTAAGGTGGGGGAAAGCTCACATGCTCTACGTGCCCCACAACCTCGATCCCAATCTTCCAAAATGTCAAAGGAGTAACTCCAAGAAATTGGAGGAGAAATCTCAAAATTGAGGAAACAGGTTGGTGAGAATAGCCATATGCAAGAGGCTTTAAAAAAGAAATTTGATTATCATATGGATCAGTAGTAGAAATAGTTTTCTTACATGGTTCAATTTAACTCAACATTAGTTCATATGTTTGAAATTTGTGGCTTTGCGGGTCCAGGTTAAACCTCTTTTCCAATGATGCCTTATTATCCAACTTACGTGAGCACCCCACTGGCATCAGAAGAAGAAGAAGAAGAGGTGGATGATGAATATGATTTCTTGTTTTCCCCCTTTTTTAAATTTTTGTATTTTTATCTTTTTTTCAACTTATGTAATCAATTTTTATTTTCAATAAATTTATTTTTTTCACATATTTGTGTATTGTTGTGTATATGTCCTTCTATTTATCATTTGAAAGCTTCAGGATTTATGGTAATGGAATTTTTCTAACTTAAAATAATATCACAATAATAGCACTTTCGTGTTGAGAATGTAGAGCCTAGGCGCTGCTAGCATGTAGGACATAAGCTTAATACCAGAGAGTTTAGCATTGTGACACTCTATATGCGGCTCTACGGTGGTCTTAAGATGGAAATTTCTTGTCATTTTACTTGAAATGTCAAAGCACTACAGTGCAACGTAGACAACACTTAGGAACTAACCAGACAACACTTAGGCTTAAAGTTTACCGATGTTGACTTCTAGTGTTCAAAATCATAAAATTAATCCTGTGTTGTTGCACTTGAGGTACAGCGCCACGGCGCTATGAGAATACTTTTCCCATATAACCCGAAAGCTCAACACCATGACACTAGACTCACAGTGCCTAAGCACTATCTCATTAGTGCCTAAAATTTAATAATTTTGGAGAAATTTGAAATTTTGGCAATATAACATCTTAACAGTGCTAGATTTTTTTTAATTTTTAGTGCATTAGTACTCTTCTCCTTTGTTTCAGATCCAAGATCAATGGAGGGAAGATTTTGTATCACACCGAAATCAAGTTTGATGGTGGAAGATGTAATGCCACTTTTCTGAAAAATGATGCTTTGGTATTGCTTTAAAGATATGGAACACGAAAGCTTAGCAATGCGTCACGACGCTACAAGAATTGTACTTAAATCTGAGAGCTCAGCGTCACAGCGCCAAATATCTAGCGCTTCAGCACTATGGGACAAATCACTAAGAATTTCACTAAGAATTTTATTTTTGAGACAACAGTGCCTCGACACTGGACTTGGGTGTTGTGATGCTATGAAGCAAGAACTCCATTTATGAACTAGATTTTACAAAATTTGGTAATTTTTTTGTGCAAATTTGATAGCATAACGTCTTAGTATTGCTAGATTTTTACTTATATAGTGTAAATGCACTCTTCTCCCTTATTCCAGATCCAAGATCAATGGAGAGAGGGTTTTCTTCTAACATTGGAACTAAGTTCAATGGCAGAGATGTTTAGATTTCAAGATTATGAAATTTATGAGTCTTGGGGCTTTCTATTTTTTACTTTGAATCTAAGATTGATAGAGATAAGCCATCTTTATTTCTCACAGGATCTAAGATTAATGGTGAAAATCTTGTTAAATTTAATTTTCATAAGGAGAATTATGTAAAGAAAGCATTTCCAAAACTCTTTTACCTGCAATCGATGAGAGTAAACCTCGATCGTATTTCTTGAACAAGGAGATTGCTCTCATAGAAGTAAAAAGGCATGCTATTGAGAGTGCAGATGACCGAGAGAAAGGGCAATGTAGTTGGGTTAGAGTGAGAGTGAATGAGAGAGAAGTAGAAGGGAGAGGGGTAGTTCTCCCCTTTTTATAGTGGATTTCTCACTATGCGGGCGCTTTTTTGCTCTATAACCACTCCCCCTAGGTGATTATTTCTGCTGGAGCTAGAATGGTGGTTTTTTCTTGATTTTAAAATTGAAGGTCAACATGATAATGCCTCGGTGTTGTATCATTTAAGTAGGCAATCATTGGGAGTGGTTTGAGCATATAAATTCTATAAGGCAGTATTAAAACCTACGCTCTACGAGTGCAGCACTACAACACCCCAAGCCAAGATGTTTAATTTATTTCATTTTCATCATTTTTTAGATGCAAAAACATCCTTATCTCATTCGTCTATCTTACGACATGCATGAATGTATTCATTGCTAGATGTCATTGCACTACAACACTCTATATAAAAAAGCAAGATAAATGTTTCTCTAACCTTGTTATGCCAAAGACTTTAGTTAATTCTAACCAATCAACACCAAATATTAATATAGCAGTGAGAAATTTACTAGCTTAATGAAATCTGAAAAGAAATACGGAGAAATGACCTTTGAGAAATATGAAAGAATTTTTTGGGAAATGAGCTTAGAGAGAATGGGAGCTCATTTTACCCATTGAGGAGGCTTAAATAGCCAAATTGGCCCTTCCCAAAGTAGCCCAACGGCTTGCTGTCCATTGGGCTCAATCGTCATCCATTGGGCACAATTTTTTTATAAAAATAATCTATTGTCAACAATGGAACTGTCAAGAATATGTCAACCTGATGTATTGCCAATGATTGGACTATCGACAATACTCTACATTGACATATTGTCTATGATTCGATTGATAACAATATAAAAAATTAATTTTTTTTTCAATAGTGGCATTGTATTAAGTAATATGTAAAGAATGTCAATTTTAAAATTTCTTCTCCAATAGGATGGAAATCGGCTGCTTGTTATAGTTAGAAACAAGAATGAGGTTTAAATGTAGTTGGAGCTTATCCTTGTTATAGTTCTATGAAAGGTAGGTAGTTCAAAGACGCCTCGACACTCATTAAAGAGCTTTCCTTGAGCTACCAAAACGTCATATTTCATTGTTGGATGGTCCTGTAGTTGAATTCATATTTCCGCACAAAATTGGAGAAATTATTAGGTGATGATGTAGCTTTATATTTGGACTCCAATAATATTATATTATATGGTGAGTACATAATATGTATACATAATTTTAATTGTGTGTGTATTATGTATACATACTATATACTCCTCATATGATATAATATTATTAAAATTTAGATATAGAATTGCATCTAGACTTTACATGTAATAATTGCAGCGGACAAAGATGGAGACCCCCTAACCACTCAAAAATTATTTGGCCGGTGATGTAAACTGCTTGGTTTCGAGGTCTTTGGGACTGTGAAAGGATGGGACAACTAATGTGGCCAGAAATAACTTCTCAACTCTTCCCATCCATGATTGAGGTTCTTCTTTGAATGACTGAGCTCCCTTTTTTTTCCTCAATACATTGAAAAAAAATGATTTAATCGTAGGCAACAGAATGAAATAAAATTATAATTTTCCTACACGCTGCTACATAACATAACACTAAAATGAAATAGAGATTATAATTTTTTTATTTACAAATGATTTAGTCTCTAGCATAATATAATTAAACTGTCTCTATCAATGGCCTTAAGGAAGTTTTACTTGCGTCTATCACATGTCCTACAAAGCTTCTATGATTACAAAGGGATGCATTCTTCTTTGCAAATAATTTATTCATTGTGGTTTGCCGAGGCTGTCGAGATGATGAAAAAGGAGCTCTTCTCTCCAACGGCCGACCTTTTCACCCTTCTCTCCAACTTGGCATGTTACTTAAGATAGTTGCTCATATGTTGGGAGGATTGTACTGGGTAGGGACTTTCTGCCTAGGATCCTCAGTGCTTTTAGGCTAAAATTTTAAAGTATATTTAATTAAATAGTAATTAAGTTAATTAGCTGCGTAAAAAAATTTAGTTTAAATCATAAATAACTACGGGTTTCTGGATTTATTACTTAATAAAAATTATCATGATCAATTACGGGCAAAGAATGCAAGAAATTGCTGCTATTGTACAAATTTTAACAAAAAAAACTTATTCAAACAAAGTGTTAAGTGGTTTTTGTAAGAATAATGAAGAATAATAGATTTTAAATCTTTAAGTAGAAAAGTTATAACACACTGTTGTACACAAAAAAAAAAAAAAAAAAAAATACTTGCTGAAGCTAAAGCTTCTCCTATTAAAAGAAAATAAAAGTATAAGTCAATAACATTTAAATGCTTAGAAAAAAATTATAAAATTTAAATTATATTAATTATCTGTCATTTGTGAGCTTTCTAGAGGTAAAAAATGCATGTTAAATTGTTCACCATGAGAAAAAATTTCTTCAAAAAGAACAATGTAAAGACTAACAACCTATGAGTAAATTGGTAACAAGCAAAGAAAAAGATTACAACATATATTAACCAAGGTTGGCCTGCAGCTCACCAAGATTGACTCAATTAATAAATTAAGCTTCTTGAACCTGGAGTTTGAGTAAACATAATCTTGGAGACCTAACATAACTCTTTCATGCAAAAGTTGATGTTACAAAGCCATTTCTAAAAAGAATTCTCTAGATTATAATTTACTTAATCAAATTAGCAATAACTATGATCATTAAAAACAAATCAAACCATTGCAAAAAGGATTTTTTAATAGTGATTCTGAAACTGGTGCTACAAAATGCCACTAAATGTAGAGAACTTTAGTAGTGCTAAACTAAAAAAGCATAAATAAATAGTCCACAATAAATCTCTTATTTATTTACTAGTAATGATTGTTTAAAATGATTAAATTTGCATTATTTAGATATTATCAAATAATTATTGGTGAAAAACTTATTAGTTTTTCTAAACACAATTAATTAATTGAGTCAATCTAAGTTAGCAACATAATAACAAATAAATTAGCAATTTTTTAATTAATTTTAATTGAAACTAATTTAAAACTCTAATCATTAATAATATGGACATTTTCATACATATAATTCTAAATATAAGTATTACATTTTTTTCAATCCTAAAACTTTATATTTATTAATATAACATCTAATTTTATAAATATATATATATATATATATATATATATATATATATATATATATATATATATATATATATATATATATATATATATATATATATAATAACACCTTTTGAACCTATGTCACAGCTTCTTCTCATTTAATCTTATGTGTCTACTTCCCTTTAAGATGAATCTAAACATGATCGGCTTGGCCAAGATCTAAAAGTATGCCAATGAAGTGGAGACCAAGAGCTATGACATGGTGGTTCGAATCTTCTACAACTTTTAGATGGTTTGTCACTCTATCAAATCATTTCTCTTCTACAGCTATGGAAAGGAGATGGTGATAAGGGTGAGGAATGCCTGAAGTGGACGAATGGGAGGAGGCTAGGCTGCATCATGTATATATATTTCGGGATTGTAGATGAGTTCTCAGATTCACAATGATTAAAGAGACTGAGTTGTGACGATTGTTCATAGCGTGTTATTTGAAAAATTAACATAAATTAGTGATGATTATCAGTGGTTAAAACCGCTGCTATATCTTATAAGACGTTTGATTGCAATTTGGAATGCTAAATGCATTTTATTTCAAGCGTTTGGTTGTAAGTAAAGTAAAATTCCGCGATTTCAAATATATCGAAAGTAGTTTCGTGTATTTGAATTCAGTAATTCAAATACGACTGAAGTGATGGGTGCATTACTGCGTCACCACCGCCGACCACGCCGCCGCCCACCGATCGCCGCCGACCGTCGCCCGCCACCACGGCCGCCGGTCGCCATCGTCGCGTGCCAGCCTTCGCATGTAGATGTAAACCTTTCGCATTTATTACATTTTGTCAACCAAATAAAAAAAAAAAAGTCATGAATTTGTAAAGCTCTCAACCAAACAACTATAAAGTAATCCTTTTACACTGCATTCCTTTTACACTATATTCCTTGTACACTGCATTTCAAATACAGTCAATCAAATAGCCCCTAAATAGCAGAGGTTTAACAGTTACCAGCAGTGTAAACTGCTGCCATAGGTAACGTTTAACAGCACTTTATAAATTATTGCAATAAAATGCTGCCTAAAGTGATAAATTTTAGTAAATTTAGATTAATATGGTTGCATAATTTGAACTGTTTTATGTAATGTTGTTGCCCGCTTGTTTATCAACTGAGAGAGTTTTGCTATTTTTTGATTGAGAAAGTGATTTATAATTTTGATTTTGAGATTGAAGGAAATATTTTATCTTCTTAGTTTGAAATCGAGCAAAACATTAAGGCTATTCAAATTGTGTTTGAATTATTAAAATTTTACGAATTATTTTTAAACGTGAAATCGAAGTTTAAACCGATTATTATTATTAACAACAATAGCAATAATAATAATGATGATAATAATAATAATAATAATAATAATAATAACAAATGATAAATAAAGTAATATTTCTACAAAGATCTTTTATAAAATTTTAAAGTTAAGTTAATTATTAATATTATACTAATCAAATTTATATCAAATCAAGTGAAAATTTAAAAAATTTTAAATTAAAAATATTACAAAACTTATTTTTGAAAAATAAAATCATTTTTTTAATTTTTAGAAAATGTACTTTTAATTAATGAAATCTTGATTGTTTTTTTTTTTTAAAAAAAAATGCAAATGTGAGTTTAAATTATATAGTTATCAATCAGAAGCATTTTTATCTTATCCATTATGCCTAGAACCAAAAGTCCTAGTCACTATAATTAAATAGTTATGTGCCTATACACAAACTAAAATAAATGATCACATTATAATCCTCTCCCTATATGATTTCAAATCCCTAAATATCATATGTTAATATATATTTAAAATATTTGACTATTTTTCTTAATTGTTCCACTAGAACTCTTCCTGTATCTCCAATTCACACTCTAATTTAACATTACAATTAGCTAGATCAGAAGTAAATAAAGCATTCATAATAGTAGAACAACAATAATTATTGAAACATAAAAATTGTTTAATGTACTTAAATAACTTCCCAATATTACAAAAATAATACAAGATAATCATAAATCCAGAGCACCTATTTATAATTGGAAAGACAGAACAATGATGTGTCATGAATGTATGATAACATCTAAGATATATCAAAAAAAAAAAAAAAGGAAAAAGTGGAACTAAATAGGGTCTTCTAAGTTTATCATAATTCAAATCCTTTGCCTCTTAGTATGAATTCCCTCCTATTAGATCTTCTTATTCATTCTTCTTCAACATAAATAGCTCATGAACATCTTGAATATTGCAATGAAAACACACTTCACATTGAGTTTAACTCCCCAAGTGAGACACTACACACGACTACACACTACCATATATGGCTCTCACAGACTTACCAAAGCATTTTCTCATTGCAAATGCACTCCTTTTTATTGAAATAGTCTCCCACTAGGAGTTGCCCCCATATCCTACCAAGTAACTCCCTTGAATGCTCCAAAAACTCACTAAAACGGCAACTAAAATTGCTTGAAACTAATCTATCGAGTCCTAGTGTCATGACGCTGTGAATGCAACATCTAGGCATTGGACTCCTTATCTTTCGCTTAAAATTAAGGTTGTCTGGCACCTCTTCCTACAACACTTAAGTGCTCCACTTATTGTCTTTTGCACATTTAGGATGAAATTTCTAAGTCCCAAGCATTGTGGCACTATCTTTCCAGCACCAAGACGATGTTGACCTACATATTAAAAGAAATATGATACTGCGACGCTGGTCGTCTAGGAGCAAAGCGTAATTTTTACTACCTTTAGTTAAATTTTTGATTTCTTTGATCTCCTTCAAGCATCATAGTGTTGTGCATTATATTCTTATTTTCTCATTATATTAAGATTTGATGTGGCTAATGAGTTTTTGTGGTGTTATTTATTTGTAAAATTTTATCGAGATTAATTAATACCAAATAATTTTTTAGGAAAGAGGTTTTAAGGAGTTTAGTTGCTTAAGCATTTTATGAGTTTTTTTTTCTAAACTTTAATAATTTCGTAATTTATTATACATATCATAATTATTTACATAAATTAATCAGTATAATTATGATTTTTTTACTTCTGCTTAGAATATGATAAATAAATTAAAATACAAAATATGTCCAATAATTAGTCTTAAAAGATGGCTGATTGTAAGTTTGAGGAAAATTCTAATTGTGATATGCAATTTTAAGGATTTTATTTTAAATTTAAGGATACTGATTGTCCTTTCAATCATCTTCTCATTCTATCACTACACACATACACACACATATACAAACATAACATTTTTATGTTTAGAAAATATCATCACTATAATTGAAAACAAAATTTTGTAAAAGCCAACAAGAAGCATAAATGAGTTGAGCTGATTTGAACTTGATTTATGAATTCTATTTAAATAGATGAACAAATATATATATATATATATATATATATATATATATATATATATATATATATATATATATATATATATCGCAAATAATGCAGCTTATTTGAAATTGCAGATTTTATCAGCAATGAAAGTTGTGAAAAATTTAAGATTCGTTCCGATGATCTATTGACTGGATGAGTGGAACAAAAACTGTGTCAATTTTTTAAAAAGATTTAAATTTAGGGCGTTGAGCGGTGAATGGTTGAAAATCCAAGTAAGTCTCATGACGACTATTTTAAAATTTTATTTTTTCTTAATTAATAATATAATTAAAATTTTAATTAAGTCTAATTTAAAATTGAAGCCTATCAATATATATATATATATATATATAGATTCCTAACTGTCCCAAACAGTCCGTTTCTGACGGCACCGTCAATAATAGAGATTAATGGTCTTCAGCATTCAGCGGCGGAAAGCACCTGCATGCACTCCTCTCCCCACATTCGGCTTATAAATAAGCGTCTCCTTCATCACCGAATGGCCACAACTTTCTATTCACTGAAGAAAAAGCGCTACAAAGAATTCCCCTTATTCCCTAATGGCCAAGAAGAAGAAAGTCCCTACCTCAGCGGCTGCCCGAAGTTCCCGAAATGCAGAAAGGAAAGCTATCAAAAATTTGAAAGCAATTAATGCAAAACTCTTGAAGGAATTGGAGGAGCAGCACAAAGAAATTGAGCAGCTCCACAAACAGATGGCTGCAGCCACAGAGCGGCTTGAGTTGACCATCACCGAGATCAATGACTTCGAATTGCGGCTGCCTGCAGTAGTTGAAGAGAAGCATGCGGTTCAAAGGGAACTGAATCTCATCGTTCAGCAGAGAGATTTAAATTATCTTCATAAAGCCGAGAGTGAGATAACATGGTGGAAGAAGAAGGGATGTATCCTACCTTGCCTGTTACAGTTGTTTGGTTTGCTTATAGTGACATTATGCGCCAAGAGCTACAGAATTAAGAATTAGTTCTTGAATTTTTTAATTTTTTAATTTGATATTTGGTTATTTGTTGACAATTATAATATTTAATTTTTATTTTGCCTATCGTTCTGAAGAGTTTCAGTGTTTTTTGATTTATTGATGTGATGGTAGGTTTGAGGTTGATAGAAATATTTTATAATTTTAATTTCATATTGAGAAAAAAATAATATCAATTTAAATTGCGTTGGAATTAATAAATTTTGTTTAAATGATTTTTAAATGAAATATGTGTAGAGCTCGAAATTACTGATAATCTCAAAGCCCTTTGAAAGAATTTCTTATTTTAAATAAATATTAATATATAATTCATATTTCAAATTTAACAGTATGCACGAAATTTTGTGCAAATTTATTCTAATGTAATTAAATGAAAACCTAATAAAATCATATATCATTATTGCAAATAGTTTATAATTAAAACAGATGTAACAAATTAATACAAGTATATATTGTGATTTACTATAGCATAAATATATATTCATGAATAATATATATATATATATATATATATATATATATATATATATATATATATATATATATATATATATACAAATATTAACCTTTTCATTGATTCATAATAAATTTTAGTAGTAATATTAGGATCTTATTACAAATTCAACAAAACTAATTGAATTTAATAAACTTGAATATATATCAAAATAAATATCTTGTGCAACGAAATTAGTTTTTTTTTTAAATAGATTTAAAATTCTTCTTATTTTTAATATTTAAATTGGATCTCATTCTAATATAATTGATATATCATTACACTTAAATTATAGTAATTTTAAAACTGCTTTTAAAAATTATTTTCTAAGATATAATGTCTATTTATCTTCTTTAAAGGTAAAATTTCAATAATGTAGAAAATTTTAATTGGAGTATTTTTAGCAAGTAATCTTTAGAAAATTATCATTATCTTCAAGTTTTTTTTTCTCTATTAAATATAAATCAAAAGCAATTATAATTTGTTTCTTCTAACATTGTCTGTGTGCATTGTTAAATCATGAATTATGTGTGATCTCACACCACCTAGTATGGAGCTATGAGAGAACGAAAGAGAATGAGTAGAGAGAAAAGAGATAAGAGAATAGAGAGGTAGTGGGAGTGAATATATAAGCCTTTGTATTGAAAACCAAATTCTCAAAAAGGTTATGAAAAAGTATTCTCCCAAAGTCTTTTAACCAATGGGGGTCTTCCTCTATTTATTATTTCAAACAAAACCCTTAGCATTACTTGGTTAGCTTGGATTTTGTCAATTTAAGGAAGAGAATTTGAAATTTCAACTTTGAATTACATTGTTAATTATGTGATCATAGAGCATTCCATGTAGTTAAGATAAGTGCCAGATAGCATCGGGTATGACAAGTGCCAAGTGGGAAAGCTTTAGACTTGATATATTGTTATATTCTAAATAAACTATGACCTTCATCTTGATACCAGTTGAAGGTGCTAATATTTATCTTGAATTCGATCCAAATGTAATATAATTATACATTTATTTCCTTGTTTTTCCTATCTCTTTGATAGTGACACTAAGAAAAGAATAAGAAAATCAATATAACTAATGGAGGATATGACTAGACATATCTCATCTCTAATAACAATTCATGTATGTGTTTGCATCTAAAAAGAGAGAATAATGAAATAAATTAAAAATGATAAAAAATGTACATATCCCGGCTTAGGGTGCCGTGACACTGGAGTCGCATCGCCAAGTGCTGTTATCGTGTTTAAAAAATATCTAGAAGCTTAAACTGACCTTGACGATTGTCTAATTAAATCGCACAACATCAGTGCTATCACGAATCCTCAATTTTTAAAATCAAGGAAATCACTATCCCCACCCCAACAACAATAACTGCCTAGGGGAGTGAGGGAATAGTTACAACAACAAAAAATCCTCCCTTGGAGAGAATTACCTATAAAAAAAGGAGAGCAGCCCACATAGTCTCTCTCTCTTTTTCTTCTTCTCCTACTCACTCTGTCTAGTTTCTTGTTGCGTTTTTGCTTCGGGTAATCTATGTTTTCTAAAGGCATGCTTTCCACTGCCATAAAAATGATCTCCAATTTACTCCAAGTAAATGATTTATAGAATAATATTTCTTTTAAGTGATTTTCTCCTTGAAAATTAAGTTTAATTAAATTTTCACCATCGAACTTCGATCCGGTGAGGAATAAAAGAATGTATCTCCATCGATCTTAGATCTGCAGTAAAATGAATGCTCCCTAAGATTAAAAATATTCTAGAATCTTAAATGTTGAATGTTGAAGATCTTCGCCATTGTACTTGGTTCCAACATGAGAAGAACACCTCCCTTCATTGATCTTGGATCTCGAATAAGGGACAAGTGTGCACTCTCACTTAAATAGGTAAAAACCTAGCACTGCTACTATGTTATGGTGCTGAATTTTCAAAAAAAAAAAATTGTTAAAATCTTCAAGAATTCAATTCAATACAGACGTTTCTATCTCATAGCACCGCGACACTAAGGTGCCAAGCTCTCAGCAATAAAATCTTGAACACTCTATTTAGAGCACTAAGGCACCGACAATCGGGTGTCGTGACGCTAAGCTCTTGGGTTAAGTGCAATTCCATTAGCGTTGACACCTTGTCACACCGTGCTGCAATGCTAAGATTTTAGGTGCCCTATCTCTTATATGGTGCCGTAGCACTATCTTTTCAGCGCTAAGGCACTATATCTTCCACCATTAAACTTGGTTTTAGTGTGAAATGAAACCCTCCCTTCGTCGTTCTTGAATCTAGAATTAGGGAGAAGAATGCTAAGGTATTAAATTTTTTTTGAAAATGGACACTCCTAAAGAGTTATGCTGCCAAAACATTGAATCTTAGATATCAGTAAAGCAGCGTCGTGATGTTGTAAGCCTAATGCCAAGGCACTGTGTCCTTAAGAAAATTATTCTTAGGCAAGCATAGCTTCCCAAAATTGAAACCCAAGTGATAATAATATGATGTTTATAACATAATCCAAGGTACACCCATAGCGCTGTGGCGTAGCAAGTATAGCGCCAAGATGCTAAGTCCTCGAGAAATTAAATTTTTTTGTGAGCATCTCATAGCGTTATGGCATCGGTATCCTAGTATCGAGGTGCTATGGTTCCACACTCAAATGATATTATTATGACATTTATAGTATAATTCAAGTTATACCCTATAGCACCGTGGCACTACAAATATAGTGCCATAGTACTACAAATATAGCGCTGAGGTAGTGTCTAAATGGGGTCGCAAAGGACGTTATCTAAATAGAATTCTTGCAGGGGATGGGGCCACTAAAGGCTTAATCCAACACCCTGGAGAAGATGACATTGCTAGTCATATATCAAATAGTTATTCGGTGGCCAACTCAAAGAAAAACCACGAGGTCTCACATTTGCCAAGAGTGGTGTATCCACCAGGTGAGTCATTGTCAGCATAGAGAACATCAACCAACTTAAGGTGCTCGTCAATTTGCGATAATCAATCTAGAAAGAAGGCGTGTAGGCTTACATCTCTCTAAAGTAGAATTGATCACCGGGATAGTGTGTCTTCAGCTCGACAGTGGTCATCGGACCTAGGGCGACTATTGAGTGAATGTCACTAGAGGACTTACATCAACTCAAATGTAGTCAAGAGGAAAGGAGCCTCTGGGGGACTTAACCTAAACCTCAAATATACTCAACCTAGTTAGTGCATGATGGCTAGTTCAAGAAGAAAGCACGGGAACTCACATCTCCTTAAGCAAAGTCAACACGAAGTAGCTCACTAGCTGGGCAGTGAAATCTACTTTACTAACAAGGTGCTCGTTGGTTTGCAATGGTCAAGATAGAAAGAAAGCATGGGGACTCACATCCTCCAACAAGTGACCACCAGGGTGGCATACTAGTGAGGTAGCATGTAGACTAGACCTGGAGCAACTAATGAGTAAGTGCTACAAGGAGCTTGCTCCCACATCAAAGTAGCCTGAGGAAAAAGATATATGTTTATTTGTGTTATGATAGAGGGAATAGGATGCCACTTGGGTTCTCTTACACCTATCCTAAACATGTCGAAGAATGGATGAAATGGTGCCACTGGGGCAATTATTACTCCACCAAGAAAAGATGTTGCTTGGGTTCTTTACACCTAACTTGATTGTACTAGTCAAAATTGGATGTCTCTTAGGGTCTCTTACACCTATCATAATAGCACTGGAGGATTATTTGTAGTTTGTGATTGTGTTGTGGAGGTATAGGATGCCTCTTGGGTTCTCTTATACCTACCCTAAATACATCGTGACGAATTCGCAAGCAAAAGATATTTCTAGCACATAAGAAATAAAATTTGAGATGAAAAGAAATTTTATTGATAATTATTTTGAAACAAGATTCATGGATAGCATTTCTTTAAGTAGAGCCCATTGATTGGAAGCATCAAACACTCTCCTTTATAATTTATGAGTTAGTAAGACCCTCCTTGGTAGGCCTTCTCTATGGCATAAGGGCCTTCCCAAGTTGGTTCAAACTTACCTCCTATCTTTCAACGAACAACAATTGGCCTCCTTAGAACTAAAACAAGAGGACGAACCAACTTGTTATGAGCTTGAATCATCTTATCTTCGTATAAATCGCATTTTGGCATGCCCGTAGGCGTCTCTCCTTCAAACCTTCGAGCTCTTCCAACCGCAACTTGGCATTCTATTTCATTATGATTTTACTACCCACGACCATCCTTAGTGATGAGAGTTAGACTTCTAATGGTAGAACGACTTCAGACCCATACACTAAGAAGATAGGGGTAGATTGAGTTGGAGTCTTGTATGTGGTACGGTAAGCCCATAAGGCTTCAACCAACTGTTCATGTCATCATCGTTTATTGTCATCTAGTATCTTCTTCAGTATTTAAATGATAGTTTTATTTAAGGCTTCTGCTAACTCATTTTCTCTTGGATAGTAGATGGTAGAATACCTCCAATCTAAGCTATGTCTCTAGGCAAAGTTATCAATTTTAGTGCTCTTGAATGTAGTACCATTATCAGATATAATTTATCGAGGCATCCCAAACCTATATACGATATGGTTCCTGAAAAACTAGAGTACATGTTAAGTTGTGACCTCTCTAAGTACGATTGCCTCCACCCACTTGGAAAAGTAGTCAGTAGCAGCTAGAATGAATTGATGACCTTTGGAAGAAGGAGGATCGACCGGACCCACAATATCAGTACCCAAACACTCAAATGGCCATGATCGAAGGACTGCCGGTACAAGGTGCTGCCTACAAGAGTATATGAAAGGGCTCTCTACTTCACCCGGTGTTCTAGTGATTTCTCTTGAGGTAGTTTGCCTATATTTAAATAATCTATGAATGGTTGCCTCCAATCTAACTCCTCGTCCTTACTGGCATTGGAAATCTCCCCTTTAAGAGAGAATCTCTTGATGAGTTCAACATCAATAAGAGATAAGACTTGTCTATTTTAGACCCTTAATAAAATAGACTCATCTTCTGGACATGCCAACTCTTTGACAAGATTAGCTAATGCGTTTGCTACTGCATTCTCTTCTTGAGGAATCTTGTAGATGGTAACCTCCACGATTTGGACCAAAAATTCCATAATATACTTGTGGTAATGATGGAGTTTAGATTTTAGAACTTTATAGGACCCAACGATTTGGTTGATGACTAACTGGGAATCTCCAAAGATGTTGATACTCTGGACGCATTGTGTAATGACTAACTTGTGGTCCATATTCAGCTTCATTGTTGGTCCATGGATTGGACAGATGATATGAGAATCTCATCACATCGCGGTCCAAAGTTAGGATAACTATTCCTACCCTTTCCTTCCATGGGATAGTAAATTATGATTCTTCTCCTCTTTGAGAGGAAGCTACACCATCAAAGTATATCTCCCATCGTTGAGCACTAGTACCCCCTAAATTCATGATTTGTTCATCGGGGAGATCATCGTTAAGCGGAGAGTCAGCAGGGAGTGGATGCGCTGCTAAGAAATCTGCAAGTGCTTGTCCTTTTACGGCATGGAGGGGCATGAATGTTATGTCAAACTGAGACAAAATCATGGACTAACGCGCCAACCATCCATACAAGGTTGGCCATGTCATGATATATTACAGTGGATTGACTCTAGAGATCAAGTTCACCTTATGAGAAAGCATATAGTGTTGTAGCTTTTGGGATGCAAAGATTAAAGCTAGACAATATTTTTCAATAGGTGGATAATTTGCCTAAGCAGGGATTAGATGATGACTGAGATAATAGAGAACATTCTCCTTCCCTTCGTTATTGGTTTGAGCCAATAAAGTGCTAAGGGAGTCATCTAATGCAATAGTATATAATATGAGTGGCCTACCTAAGATGGGGGCTGCTAGAACTAGTGGCATCATCATATATTGCTTGATGTCTTCGAGAGCATACAGACACTTGTCATCCCATTTAAACTTGGCATCCTTTTTGACAAGTGTTGAAAATGGTTGGCATCTTCCTGATAAGTTGGAAATGAAGCATCTTAGATATGCCAACCACCCTTGGAATGACCTGAGTTATGTTAGGCTTTTAGGGGTGGCATTTCTAATATCGCTTTGATCTTTTTCAGGATTGATTTTAATTCCCTAGTGTTGGACAACAAACCCAAGGAATTTTTCTGAAGCTACTCCGAATGCACACTTCAGGGGGGGTTCATTTTGAGGTTGTATTGTCTTAACCGTTTAAAAACTACTCTCAAGTCAAAGAGATGGTCTTCTTTTTTTTTTGCTTTTGACAATGAGATCATTGACGTAGCATTCAACTTAATGATGAATGAGTTCATCGAAGATTTGAGTCATGGATCGCTGGTATATGGCACCAACATTTTTAAGGCCGAAAGGCATGACCTTATAACAATAGATTTTGATCAGGGTTCGAAAGGCAGTGTTTCTTTCATCCTTTGGGGATGTATTAATTTAGTTGTAGCTAGATGACCCATCCATAAATGAGAATACTACATGAGATGTGGCGATGTCTACCATTAATTCTAGTATAGGAAGTAAAAATTCATCCTTAGGACATGTCTTATTTAGATCCCTAAAATCAACGCATATGCAAATTTAGCCATTCTTTTTCTTAATTAAGATGACACTGGCCAACCAGGTAGGTTATTTTTCTTTCCTAATAAATCCAACATCGATCAATTTCTTTATTTTAGAGGTGACCTACTGTTCAATATCTAATTGCACGCGACTAAGAGCCTGCATGATAGTGTTAACATTAGGTTCTATTGCTAGTTTATGGACTGCTATGTTAGGAGATAGACTGGACATCTCTTCATAACTCCATGTAAAGAAATTCTTAAACTTAGTCAATAGCTTCACTATATCATTGGTTTCATTTTTATTCAATAGAGAACTGATGTATGTTGGGTGTGGATCTGCTTCATTTCTTAGTTTGATTTCTTTGAGCTCTTCGATAATTGATCTGATCTCTTCTTTGAACTCTGACGATGCATCCTTGACTTCAAAGTCATTTGGATCATCTGAAGTTTTTAAGCACACCTCCTCATATGAGTTAGCATGATTTGAAAAGAACCTATTAGATTATAAATGGTTGGTGATGACTAAGTAATAATCATCATCATCAACTAGACCCACTGTACCGAATTCTAGTCCCAGTTTTGATTGTGAATGTCTACACTTGTTGTCCCATAACCTTTCAAAATAATCCGACCTATGTTTAGACCAAACATGTGGAATTAATCCTTTCTTTGCTAAATTAAGAACACATGACGAGTACCAATAAAAAAGGTAATTCAATTAAATCTTTATATAAATCATTCTCAAGTTATACATCAACTTTTTGACTTGAGGATGATGCTCCAAGAAAGAACTTCTGCACATTTATATTTGTGAGGAACACAGGGGCTTCCTTAACTACCAAACCCTCAACTTTTTGTGAGGAAAGTGGGGTTAGAATAAAGTTTCCAACTGATGCTTCACTATTTCACATATAGACTTGGATACACTTATGCTTTGCTTAGGAGCCCAGTCTTCATCACTATTTGGCTCAACTGTCACTTGCATGGGGATCTCTTGTCTAGAAGTGCTAGGTAGCATACTAATCATATATGACTCTTCCTCTAAATTAGATTCTAAGCCTATATAGGTAGTAGTAGGTGTAGTCCTGGTAGCTGGGACATAACTCCTATTGGGTGGCCAATAAGGAGATCTTCCATCCCTAGGCATGTCTCTAGATCTACCTCATTCTCTGCCTAGTGAAGGTTAAGTCATCCTACCCATATGTTCAAATAGAGTAACAAACTGTGGGTGGAATCTAATGTTAGGCTCTAGTTTCTCCTCCAAGTCTATTTCTCGCTCCCTTTTATTTTCTTTCTCATTTTCTTTTTTTCTTTTCTTTTTCTTTTTCTTTATCTTTTTCTTTTTATTTTTCTTTTTCCCAATCTTTCTTTTTTCTTTTTCTTTTTCCTTTTCTTTTTCTTTTATTTTTGAATTTTCTCCAAGTTCACGAGAATAGACTTGTTGATTTTAAGGGAGATAGTAGGTTGCATCCTCATATATTCTAACCTTGTGAACTGTGAATGGCATAAGATCTCCTTTAATGCAGTATTCAATCCCACCCCTCATGAACTTCATGCAGTGATGTAGAGAGAATGAAACCATGTTATTCTTGTGTATCCATGATCTCTCAAGCAAAGCATTGAAAAATATATCTGAGTCTATAATATTAAATTTGGCAGTAGTCTTCCAATCATCTACTTCTAATGGAAACACTATAGAGCCTAAAGCCCTCTCGCCTTATTCATTGAATCCTCTCAACATCATCCTCTCTTTTGAAAGTTTTGAGATGTCAATCTTCAAGTAAACAAGAGGGTTTTAGACTCATAATATTCACTGATTCACCCTAGTCAACAAGAACTCTGATATCCTATATCTTTCAATATCCACTGTAATGTAAAGAAGGCGGTTATTCTTGGTCGTTCCTAGAAGTAACTATTCATCACTGAATGTAACTCCTAGAGTGTCATTAGAACTGCAAGCTTCCTCCTCAGTAGTGATTAACTATGCTAAGCATATCTCCGGATCAAGAAGTGCCTTGATTAGAGATTCCCTCATCTCTTTGGATAAGATAAGGGCATCATATATTCTTAACTTAGTTGATAGATTTCTAAGATGTGCTAGGGTGTTGTATTCAACCTTGGCTTGATCCTCCACAAGCATATCCATAGGAGGAGCATCTTATAGAGGGGCTACCTGCTCTTTAGAACCAATGATTTACTTACCCTTATCTTGAGGTGCCACCTTAAGAGGTAGAACTTTGCCACTGTAGAGGTTGACTTCAGTGACTTTGTGAGATGATTTAGTGAAAAGTTTTACTTGCTCATCAGGTTCACCTACAACTTCTTCTATGGGATCATCAGAGTTAGTAGAGGTTGACTTCAGTGACTTTGTGAGATGATTTAGTGAAAAGTTTTACTTGCTCATCAGGTTCACCTACAACTTCTTCTATGGGATCATCAGAGTTAGTTGATTTCAAATCGATCTCAAGATGTGAAACCATGTGATTTAGAAATGGAAAATCTATTTCTACATCAGAATAGGAATGATCGAAACTAGAGTTATCATTATTATTTTGTAAAATTGGAGAGTTTTTGAGAGGAATAAAATCTAATGTATGAGAAGTGGACAAGATGTAAGTGAAAGCTTTCTTCACTGATTTCTTCTTAGATTGAGGTACATGATAAAAATCTAAGAAAGTAAGAGGAAAAGGGGTATAGTGCCCTTGTCCGCTGATATAATGCTCCTACTGGCAAAAAAGGAGCTAGTGGAGGAAGAAGTAGTAGTTGCAATGGTGGATGGAGTGCTGGACTCGGATGGTGGTTGTGTTGCTATGCTATCCCGGGCAAGTAAGGTAGACTGTTGCTGCTGTTTGGCTATCACCTTCTTCAAGTTGTCTTTGGCAACTTGCAAACCTTTTTTAATTTTGGAGGTTTGAGCTGCCTCAGAAACCTATAGAGTGAGTTTTTTAATTTTGGAAATTACTCTTTTTGTAGAGGTTCTAGATAAGGCAATATCCCAACCTTCTTTTATCTTGAGAGTGATGTGGCATCCCTTTCCTTTGATTGCTTTAAGTTTTGTTGCTTGATTTTATCTTTAGGTATTGAGTCGAAACCAACATTTTAACAGTTTTGGTTATGTTGAATGGGGTTCAAATTACATGGAGAGATTTGTAGAATTGAAGGAGAAGTTTTTTCCTTGATGTTGACTTGAATTGTTGATATTGAGTCGGACAATCACGCATTATCACACAACGCCGCGTGTAGTGCTGAATATGTTAAGTGGGAAATTCAAGATTTTTTTTATTTTAAAAATTATTTTAACTACCTAAAACTTCAAAATTTCATAGAAAGTAAAATACTCATAAAAACTGAAATAAGGGCTTGTTGGAGTCATCTTTCCGAGAGGAATCTAATGAACCAAAAATATCTAATTTTGGCTGAGTATTGTTAGCTTAATGTATGTTTTAGTGAAAATTAAATTTTATTAATTACTCTAACAATACAAATTGGATTGAGGTGAAATTTTTAAGAATTAAAATTAGGCTTAAAATCTACTTACCATAAATATTTGAAGACAAAATAATGGCTGGATTGGAAGATATTGAATTTCGAAGTTCAAATGGTCTATTTTAATTAAGTACATCAATAAACCTTATAAAATTAGGTTAAATGAGTTAAAATTTCAGAAATTCATAACTAATCTTGGAAAAATCTAAAAAATCAAATGAGAGCTAATTTTAAAGGTATTTTAGAGGAGAATCCAAGAAATTTATTATTAATTAATTTTGAACAATAATTTCTGCTTAATTAAGTTTTAGTTAAAAAATTAATTAGCAAAATTACTTTCTGATTAGTCATCCAATTAATCTTAAAATTTTCAGAGATGTTTAGGCAGATAACCTCTGTCTCCTCAATTTTTCTTCAAATTTATTGGATAATTAATTATTGAAATTGATTGATTAAGCTTTAATTACTCTCTTATCTTAATTAATGATAATTAAGCAAATGAACAGTACTTAATCCACTAATTAAGCTTATTGCCCTCTATTAACAGTGAAGACTCTTAGGGAAATGATTTGGGTTCATTTCTTGTGAGCATTTCATTAAGCCTCATCATTTAATTTTAATTAATTAAAGATCAAGTAATTAATTAACCTTTTGATTAACTAACCTAATTTAGATGTGAGCTATTTCAGAGCTTAATTAATTTGAAGGAATTAGTGATTGGGATTGGGACCTCTCTCTTGATCCCTCTCTCTAAGTTAATTTCACCTTCTTAATTAAAGATATTTAGAGGATTTAATAAATCAATTAATGGCTTAATAAAAATTAAATTATTTAAAAATCCAAATTACCTTTAAGTAACAAAATCAATTTTGGGTAGCCCTTTAGATGTTTAATAGTCTAAACGAATTTAATGAAATTATGGTTAGAACCCTTTCATTTCTTAGGAGCATTGCTAATTTACTTTTTATGTATTTGCATCTTATATTGGCTTATCATTATCTAGTTAATTAGCTTAAAGTAATCTAGGTAAGGGTTTAATTAGTTGGTATAATTCATACCTAAACTTAATTAAGCCATAAAATCAAAGAGAGGCAAGGGTTCAAACTCATTCCAAAGCTTCTTCTCACACTTAGGAGTTCACTCAGTTCTTCACCGCCGCCAAAAACCATCCCTGGTGAGGTAATTTCTTCAAACATTAGTTGGCCGTAGGATCTTTTGTTTGATCAAATGTGTTCATAATTTTAGGAATTATCCTTAGATTACCCCTTTATTTTTCATCTTACATCATCCCCACATGTTTTGGGACATTTTCTGATGAAGATTGTCAGAAAATTGAGTCCAAATAGCCCAAGTCGGGTGGTTTATAGCTTTTTTTTTAATTGTTTTCATGCTCTGGTTCTTTGATTTCAAAGAAGAGTAGCCACTATTCGATCCCATGTTTAGGGGATTGGACGATCATCATTTTGCATTAAAATTGTGTGATTTCAGCTCTTGCATCATCCGGCGTGATCTCGACTATCCGATCGCACGATAGGACGGTCATATCTCACGTCCGTGTGTTACAGGACGTTCCCGCTTATAATCCCACAAGGCTAATGGGCGCGCACCGCGTGGCTCCACGTCAACCCCACGCAGGCCAATCGCGTGGCACCGTGTGACACCTCGCGCCATGCGGCACTGCATCGACTAATCGCGCGATGCTGCATGACACCATGTTGTGACACAGTGACGCGCGAGATGCTGACTGTGTTAAGTGGGAAATTCAGGATTTTTGTTATTTTAAAAATTATTTAAACTTCTTGAAACTTCAAAAATTCATAGAAAAAATACCCATAAAAATTGCAAATGAGGCTTGTTGGATTCGTCTTTCCGAGATAAATCCAATGAACTAAAAGTCCCTAGTTTTGGCTGAGTATTGTGAGATAATGTAGATTTTAGTAAAAAATAAAATTTTATTAATTACTATAAAAATACAAATCAGATTGAGGTGAAATTTTCAATGATTAAAATTAGGCTTAAAATCTACTTACCATAAAAATTTCAAGACAAAATGATGGCTAGATTAAAAGATATTCAATTTAGAAGTTCAAATTGTCTATTTTATTTAAATAAATCAATATACCTTATAAAATTGGGTTAAATTAGTCGAAACTTTGGAAATTCATAACTAATCCTAGAAAAATCTAAGAAAATATAAATGAGAGCTAATTTTAAAGGTATTTAAGGGGAGAATCCAAAAAAAATATTATTAATTAATTTTGAATAGTAATGTCTACTTAATTAATATTTAGTTAAAAACTTAATTAGCCTAATTAATCTCTGATTAATTATCTAATTAATCTTCAAATTTTCAGAGATGTTTAAGAGGATAACCTCTACCTCCTCTATTTTTCTTGAAATTTATTGGATAATTAATTAGGGAAATTGATTGATTAAGCCTTAATTACTCTTTTATTTTAATTAACCATTATTAAGCAAATGAACTGTTACTTAACCCACTAATTAAGCTTATTGCGCTCTATTATCAGTGAAGAGTCTTAAGGAAATGCTTTGGGTTCATTTCTTATGATCATTTCATTAAGCCTCTTCATTTAATTTCAATTAATTAAGGATTAAGTAATTAATTAACCTTTTAATGAACTAAATTAATTAGGATGTGAGCTATTTTAGAGCTTAACTAATTGCACAAAATTAGTGATTGGGATTGAGACTCTCTTGATCCCTCTCTAAGTTAATTTCACCATCTTAATTAAAGATATTCAAAGGTTTTAATTAATCAATTAATGGCTTAATTAAAATTAAATTATTTTAAAATCCAAATCACCTTTAAGTAACCTAATCAATTTTGGGTAGATCTTTAGATGATTAATAGTCTAAAGAAATTTAATGAAATCATGGTTAGCTTACATGTGTAAGAAAACCATAAAAGTAACTAATTAAATCCCTTAAGCCTAATTAACTATTAATCATGAGCTAATTGCGTTAGACCCCCTTCCTTTCTTAGGAGCATTGCTAATTTACTTTTCATGTGGTTGCATCTCATATTGGCTCATCATTATCTAGTTAATTAGCTTAAGGTGATGTAGGTAAGGATTTAATTAGTTGGTTTAATTCATACCTTAACTTAATTAAGCCATAAAATTAATCTAATTACTTTTAATTAAATCAAATTAACTCACTCATAGGGAATGGGATTAGGATTAGCAAACTCCTTTCATTTCCAAAATCAAATCAAACTTAAGATTAACAATAAAATTTAAGAACTTTGGTTTATTTTAAATAGACTTATTTAGTATGATTGTCCTTAGAAATTAATTGGAATGAATGAGATTATGTGCTTGTGTTCCTTTATTTCTTTCGAGTCATGTTAAATGTTGTTTGCCACTTGTAATCATACATTCATCACTTTTAAAATTAGTGAAAGGAAATGGTTTCTTTTATGTCAAATTACATGTGTTGATTTAAATTTAAAATAAGTGTGGCTATGATCACTACTAAATCAAAAGTTATTTTGAAAAGCATATAAATCAATTATAACATATAGAGTGATGTTAGTTACAACTATCTATAAGTTTGCATGTGTTTATAATCTAAGATATGCAATATGAAGCTCTCTTTCCTTATCTTGTATGGATTTACATAGGATTTATAAATGTATAGTTCGTTAGAAAAGAACACAACATTTGTCCAAATTTATTCCTATGTATCTCCATGCTAAGACTTAGGAAGATTTCATATCACATATGTAAATCATATAATTAAATCAAACATGACTTCTTGTATGATTTCTCATTCTCATATTTTTTTTTGTACATTCATATGTGTATAAGAAAAGTGGTATATTAATTTGGACATCTTGGGGATGCAAGGTTTTAAGTAGCCCAAGTAGGTCTTGTACCTTACTCCCTTGGTGTGAAACAATGGTACCGTACTCACTTAAAACTCTTATACATATGTATGTGTAACATAACCAATGAATGAGAATCATAATTCAATTAAAGCAAGTTCATCTTTTGCATGATTTTCTATCCATATAATTGCTTATACATTCATATATATTTAAGAAAAGTAGTATATTAGTCTGGACATCCTAAAGATGCGAGGTTTTAAGTAGCCCCAAGTAAGTCTTGTACCTTACTCCCCTGGTGCGAAATAATAGCGTTGTACCTACTTTAAACTTTTATACATTTGAGTGTGCATGTAGGTTAATGGATGAAAATCCCCTTTTTCTATTAAAAAGACATGCATACATGATTCATTTAAATGAAATATTTAAATTCTAAATAGACTTGCTTGATTCATCATTTAATTGTGCCAAAATATATATTGTATGTAAGTATATTTAGGACAAAACCATATGCATGTTACATATGATGAAAAGAAATAAATGAATATGTGTCATATGATAGTAATTAATTCCAACTAATCTTGAGATGCATTTCTTATTAAATGAGTTTATTTAAAGTGAACCTGAATTTAGGACTAATTAAAATATGTAATAAGTCATTCACTAAAGGGAATTGGTTAATTAACTTGCTTTAGAAATAACTTAAGGTAGGGATGAAAGTGATGTCTTCTCTCTTTTTTTTTCTTTATAATACTTAGTTGTTAAGTGTAGGCCATATGAAATAAGAAAAAAAATATTAAGTAAAATTTTTCAATTAATTAAATCACTTAGAGAGGAACCAAATCCCTCACACTTGGTAAATTACAACTCTAAAGATTAGCTAAGACATACCATACAACCTTTAACATACACACATTAGATTAAGTCACACTTCTAACTTTATGTTAGGGCGGTGTATGATTTGATGTATATTTGTTTTATGATGTATTGTTATAGACAAGATGTTAGGGTGTATGAGGGTAGTTTGGATGTTAGGCTGATATTAGCCTAATCATATTTTATGTAGGGGGTTGTGCTTAAGGAACTGCCATAATAATAATATAAATACTTTTGCTATGTAGGTTGTTTAACCCCTTAAGGCTAATCTGAGTTAGGATGGGTGGGCTTGGTTACCCATGTGTGGGGTGCTAAGTCCAAAATTATTCATATAACTGCTTGGGTTGTATGGTGTGTTTAGCTAACATTCATTTTGTAAGTGTAGCTAGATTTATTTTTCTTCTTCTAATGTAATTTTGCATTAGGATTAAGATAAGTCTTATGGGGGATTAGGAAGAGCATTGATCAAAAGATCAAGTCTTATGTACTATGTGATGCCTTCGGAGCAAGCATATCCAAATCAAGTCAAAAGGTGGAAAGAAAGAAAGAAATGAAGAAGAATGAAATGAAGAATGAAGACCCCCCATAACATTTATCAATTGAAATTATAACTAATCTTTTGTAATCCAGGTTATATAAGGGTAAAGCTCAGATACCCATTTCTTTTTAGGTTGCACGACAGTACTCGATCGCATCGGGCTTTTATTCTTTTGCGTTAGCTTTATAAAATTGTTTAATATTTTGTTTAGCTTGTGCATTAGAAATGACATGCTTTTTTATAGTTTCTTCATAATTGCTGATTGTTGTATGGCCTGGATGCGATTAAGCTCCTAGGATAAAAATTAATTTTTTACCCAAACTAACAACCCATAACTAAATTTTCTAAAGCAACTCATAACCTCATATAAAAGCCTAGGCATTAAATCAAGATAAATTAAGATTTAGCAACCCTTTAGCTGGATGTTGTATGTTTAATATCTTGCATATCATGTTATTTCACTCTTGCTAAGAGAGGGCTTCCATCTTTTCCAGATAGTAATGGCTTACTATTTGAGAGCCTATGATGGAAGAACAGCTCTTTCTCTTTTGATTTGGCCCATAATCAATTTTCCCATGCATTTAGGCATATAAAATCCTATAGCCTATGTCAAATAAAGAGTCCAAAATCAAATAAAATTTGATAAAAATTTTCATTAGATTAAGTCATCATTCACGCCACTCATACTCTGGTCTCTTAGGGAATGGGTTTAAAGACTTAGTTTCTTTTTCTAAATAATAACAACTTAACCATCTTGCAAAGCATAAGACTTGTCTACAAATATTTAAAGCGTAGGAAGAGTTACCTGGCTGCCACTCCAGGCGATAATAAGTCCAGCAGTCGGGTGATTTACTCTCTCTTGTGGAGGTAAACAATATACCAATTTTTGCCTTAGGTTTAGGTCGTACTTTGGCCCTTGCCAAAGGCCCCTAGATTTAGGATCTAAGGTTGCTATTTTCTCTTAAGCATAAATCCTCACCTCTTAGGTGTCCTAACAATCTTATGTTGTTAGAGTATAAGTCCTAGCCTTCTAATAAAATGTTAACTCAAATATACAAAATCTCTTCAATTTCAAATATATAAAGCCAAACCATAGGATAGTTTGGAATGCTCACTAAGTTGTCCTAATATCATGAGCATACCCTACTCATATTCTTTTTACTTAGATAATAAGTCTCTCCTCTTGATCCATCCCACTTGATTTCTTAAATATAGCCAATTTATTGATAGTCTTATCTTTGAATTCTTTGGAGAAAATAATTACCTACTTTAATCAGGAGTATTTCTAAGGGATTCACTTTTCTTATGATGTAATTATCTATGGGTGCTTGCCCTCATAAGGAACTTTAGAACCCGGTTTAAATAAATCCTACTTTATTCATCCATGTAAGGTAGGGAAAAAATCTGTGATATATTCGAAGACCCATCATGCCTTAGGGGTCCTTATTAAGTGATTAGGTCCATTGTAGGGTAGTGATTTCTATCTTTTGAGATAGTATGCTATGCTTCAATGTCATACCAGATCATCTCAATAAGTACATCCTCAGATCTGCATGGTGTCCACCATATACAAACCTCATAACATAACCAACACCACAGCGCCCGACGTACATTAGCTCCTTGTTGAATGAATCTAAAACTAATGACTTAGTTAGGCTACTCACTGAGTTTAAGGACTGCTTTGCATGGAGTTATGAAGAAATGATCAGATTATCTCTTGAAGTAGCAGTCCATAAGCAAGCGATACAGTCTGATGCTAACCCCATCAAATAAGCTCCTAAATGCATGTGATTGCATATTGAACAATAGGTCATTTTTGAAGTCAAGAAAGTGATCAATGCTAGTTTCATCTGGGAGGAGAAATACCCCATCTTGTTGGCTAGCATCATTCTAGTTAAAAAGAAGAATGTCCAAATTCGTATATGCATCAATTTTAGGGGTCTTAATAAGGCATGCCCAAAAGATGAATTTCCACTATCAATATCAAAACTGATGGTGGACATTACCTCATTTCATTTAGTATTCTCTTTCATGGATGGCTCATCTGTATATAACCAAATAAAGATGGCACCTGAAGATGAAAGGAACATTGCCTTCAAAACCTCGATCAAAATTTATTGTTCTAAGGTCATGTCTTTCGGCCTTAAAAATGCTGATGCCACATACCAGTGGGCCATGACTCAAATTTTTGATGAACTCATTCACCATAAAGTAGAATGCTATGACAACGATCTCATGGTCAAAAGTAAGGAAAAGGAAGATCATTTGTTTGACTTGAGAGTAATTTTTGAGCGATTAAGATAATAAAATTTTAAAATAAACTCTCTAAAGTGTACATTCTGAGTATCTTCAGGAAAGTTTCTTGGGTTCATTATCTGATATCACATGATTAAAATTATCTGGGAGAAGATTAAAGCGTTATTTGAAATGTCAAACCCTAAAAGTCTAACTAAACTCAAATCATTCCAAAGGTGGTTGGTGTATCTAAGATGATTTTTATTCGACCTATCAGGTAGATGTGCACCATTCTCAGCTCTAGTCAAGAAGTATGCCAAGTTAAAGTGGGATGATAAGTACCGACATGCATTTGGAACCATCAAGTAGTTTCTCATGACACCGCTAGTCCTAGCTGCCCCTATCCCAAGCGAACCTCTTATACTCTACACTGTTGCATTAGATGACTCATGTAGCACTTTGTTGGCCCAAGCCAATGACAAGGGAAAATAGAATACACTCTACTATCTCAGCCATTGTCTGATACCTGTTGAGGTAAACTATCCACCCATTAAGAAGCATTGCCTAGCTCTAATCTTCACAGCCTAGAATCTACGACATTATATGCTCTCTCATAAAGTAAACTTGATTTCTAGAATCAATCCACTACAAGATCTCATGACAGGTCTGATTCTATCTAGATGGTTGGCATGATGATCCATGATTTTATCACAGTTTGACATCACATTCATACCCCTCCATGCGATGAAAGGACAAGCACTCACAGATTTTCTACTTGCACATCCACTTTCGATGGATTCCCCGCTCAGTGATGATCTTCTCAAACAAACAAATCATGAAGTTAGGGGATACAAATATTCACCATTGGGAGATGTACTTTAATGGTGTGACTTCCTCTCAAAGAGGAGAAGAACCACAATCTACTCTGCCAAGTAAGGCAGGGGTAGGGATAGTCCTCCTTACGCTAGACCATGATTTGATGAGATTTTCATATCATCTATCCGAGCCTTCCATCAACAACGAAGTTGAATATGAGGCTCTGATCGTCAGTCTGGAGTTAGCCATCTCACTAGGCATTCATAATATCAACATCTTTGGAGATTCACAACTACTTGTCAACCAGATCATTGGGTAATATAAGGTCTTGAAGCCCAAACTCCATCACTATCTTAAGTACACCATGGAGTTGCAAGCCCAAATCTCAGAGGTCACAATCTCTAAGATCCCTCAAAGAGAACATGCCATAGGTGATGCCTTAGCCAAGCTCGCCAAAGAATTAGCATGTCCAAAGGATGAGTCTATATCAATAGAGGTCCATAATAGACAAGTCCTATCTCTTATTGATATTGAAGTCATCGATAGATACTCTCTTGAAGGGGAGGTCATCATTGACAAAAAGGATAAAGAACTGGATTAGATGCAATAGAATAAATAGGTCATGCATATCATGTGGCCCAAATCAACCCCTGCTCATCCACTCATTCAAAACCAACTTCAAGCCAACAAAACCAACCTCAATTGAATTTTGTTTCCCTTCCAAGCTCCATGCCAAATTGACTTAGGCCTTAACCTATGTTTGCTCCATCATGATCCTTTGATCCAACTCAAAGCCAATTCAAGTAAACCAAATCCAACTGATTTTCACAAAAGTACTCCAACCATTCAATAGACCATTTCAAACTCTTTCAATACTTGCAATCAAACCAATTGAACCAATTTAATCCAATTAACTCAAGTTGGCCCATTTGACCCAAAAGGTTAAAATAAGCCAAAATCCAACCAAACCCAAACCAATTGCAATCAAGGCCATGAATGAACTATAAAACCTTCATTGAAATCTTCTCAACACCCAATTCCACTAATTGAACTCAATCAACCCAATAGGTCTACTTGACCCAAAGTGGCCTAAATGACCAAGTTGACTCAAACTTCAATTCAACCCATCCAATCCCTTCTATAATGATTATTGATCATCTTGGATGGCCCAATTACAATCAATTGAATCAAAACAAATCATTTTGATCATATTAACCTAAGTTGACCTAATTTGACTTAAAGGGAAAAATTGGGCCAAATCTCATTTTGACTCTAATTGAAACTAATACATCTAATCAATCATAAATTGATTATTGAACATGATCCAACCTTCAATTGAACCCAATTTGGTCAACCTAACACAATTGACCCCTTTAGCCCAAATTGACCTAAAGGGTCCAATTGAACCAAATCCTTCCCAAATGCAAATTGATTCAAACCAACATTTACAATCATTCTCAAATGATCAGTTGAACCTAAACTAACCTTCCGCCAAGCCAATTTGGCCAATTTGACAAAATTAATTATCTTAGCCCATTTGGCCTAAATGAACCCATATGAGCCAAAATCAAATCCACTTCAAATTAAACCAAATCAATTGAACCAATACATTGCAAATGATAAACTGAACATATCCAAACCCTCGATTTGACCCAATTTGACTTGTTAGTCAACCTAGCCTTATTGAACCCATTTGACCCAAATGGGTCAAATTGAGCGAAACACAACCAATCCAAGTCCAAACCCAACCAAAGTTAGTATGAATCATCCTTGGGTCACCATGGGCTAGCCCAAGTGGACCCAACTTATGGTGAACCTAGTCTAGATCAAAATTCTTGAACCAACACACCAAAGTGAGATAAAATCCCAATTTGGATGGGTTCTCCCACTCCCCAAGCCTTGACAGCCACCTTTTGCCATTCTTGGACACTAAGACCACTAACCCAACCTAACCCAAGGCTATTGGGTTTAACCTTTAGCCATGAGAGGGTGAACTCATCCATGGAATGCTATTAGTTCACTTGGAGGACAAGGTACGCCCTATGCCAGCCCATGCCACTACCTCAGTCTCTCAAGCACCTCCACCTCAACAATCCCCAGCCACCTCCGACTATCTATCCTGGCTGGACGGCTACTAAAGGATGAGCCAATCTTAGCCCTTGGTTCACTTGGGGAGGAGAGTACACTCCTCTCCACCCATTTAAACTTCATAGAGGGCTTCTTCAGAGTGTTCCGAGTAGTCCTAGACCTTTCCCCGAATCCCTAGTACACTCCATCACTGACAAGACCAACCACCAAGAAAAATCGAGAACCCTGTCCGTGCAACCTCACCAAAACCTTATCAAATATAAATTAACGCTTCCCACACTTTCCCCTCACTCCACCTAGTTGAAATGAATCGATCCCTGATCGATTTCATCATCGAAATTCACTCCAAGACCAACTCCGACAAGCTTTGTGGGGATGCTTGGTCCATAAAGAAATCGGTGGGAAGGCATCTCAAGATCTTCTCAATAGGGCTTTGTCTCTTCTAGACAAAGTTACCTCAGTTGATGGATCGCTAGTCTTTAATTTCGACGAGGTAAAAATTTAGCAACCATAGATTTTTCCATTAGGTGTCGGTCATTTGTGAAAAGAATTATGATTTTATGTGATTTGCATTGTATGATCTTCTTAGATTTCCTTCTTGCATATTTTGGAGTTGATCTAGCCATCCTATGAGCTCTAGTGACCTCAGATCAAGTGGTGGAAGGCGGACGGTGTCCATCTTTTGGCGAGGTGGAAGACGGATCACTGATTGTCCTTTCCACATGATTAGGACGGACGATCGTGATTTAATCTGCTACACCGCATCCACCGCCACTGAGTCAACTGTCATGTTGGACATTTTAAATAACCTATCCCATGGCACCATGTGGAAAGCACTACCACGTCAGCTTCTGCGTGGCGCCAATGGTTAGGAGGTTAATTAAGTGTTAAAAATGAAATTAAATGGCCAAAACTAAGAAAATTCATAAATAATTGAAAAAAACTTTAAAAAAATACAAACAAATCCATTTTGAAAAGGGTAAATTGAAGAGAATTTAATAAAATAAAGTAATTAATATTTGATCAGTGAATAATGCATAATTAGGGTTTGAAGTTTAGGCTAATTATTCTAATTAAGCCTTAATTGCTTAGCTAATTGATTCCAAATTAGGTGGGTTAACTCCATGGGTTATTCTTTGCATCCTATAATTTTCTTGGAATTTATTGGCCATGTAAGTCAAAGAATTTAAAATTCTAATTTTGACCACCCTCTTTAATCAAGTTTATACTTATTAAAATTGCTAAATAGTAAAAATTAAATAATTAATGATGATTAGTCACTGTAGACAGTGGGAGTGGTGAGGGAAAATAATTAGGCCCCCTTTCCTAATTGTTTTCTTAAATGCATTTCTTTAGGAGGGTTACTTAAGACATGTGGTAATTAAGGGTTAATTAAAAAAATTAATGGTAAGATAAAGATCAAATCAAATTAATCTTTGGTTTAGAAGATTCAAATTCAATTCATGGGTTTCCCTTTTATGTGTTTAATAACATAAAGTCTTTAAAGAATTTATGGTTAACCTATGGGTGTTGGAAAACCATAAGAGTACTTAATTTAGATTCTTCTTTAATCTAATTAACTTTTAAGCATGAGCCTAATTGCATTAGGCCTTTTTAGGAGCATTACAAATTTTAATTTCTCAAAAGTATATCATTGGAGGCTCATGATTAAATAGTTAATTAAATGAAAGAGGCTTATGAAAGGGTAATTAAATTCATTGCTTAATGATTTGAACTTAATCAATTCATAAAATTAACTTAATCACCTTTCCTTAAATACATTAAGTCACTAATGTGGGACGGGGAAAACATCAAATGTCATTTTTCTTCTTTAAGTTTTAATAATTCAAAAATTAAAATCAAATTCCATAAAAAAACCTTTATTATTCTTAAAGTATCTTATTTAACTTTATTGTACTTAAGAATTAATGTGATTGGATATATCATGTGGTAATATTTAGTTGTTCCTTTTCAATCATTATAAATTTGTATGTCATTTTCTTCATGTGCTCATGTTTCCAAATAAAAGAATCAAATGAATATGGTCATGTATGTATAAGTTTCATGTGTTGGGTTAATCTTGTTATATGGTATGGCTATTATAACTAATAAATCTCAAATTATTTTCAAAATTATAAGTTAATGATGAAAATTTAGAGTGATGTTGGCTATGTATACTATACATGTTTTACATTCACTTATTATTTAACTATGTTAAAGGATTGTTCTATTTTCATGATTCATGTGCATGTTTGCATATGTTTGATGTTAGTAAGTATATAGTCTAGACATCTCGAGAATACTAGACTTTATGTAGCCCCAAGGAGGTCTTAAATTACCTCACTTTCCTAGCTTAACAACGCCACGTACTTACTTAGTTTCACTTATATGTGTACATGTGCTAGAATTTGGATAGAGCTTTACTTTACATGACTAAATAATTTTCTAATATACAATCTTTTGCAAGATTTTCATTCTTATGTTTATGTGTATTGAAGTTAGCAAGTATATAGTTTGGACATCCCAAGAATATGAGGCTTTAAGTAGCCCCAAAGAGATCTTAGATTACCTCACTTCCCGAGTTTAATAGTTGCGTATACTAGCTTAATCTTTAATACAAGCATATATATGCTTAACTAAGGATTGAAATCTTTCTTTAGTACCAAAAATATTTGTATTAAAAAAAATCATCAAGTGTGCTACAAAAATAAACATGAATATATTATATGTACAAGTAAGAAATAAAGAAATGCATATTATTGATGATGAAAAGGAATGATGTAACATTATCCATATGATAGTTATTCAATATCATTAATCTTAATATGCTTTTCATATTTAAGTAGGATTCTTTAAGATTAATCCAAACCTAGGATTAATAAATTTTTTCATAAATCATTCACTAAGAGAAACCAAAAATCATAACAACATGCCTTTAGAAAATAACTTAAGGTTGGGTTGAAGAGGTTGAAACCTCTTTTCTCTTTTTGTAACAACTAGATGTTAAGTATTAAGTGAAACAAAATAAAATATAAATTAAAATCCACCAATCCTTTTTATAACTTGAAGTTAAACCTCCCCTCATGTGTAACCTAAACATTTCAAAACCTTTAGACAATCATATACCTAAAACCTAGCTAAGATATACCACACCAAACCTTAGCCCACACACTAGAATATTAAGTCACCACTTCTAGCTCTAAGTTAGGATGATGTATGTTGTGATGTAATATTTTTGAGTATATGTTAGGATTATTTATGCATAGACTGGATGTTATGTCGTTCATAGCTTAATGATATTTTATGTAGGGGATTATGCTAAAGGTGCTGCTGAAATAATGAATAGTAAATATAAATGCTCTTGTTTATAGATTGCTTATGCCCCTACACATAATCCAATTTGGATAGGTGGGCTTGGTTACCCATGTGCACGGTTCTAAGTCCAAATATCTGAAATGTAATTGCTTGGTTTGAATGCTTGTTTGGCTAACATATGTTTTGTAGGTGTAGTTATATTTTTTTTCCATAAATATGTAATCTTTGTAATAGGAATTTGGATTAGTTCTATGGAGTTTAGGATGAGCAGTGGGTGGAAGGCAAAGACCTGGGGGCCCTGTGCATGCTGGAGAAAAATAATATCAAAAGGGGGAAATAAAGATGAGGAATGAAGGCCCCCATAGAGCTCAACTACCTAGTTCCTTTTTTTTCGAGGTGTACGGTAGTACCCAGTCACACCGACATTTTATTCTTTTACTGAAATTTATAAATATTTGATTATCATGTTTAGATTGTGTAATAGAAATGACATGCTTTTCATAGGTTTCTTAAAAGATGATTTTTGTGTTGCGGATGATGAAAGCTCTTTAGGATAAAATAAAATTTTCTACCCCCATTAAATAACTCATGATCAAATTTTAAAAATAACTTGCAACCTCACCTTAAAGCTTAGGTTTATAATCAAGATAAATAAAAGATTTAGTAACTCGTTAGCTGAATGATGTATGTTATAACAATCATGCATATCATTTTATTTCACACTTGAATAGGTATGGTCTCCATCCTTGCACGATAAGAGAATGCTTGACTTTCGAGGGCATCTCTTGTAGTGAAGAATACCTCCTCCCATAGATTTAGCCCACAACCTTATTTCATCATGCATTTAGGCATAATTTTTCCAAGCCTTAGTCCAAATGATTTTGTCAAAAATGATTTAAAAGATGGTAAATATTTGCATTAGTCTAAGTCATGGCTTCATGCTAGTCATGATCTACTCTCTTACAAAGTGAGATTAGAACTCTAGTTTCCCTTCTTAATTAAATAACAACCTAGTTATCTTGCATTTTACATAAGACCAGCCTACATGATTTTAAAGCATATGAGGTGTTAGTTAGCGACCACTCTAGGCACTTATAAGTCCAGAAGAGTCGGGATGAGTTTATCCTCTCTTATGGAGGCAAACCATTGTATCCTATTTTTAAATTAGGCTTAGGTCATGCTTTTGGCTTCTGTTAAAGCTTATTAGATTTAGGTTCTAAGGTAACTTATTTTCCCCAGGCTACGAGTATAAGTTCCCATCTTAGGCATTTTCACGATCTTGTGTTGATGGATTATAAGCCCTACAATTCTAATTAAAATTTCAACTCAAACAAAAATAAACTCTCTCTTTCAAATATATAAAGCCTCACTATAGGGTAGACCAGAGCACTCACTAAGTTTCCTAGTATCATGAGTGTTCTCTACTTATCCTTTTTTAGAATCCTTAAATAAGTCTTTGTATTCAAACTTTCCCACTTGATTTCCATGAATACCAAATCCTTTGATAGTTTAACCTTGAAATCTTTGAAGATATTAATGGACTACTTTAATCGAGAGTTTTCATTAGGAAATTTCAATTTCCTAAGATGTAATTATCTATGGAAGCTTGCTTTCATAGGGAACTAAAGAACCCAGCATAAAATAAACCCTGCATTACTTTTTTATTTAAAGTAGGTGAAGGATCTTTAGTATATATGAAGACCCATTTTCCTTTGTAGTCCTTACGAGGTGATTAGTTTCATCATAGGGTTATGTTTCTATCATTCGAGATGGTACATCATACCTTAATATCATTCTCGATCACTTCAATAAGTACTCCCTAAGATCTATGTGGTGTCCACACGACTCCAAATTAAAACATCATAGATAGTACTACCATTAATGCATATTATAGTTTGTAAAATATAGTATACGATCAATATCTTTCATTTTATAATAATCATCCTAATTTTGATAGAGTCTTTAGTTTTCTCAATTGCAGAAATGCCAATATTTTGTGGAAACTATGGGAGGAAAGGATTATTAACTTTCTTGCCACCGGCCTAATGATAGAGTCTAAGGCAATTTACTATTTTGTTTCTTCCAAGCAGATGCTCACCAGTAATATCAGTGAAGTGACTAAGGACAATGTCATTTTGAATTTTGGTATTCAAAAGGGTTTTACATAGATATAGGGAAGATAATTTATAATTCTATTTATAATATGCTTAGGGGTAGTTCTACTGTAGGATACAATCATCATTTTCTTATTTATGATTTTTGTACTATGGCGGGTGCGTTAGAATAGCATGATGAAGAAGTTCTTATTCAAAAGGCTCCTTTAACAAAGAGGACAATTAAGGGAATTGGTTCAAGGTTTGAGGTGGGTGAAAGCTCATATGGTCTTCATGCCCCAAAACCTCGATCCCAATCTTCCAAAATATCAAAGGAGTAACTCCAAGAAATTGGAGGAGAAATCTCAAATTTGAAGAAACAGGTTAGTGAGAGTAGCCGTAAGCAAGGGGCATTAAAAAAATTGATTATTATATGAATCAGTAGTAGAAATAGTTTTCTCACATGGTTCAATTTAACTCAGCATTAGTTCATATGTTTGAAATTTGTGGCTTTGCGGGTCCTGGTTAAGCCTCTTTTCAAATGATGCCTTAATATTCGCCTTACATGAGCACCCCACCGACATCAGAAGAAGAAGAAGAAGAGGAGAATGATGAATATGATTACTAGTTTTTCCCCCTTTTTATTTTTGTATTTTTATCTTTTTTTTACAACTTATGTAACTGATTTTTATTTTCAATAAATTTATTTATTTTACATATTTGTGTATTGCTGTGTATATGTCCTTCTATTTATCATTTGAAAGCTTCAGGATTTAAGGTAATGTAATTTTTCTAACTTAAAATAATATCACTATAATAGCACTTTAGTCTTGAGAATGCAGAGCCTAGGCACTACTAGCATGTAGGACATAAGCATAATACCCTAGAGTTTTGTACTACGACACTCTATATGCAGCTCTATGGTGGTCTTAAGAAGAAATTTTTTTTGTTATTTTACTCAAATGTCGAGTAGACTTAGGAACTAACCAAAAAACACTTAGTCTTAGAGTTTACCGATGTTCACTACTAGTGTTCAAAATCATAAAATTAATCCAGTGTTATAGCACTTGAGGTACAGCACCATGATACTATGAGAATACTTTTTCCATACAATACCTCAAACCTGGACTCATAGTGCCTAGGCACTATTTCATTACTGCCTAAAATTTAATAGTTTTGGAGAAATTTAAAATTTTGACAATATAACATCTTAGTAGTGCTAGATTTTTTAAATTTTTTAGTGCATTACTACTCTTTGCTCTTATTTCAGATCCAAGATCAATGGAGGGAAGATTTCGTATCACACCAGAATCAAGTTCGATGGTGGAAAATGTAGTGCCTCTTTTTTGAAAAATGATGCTTTGGTATTGTTTAAAGATATGGAACACGTAATCTTAGCAATCGTCGTTGAAATACAATGCTATGGCTACAAGAATTGTGCCTAAACACGAGCTCGATATCACACCATATATCTGCTTTGGCACAATGGGACATCACTAAGAATTTCACTAAGAATTTTATTTTTTGAGACTACGATTGCCTGACTGGACTTGGGTGTTGATGCTATGAAGCAAGAACTCCATTTTGAACTATATTTTTAATTTGGTAGTTCTTTTGTCCAAATTTGACAACATAACGTCTTAGTATTGCTAGATTTTTACTTATTTAGTGTAAATGTACTCTTCTCTCTTATTCGGATCCAAGATCAATGGAGGGAGGGTTTTCTTCTAACATCGGAACAAAGTTCAATGGTTGAGATGTTTAGATTTCAAGAATAGGAAATTTATGAGTCTCGGGGCTTTTTTTTTTAACTCTGAATTCAAGATTGATAGAGATAAGCCATCTTTATTTCTCATAGGATCCAAGATTAATGGTGAAAATCTTGTTAAATTTAAGTTTCAAAAAGAAAATTATGTAAAGAAAGCATTTCCAGAACTCTTTCACCTAGAATCGATCAGAGTAAACCTCGATCTTATTTCTTGAACAAGGAGATTGCTCTCATAGAAACAAAAAGCATGTTATTGAGAGTGCAAATGACCGGGAGCAAGGGCAGTGAAGTTGGGTTAGAGTGAGAGTGAATGAGAGGGAAGTAGAAGGGAGAGGGGTAGTTCTCTCCTTTTTATAGTGGATTTCTCACTATGCGGGTGATTTTTCGCTCTATAACCACTCCCCAGCGATTGTGATTTGGAATTGGTGGTTTTCTTGATTTTAAAAATGAAGGTCAGCATGATAATGCCTCAATGATGTATCATTTAAGTAGGCAATCGTCGAGGGTGGTTTTAGCGTCTAAATTTTATAAGGCAACAATAGCGCCTATGCTTTGCGATTGCAACATTGTTACACCTCAAGCCACAATGTTTAATTTATTTCATTTTCATCATTTTTTAGATGCAAAAACATCCTCGTCCCATTCGTCGATCTTATGACATGCATGAATGTATTCATTGCTAGATGTCATTGCATCTAAGATATCAGTGTTGGCCACTAAATGCCTCCTAAGAAGGTCATAACCCATTGTCTTATTTGTGGCTATGTCTACTAGTGCTTCTTCCTTATTTTAATTATTTCTATCACTGGAACTATTAATCATCTCGTACCCATCCCTATGTAGTGTAACTTGTTCATCATTCCTTGCATGATCAATCTCTATTATATTTTTATGATCAATTGGTTCAACACATGAATGCCGTGCATGTACAAAAATATAAATTTAGTTTCAAACAAAATTTTGTAACAATTTAAGCAAAAATCTTAAAATTTTGTAAGGCACTTGCAACATATTTATAGGCTTGAAAGGTCATGAGGTATGGTGTAGAAATCTTAACGAAATCATGAGCGACATACCGTAAGGATAGTCTAGTCGAGGACTTAGGCATTATGTGAACATAGCTCTATCTATTCCCAATAGTAGTGTTTGCTTTAAAGCCTCCAACATAACATATTTTGTAACTACATCATCATTAAAGACATCACCAATAGTGAAGCTACATATCGTAGAGGTAGTGTTCGTCCCAAAATCTATTCATAGCATGAATGTCTATACTTTGTAGATGGTCAAAATTTTGATTATGTAGGAATTTGATGTGGTCGATGACGACCACTGATATGGTTTGAGGCAAAATATCATTACACTAGTTCCTTTTTTGTAGAATAACATTAGAATTAGATATTTATTAACTCGCCAGTTATATTATTTGGAATATATTTATTAGTTGAATTAAAGATTGCTCATATTATCTAATTGTGAAATCAACATTAATTGAATGGCGAATACTATAATGTAAGAGTGGCCACTGAAGATAAAAATAAGAATAATAATAGCAATAATAAACAACAACAACAAAAACAACAACAACAACAAATAACTATAACAACAACAACAACAACAACAATAATAATAATAATAATAATAATAATAATAATAATAATAATAATAATAATAATAATAATAATAATAATAATAATAATAATAATAATAATAATATAATAATAATAATAAGATGATGATGATAATAATAATAACAATAATAATGATAAATTGTAATAATAATAATAATAATAATTTAAAAATAATAACAAAATAAAAAGTTAATAATAATAATAATAGCCTTAATGACAACAACAATAACATCAACAATGATGATGATGATGACGATGATCATGATAATAATAATAATTACATAATAATGTTAAGGATAATAATAATAACACTACAAAATAATAATAATAATAATAATAATAATAATAATAATAATAATAATAATAATAATAATAATAATAATAATAATAATGATGATGATAATGATAATAATAGTAATAATAATAACAAGAAGATTAAATAAAATAAAATGTAGTATCCTCCAACTCCTTGAAAACACAACCTTAAGAAAACTCAACAAGATTTCCTACATCGCATAATCTAAACGCTAGAAAATTACAATACTTCATTGAGCTAAACTATAAGCAACAAATTTGGTGTTAACTTTTTGCAAAAAAAGAAAAAAAAATGATAAAGAAACTCCACAACACTCTATATAAAAAAAGCAAGATAAAATGTTTCTCTAACCTTGTTATGCCAAAGACTTTAGTTGATTCTAACGAATCAACATTAAATATTAATGTAGCAGGGAGAAATTTACTAACTTAATGAAATGTGGAAAGAAATGGAAAGAAATAGGGAGAAATGACCTTTTAGAAATATGAAAGATTATTTTGGGAAATGAGCTTAGAGAGAATGGGTGCTCATTTCTACCCATTTGGGAGGGTTAAATAGCCAAATTAGCCCTTCCCAAAGTAGCCCAATGGCTAGCTGTCCATTTGGCTCAATCATCACCGGTTGGGCATAATTTTTTTATAAAAATAATCTATTGTCAACAATAGAATTGTCAATAATATGTTAACGTGGTATATTGTCAATGATTGGATTATCGACAGTACACTAAATTGGCATATTGTCTATGATTCGATTGATAACAATATTAAAAATTAAATTTTTTTTTCAATAGTGGCATTGAATTAAATAATATGTAAAGAATGTCAATTTTAAAATTTCTTCTCCAATAGGATGGAAATCGGCTGCTTGTTATAGTTAGAAAAAAGAATGAGGTTTAAATGTAGTTGGAGCTTATCCTTGAGCAACAAAAAGGATATAAATGTTTGGTCTTTGGTGAAAGTGTGCACTCTCCCTTAAATAGGTAAAAACCTAGCATTGCTACTATGTTATGGTGCTGAATTTAAAAAAAAAAAATTGTTAAAATCTTCAAGAATTCAATTCAATACAGACGTTTCTATCCCATAGCACCACGACACTAAGGTGCCAAGCTCTCGGGAATAAAATCTTGAACACTCTGTTTAGAGCACTAAGGCACTGACAATCGGGTGTCGTGATGCTAAGCTCTTGGGTTAAGTGCAATTCCATTAGCGTTGACACCTTGTCATACCATTCTGCAATGCTAAGATTTTAGGTGCCCTATCTCTTATACGGTGCCGCAGCACTATCTTTTCAGCACTAAGGCACTATATCTTCCACCATTAAACTTGGTTTTAGTGTGAAATGAAACCCTCCCTTCGTCGTTCTTGAATCCAGACTTAGGGAGAAGAATGCTAAGGTATTAAATTTTTTTTTGAAAATGGACACTCCTAAAGAGTTATGCTGCCAAAACATTGAATCTTAGATATCAGCAAAGCAGCGTCGTGATGTTGTAGGCCTAATGCCAAGGCACTGTGTCCTTAAGAAAATTATGCTTAGGCAAGCATAGTTTCTCAAAATTGAAACCCAAGTGATAATAATAAGACATTTATAACATAATCCAAGGCACACCCATAGCGCTGTGGCGTAGCAAGTATACCACCAAGATGCTAAGTCCTCGAGAAATTGAATTTTTTGTGAGCATCTCATAGTGTTATGGTGCCGGTATCCTAGTATCGAGGTGCTATGTTTCCGCACTCAAATGATATTATTATGAAATTTATAGTATAATTCAAGTTATACCCTATAGCATCATGGCACTACAAATATAGTGTCGTGGTGCTACAAATATAGCACTGAGGTAGTGCCTAAATGGGGTCGCAAAGGACGTGATCCAAATAGAATGCTCGCAGGAGATGGGGCCACTAAAGGCTTAATCCAACACCCTGGAGAAGATGACATTGCTAGTCATATATCAAATAGTTATTCAGTGGCCAATTCAAGGAAAAAGCATGAGGACTCACATTTTCCAAGAGTGATGTATCCACCAGGTGAGTCATTGTCAGCATAGTGAACATCAACCAACCTATGGTGCTCGTCGATTTGCGATAATCAATCTAGAAAGAAGGCGTGTAGGCTTACATCTCTCTAAAGCAGAATTGATCACCGGGAAAATGTGTCTTCAGCTCAACAGGGGTCATCTGACCTAGGGCAACTATTGAGTGAATGCAACTAGAGGACTTACATCAACTCAAATGTAGTCAAGAGGAAAGGAGCCTCTGGGGGACTTACCCTAAACCTCAAATATGCTCAACCTAGTTAGTGCATGATGACTAGTTCAAGAAGAAAGCACGGAGACTCACATCTCCTTAAGCAAAGTCAACACGAGGTATCTCACTAGCTGGGCAATAAAATCTACTGTACTAACAAGGCGCTCGTTAGTTTGCAATGGTCAAGATTGAAAGAAAGCATGGGGACTCACATCCTCCAACAAGTGACCAGTAGGGTGACATACTAGCGAGGTAGCATGTAGACCTGACCTAGAATAACTAATGAGTAAGTGCCACTAGGAGCTTGCTCCCACATCAAAGTAGCCTGAGGCAAAAGATATATGTTTATTTGTGTTATGAAAGAGGGAATAAGATGCCACTTGGGTTCTCTTACACCTATCCTAAACACATCGAAGAATGGATGAAATGGCGCCAATGGGGCAATTATGACTCCACCAAGAAAGGATGTTGCTTGGGTTCTCTTACACCTAACTTGGTTGTACTAGTTGAAATTGGATGCCTCTTGGGGTCTCTTACACCTATCATAATAGCACTGGAGGATTGTTTATAGTTTGTGATTGTGTTGTGGAGGTATAGGAAGCCTCTTGGGTTCTCTTATACCTGCCCTAAATACATCGTGGCGGATTCGCAAGCAAAATATATTTCTAACACATAAGAAATGAAATTTGAGATGAAAAGAAATTTTATTGATAATTATTTTGAAACCAGATTTATGGATAGCATTTCTTTAAATAGAGCCCATTGATTGGAAGCATCGAGCACTCTCCTTTACAATTTATGAGTTAGTAAGACCCTCCTTGGTAGGCCTTCTCTATGGCATAAGGGCCTTCCCAAGTTAGTTCAAACTTGCCTCCTATCTTTCGACGGGCAACAATTGGCCTCCTTAGAACTAAAATAAGCTCTCATACTTGGAAAGCTCTAGGACGAACCAACTTGTTATGAGCTTGAATCATCTTATCTTTGTATAACTCACATTTTAGCATGCCGTAGGCATCTCTCCTCCAAACCTTCGAGCTCTTCCAACCACAACTTGGCATTCTATTCCATTGTGATTTTACTACCCATGACTATCCTTAGTGATGGGAGTTAGACTTCTAATGGTAAAACGAATTCAGACCCATACACTAAGAAGAAAGGGGTATATTGAATTGGAGTCTTGTATATGGTACGGTAAGCCCATAAGGCTTCAACCAACTGTTCATGCCATCGTCATTTGTTGTCATCTAGTATCTTCTTCAATATTTAAATGAGAGTTTTGTTGAAGGCTTCTGTTAACCCATTTTCTCTTGGATAGTAGATGGTAGAATACCTCCAATCTATGCTATGTCTCTGGGAAAGCTATCAATTTTAGTACTCTTGAATGTAGTACCATTATTGGATATAATTTATCGAGGCATCCCAAACCTATATACGATATAGTTCTTGAAAAACTAGAGCACATGTTAAGTTGTGACCTCTCTAAGTGGTATTGTCTCCACCCACTTGGAAAAGTAGTCAGTAGCAGTTAGAATGAATCGATGACCTTTGGAAGAAGGAGGATCAACCAGGCCCACAATATCAGTACACAAACACTCAAATGGCCATGATCGAAGGACTGCCGGTACAAGGTGCTGCCTACAAGAGTATAGGAAAGGGCTATCTACTTCACCCGGTGTGCTAGTGATTTCTCTTGAGGTAGTTTGCCTATATTTAAATAATCTATGAATGGTTGCCTCCAATCTAACTCCTCGTCCTTACTGGCATTGGAAATCTCCCCTTTAAGAGAGAATCTCTTGATAAGTTCAACATCAATAAGAGATAAGACTTGTCTATTTTGGACCCTTAATAGAATGGACTCATCTTCTAGACACTTTGACAAGCTTAGCTAATGCGTCTGCTACTGCATTCTCTCCTTGAGGAATCTCGTAGATGGTAACCTCTAGGATTTGGATCAACAATTCTATAGTATACTTGTGATAATGATGGAGTTTAGATTATAGAACTTTATAAGACCCAGCGATTTAGTTGATGACTAACTAGGAATCCTCAAAGATGTTGATACTTTGGACGCATAGTATAATGACTAACTTGTGGTTCATATTCAGCTTCATTGTTGGTCCATGGATTGGACAGATGATTTGAGAATCTCATCACATCGCGGTCCAAAGTTAGGATAACTATTCCTACCCTTTCCTTCCCTGGGATAGTAAGTTGTGGTTCTTCTCCTCTTTCAGAGGAAGCTGCATGATCAAAGTATATCTCCCATCGGTGAGCACTAGTACCCCCTAAGTTCATGATTTGTTCATCAAGGAGATCATCGTTAAGCGGAGAGTCCGTAGGGAGTGGATGCGCTGCTAAGAAATTTGCAAGTGCTTGTCCTTTTATAGCATGGAGGGGTATGAATGTTATGTCAAATTGAGACAAAATCATGGACCAATGTGCCAACCATCCATATAAGGTTGGCCATGTCATGAGATATTACAGTGGATTGACTTTAGAGATCAAGTTCACCTTATGAGAAAGCATGTAGTACTGTAGCAATTGGGATGAAAAGATTAAAGCTAGACAATATTTTTCAATAGGTGGATAGTTTGCCTCAGTAGGGATTGGATGATGACTGAGATAATAGAGAGCATTCTCCTTCCTTTCGTCATTGGTTTGAGCCAACAAAGTGCTAAGGGAGTCATCTAATGCAATAGTATATAATATGAGTGGCCTACCCGGGATAGGGGCTGCTAGAACTGGTGACATCATCATATATTGCTTGATGTCTTCGGGAGCATGCTGACACTTGTCATCCCATTTGAACTTGGCATCCTTTTTGACAAGTGCTGAAAATGGTTGGCATCTTCCTGGTAAGTTGGAAATGAAGCATCTTAGATATACCAACCACCCTTGGAATGACCTGAGTTATGTTATGCTTTTAGGGGTGGCATTTCTAATATTACTTTGATCTTTTCAGGATTGATTTTAATTCCCTAGTGTTGGACAACAAACCTAAGAAATTTTTCTGAAGCTACTCTGAATGCACACTTCAGGGGGTTCATTTTGAGGTTGTATTGTCTTAACCATTTAAAAACTACTCTCAAGTCAAAGAGATGGTATTCCTTTTCTTTTCTTTTGACAACGAGATCATTGACATAGCATTCAACTTAATGATGAATGAGTTCATCGAAGATTTGAGTCATGGATTGCTGGTATATGGCATCGGCATTTTTAAGGCCAAAAAGCATGACCTTATAACAATAGATCCCAATCAGGATTCGAAAGGCAGTATTTCTTTCATCCTTTGGGGATGTCTTAATTTAGTTGTAGCTAGATGACCCATCCATAAAAAAGAATACTGCATGAGATGTGGTGATTTCCACCATTAATTCTAGTATAGGAAGTGAAAATTCATCCTTAGGACATGTCTTATTTAGATCCCTAAAATCGACGCATATGCAAATTTAGTCATTCTTTTTCTTAACTAGGATGACACTGGCCAACCAGGTAGGATGTTTTCTTCCCTAATAAATCCAGCATCAATCAATTTCTTGATTTTAGAGGTGACCTGCGGTTCAATATCTAATCACACGCGATTAAGAGCCTGCATGATAGGGTTAGCATTAGGTTCTATTGCTAGTATATGGACTGCTATGTCAGGAGATAGACTGGACATCTCTTCATAACTCCATGCAAAGAAATCCTTAAACTTAGTCAATAGCTTCACTAAATCATTGATTTCTTTTTCATTCAATAGAGAACTGATGAATGTTGGGTGTGGATCTGCTTCAGTTCCTAGGTTGATTTCTTTGAGCTCATCGATAGTCGATCTGATCTCTTCTTTGAACTTTGACGATGTATCCTTGACTTCAAAGTCACTTAGATCATCTGAAGTTTCTAAGCACACCTCCTCATATGAGTTAGCATGATTTGAAAAGAACCTATCAGATTCTAAATGGTTGGTGATGACTAAGCAATAATCGTCATCATCAACTAGACCCACTGTACCGAATTCTAGTCCCAGTCTTGATTGTGAATGTCTATATTTGTTATCCCATAACCTTTCAAAGTAATTCGACCTTTGTTTAGACCAAGCATGTGGAATTAATCCTTTCTTTGCTAAATTAAGGACACAAGGCGAGTACAAATTAAAAGGTAATTCTATTAAATCTTTATATGAATCATTCTCAAGTTCTACATCAACTTTTTGACTTGAGGATGATGCTCCAAGAAAGAATTTTTGCACATTTATATTTATGAGAAACTTAGTGGCTTCCTTAACTACCAAACTCTCAATTTTTTATGAGAAAAGTAGGGTTAGAGCTAAAGTTTCCAACTGATGCTTCACTATTTCATATATAGACTTGGATACACTTATACTTTGCTTAGGAGCCCGGTCTTCATCACTATCTGTCTCAACTATCACTTGAGTGGGGATCTCCTGTCTGGAAGTGCTAGCTAGCATACTAATCATATATGACTCTTCCTCTAAACTAGATTCTAAGCCTATATAGGTAGTAGTAGGTGTAGTCACGGTAGGACATAACATAACTCCTATTGGGTGGCCAAGGAGATCTTCCATCCCTAGACATGTCTCTAGATCTACCTCTTTCTCTGCCTAATGAAGGTCAAGTCATCCTATCCATATGTTCAAATGGAGTAACGAACTGTGGGTGGAATCTAATGTTAGGCTCTAGTTTCTCCTCCAAGTTTATTTCTGGCTCCCATTTATTATCTTTCTCATTTTCTTTTTTTTTCTTTTCTTTTTCTTTTTCTTGTTCTTGTTCTTTTTCTTTTTCTTTTTCTTTTTCTTTTTCCCTTATTTTCTTTTTCTTTTTCTTTTTCTTTTTTCCTTTTATTTTTGAACTTTTTCCAAGTTCACAAGAATAGACTTGTTGATTTTAAGAGAGATAGTAGGTTGCATCCTCATATATTCTAACCTCATGAACTGTGAATGGCATAAGATCTCCTTTGACACAGTATTGAATCCCACCCCTCATAAACTTCATGCATTGATGTAGAGAGAATGAAACCATGTTGTTCTCGTGTATCCATGGTCTCCCAAGCAAAGCATTGAAAAATATATCTGAGTCTATAATATTAAAGTTGGCGGTAGTCTTCCAATCATCTACTTCTAATGGCAACACTATAGAGCCAAAAGCTCTCTCACCTAATTCATTGAATCTTCTCAACATCATCCTCTCTTTTGAAAGTTTTGAAATGTCAATCCTCAAGTAAGCAAGAGGGTTTTAGACTCATAATATTCACTGATGCACCATAGTCGACAAGAACTCTGATATCCTATATCTTTCAATATCCACTGTAATGTAAAGAGGGCGGTTATGCTTGGTCGTTCCTAGAAGTAAGTATTCATCACTGAATATAACTCCTAGAGAGTCATTTGAACTGTAAGCTTCCTCCTCAATAGCGATCAGCTGTGCTAAGCATATCTCTGGATTAAGAAGTGTCTTGATTAGAGATTACCTCATCTCTTTGGATAAGATAAGGGCGTCATATATGCTTAACTTAGTTGGAAGCTTTCTAAGATGTGCTAGGATATTTTATTCAACTTTGGCTTGATCCTCCACAAGCATATCTATAGGTGGAGCATCTTATGTAGGGGTTATCTGCTCTTTAGAACTAATGATTTGCTTACCCTTATCCTGAGGTGCCACCTTAAGAGGTAGAACTTTACCACCATAGAGGTTGACTTCAGTGACTTCGTGAGATGATTTAGTGGAAAGTTTTACTTGCTCATCAGGTTCACCTTCAACTTCTCCTATGGGATCATCATAGTTAGATGATTCCAAATCGATCTCAAGAGGTGAACCCATGTGATTTAGAAATGGGAAATCTATTTCTACATCAGAAGAGGAATGATCAAAATTAGAGTTATCATTATTATTTTGTAGAATTGGATAGTTTTTGAGAGGAATAAAATCTAAAGTATGAGAAGTGGACAAGATGTAAGTGAAAGCTTTCTTCACTGATTTATTCTTAGATTGAGGTACACGATAAAAATTTAATAAAGTAAGCCAGAAAGGGGTATAGTGCCCTTGTCCGCTGATATAATGCTCCTACTGGCAGAAAAGAAGCTAGTGGAGGAAGAAGTAGTAGTTGCAACGGTGGATGGAGTGCTGGACTCGGACAGTGGTTATGTTGCTATGCTATCCCGGGCAAGTAAGGTAGATTACTACTGCTGTTTGGCTATCACCTTCTTCAAGTTGTCTTTGGCAACTTGTAAACCTTTTTTAATTTTGGAGGTTTAAGCAGCCTCAGACACCTATAGAGTGAGTTTTTTTAATTTTGGAAATTACTCTTTTTCTAGAGGTTCCTGATAAGGTAATATCCCAACCTTCTTTTATCTTGAGAGCGGTGTGGCATCCCTTTCCTTTGATTGCTTTAAGTTTTGTTGCTTGATTTTATCTTTTGATATTGAGTCGAAGCCAACATTTTAACAATTTTGGTTATGTTGAATGGGGTTCAAATTACATGGAGAGATTTGTAGAATTGAAGGAGAAGCTTTTTCCTTGATGTTGACTTGAATTGTTGATATTGAGTCGAACAATCACGCATTACCACGCAACGCCGCGCGTAGTGCTGAATATGTTAAGTGGGAAATTCAAGATTTTTTTTATTTTAAAAATTATTTTAAATGCCTAAAACTTTAAAATTTCATAGAAAGAAAAATGCTCATAAAAACTAAAATAAGGGCTTGTTGGAGTCATCTTTCCGAGAGGAATCCAATGAACTAAAAATCTCTAATTTTGGCTGAGTATTGTGAGCTTAATGTAGGTTTTAGTGAAAATTAGATTTCATTAATTACTCTAACAATACAAATCAGATTGAGGTGAAATTTTTAAGAATTAAAATTAGGCTTAAAATCTACTTACCATAAATATTTGAAGACAAAATAATAGCTGGATTGGAAGATATTGAATTTCGAAGTTCAAATGGTCTATTTTAATTAACTAAATCAATAAACCTTATAAAATTGGGTTAAATGAGTTAAAATTTCAGAAATTCATAACTAATCCTAGAAAAATCTAAAAAAAAAATCAAATGAGCACTAATTTTAAAGGTATATTAGAGGAGAATCCAAGAAATTTATTAATAATTAATTTTGAACAGTAATTTCTACTTAATTAAGTTTTAGTTAAAAAATTAATTAGCCAAATTACTCTTTGATTAGTTATCCAATTAATCTTAAAATTTTCAGAGATGTTTAGGCAGATAACCTCTGTCTCCTAAATTTTTCTTCGAATTTATTGGATAGTTAATTATTGAAATTGATTGATTAAGCTTTAATTACTCTCTTATCTTAATTAATGATAATTAAGAAAATGAACAATAACTTAATCCACTAATTAAGCTTATTGCCCTCTATTAATAGTGAAGACTCTTAGTGAAATGATTTGGGTTCATTTCTTGTGAGCATTTCATTAAGCCTCATCATTTAATTTTAATTAATTAAAGATTAAGTAATTTATTAAGCTAAAAAAAAAACCTTTTGATTAACTAACCTAATTAAGATGTGAGCTATTTCAGAGCTTAATTAATTGGAAGGAATTAGTGATTGGGATTGAAACCTCTCTCTTGATCCCTCTCTCTAAGTTAATTTCACCTTCTTAATTAAAGATATTCAAAGGATTTAATAAATCAATTAATGGCTTAAAAAATTAAATTATTTAAAAATCCAAATTACCTTTAAATAATAAAATCAATTTTGGGTAGCCCTTTAGATGTTTAATAGTCTAAAGGAATTTAATGAAATTATGGTTAGACCCCTTTCATTTCTTAGGAGCATTGATAATTTACTTTTCATGTGTTTGCATCTTATATTGGCTTATCATTATCTAGTTAATTAGCTTAAAGTAATCTAGGCAAGGGTTTAATTAGTTGGTACAATTCATACCTAAACTTAATTAAGCCATAAAATCAAAGAGAGGCAAGGGTTCAAACTCATTCCAAAGCTTCTTCTCACACTTAGGAGTACACTCAGTTCTTCACTGCCGCCAAAAACCATACCCGGTGAGGTAATTTCTTCAAACATTAATCGGCGGTAGGATCTTTTGTTTGATCAAATGTGTTCATAATTTTAGGAATTATCCTTAGATTACCCCTTTATTTTTTATCTTACATCATCCCCACATATTTTGGGACATTTTTTGACAAAGATTGTCGAGAAATTGAGTCCAAATAGCCCAAGCCGGGTGGTTTATAGCTTTTTTTCTACTGTTTCATGCTCTTGTTCTTCGATTTCAAAGCAGAAGAGTAGCCACTATTCGATCCCATGTTCAGGGGATCAGACGGTCATCATTCTGCATCAAAATTGTGTGATTTCAGCTCCTGGATCATCCAACGTGATCTCGACTATCGGATCGCACGATAGGATGACCAGATCTCACGTCTGCGCGTTACAGGACGTTCCCGCTTATATTCCCACAAGGCTAATGGGCGCGCACCACATGGCTCCACGTCGACTCCGCAGCAATCACGTGTGTTTACCGCGCCATGTAATTTGCATCGACTAATCGCGTGATGCTGCATGGCACCATGTTGTGCGTTCGAGATGCGACGTTAAGTGAAATTCAGGATTTTTTATTTTAAAAATTATTTAAACTTCTTGAAACTTCAAAAATTCATAGAAAAAAATACCCATAAAAAACTGTAAATAAGGGCTTGTTAGATTGGTCTTTCCGAGATAAATCCAATGAACTAAAAGACCCCAATTTTGGCTGAGTATTGTGAGATAATGTAGATTTTAGTGAAAAATAAAATTTCATTAATTACTCTAAAATCTACTTACCATAAAAATTTCAAGACAAAATGATGGCTGGATTGAAAGATATTCAATTTAGAAGTTCAAATTGTCTATTTTATTTAAATAAATCAATATACCTTATAAAATTGGGTTAAATAAGTCAAAACTTTGGAAATTCATAACTAATCATAGAAAAATCTAAGAAAATACAAATGAGAGCTAATTTTAAAGGTATTTAAGGGGAGAATCCAAAAAATTATTATTAATTAATTTTGAATAGTAATATCTACTTAATTAAGGTTTAGTTAAAAACTTAATTAGCCTAATTAATCTCTGATTAATTATCCAATTAATCTTAAAATTTTTAGAGATGTTTAAATGGATAACCTCTGCCTCCTTTATTTTTCTTGAAATTTATTGGATAATTAATTAGGGAAATTGATTGTTTAAGTCATAATTACTCTCTTATCTTGATTAACCATTATTAAGCAAATGAACAGTTACTTAATCCACTAATTAAGCTTATTGCGCTCTATTATCAGTGAAGAGTCTTAAGGAAATGCTTTGGGTTCATTTCTTATAATCATTTCATTAAGCCTCTTCATGTAATTTAAATTAATTAGGGATTAAGTAATTAATTAACCTTTTGATGAACTAAATTAATTAGGATGTGAGCTATTTTAGAGCTTAGTTAATTGCACAAAATTAGTGATTGGGATTGAGACCTCTCTCTTGATCCCTCTCTCTAAGTTAATTTCACCATCTTAATTAAAGATATTCAAAGGTTTTAATTAATCAATTAATGGCTTAATTTAAATTAAATTATTTTAAAATCCAAATCACCTTTAAGTAACCTAATCAATTTTGGGTAGCTCTTTAGATGTTTAATAGTCTAAAGGAATTTAATGAAATTATGGTTAGCTTACATGTGTAAGAAAACCATAAAAGCAACTAATTAAATCCCTTAAGCCTAATTAACTATTAATCATGAGCCAATTGCATTAGACCCCCTTCCTTTCTTAAGAACATTGCTAATTTACTTTTCATGTGGTTGCATCTCATATTGGCTCATCATTATCTAGTTAATTAGCTTAAGGTGATGTAGGTAAGGGTTTAATTAGTTGGTTTAATTCATACCTTAATTTAATTAAGCCATAAAATTAATCTAATTACTTTTAATTAAATTAAATTAACTCACTCATAGGGAATGGGATTAGGATTAGCAAACTTCTTTTATTTCCAAAATCAAATCAAACTTAAGATTAACAATAAAATTTAAGAACTTTGGTTTATTTTAAATAGCCTTATTTAGTATGATTGTCCTTAGAAATTAATTGGAATGAATGAGATCATGTGCTTATGTTCCTTTATTTCTTTCAAGTCATATTAAATGTTGTTTGCCACTTGTAATCATGCATTCATCTCTTTTAAAATTAGTGAAAGAAAATGGTTTCTTTTATGTCAAATTGCATGTGTTGATTTAAATTAAAAATAGGTGTGGCTATGATCACTAATAAATCAAAAGTTATTTTGAAAAGCATATAAAACAATTATAACATATAGCGTGATGTTAATTACAACAATCTATAAGTTTGCATGTGTTTATAATCTAAGATATGCAATATGAAGCCCTCTTTCCTTATCTTGTATGGATTTACATAGGATTTATAAATGTATAGTTCATTAAAAAAGAACACAACATTTGTCCAAATTCATTCTTATGTATCTCCATGCTAAGACTTAGGAAGAATTTCATATCACATATGTAAATTATATAATTAAATCAAACATGACTTCTTGTATGATTTCTCATTCTCGTATTTTTTTTTTTTGTACATTCATATGTGGATAAGAAAAGTGGTATATTAGTTTGGACATCTTGGGGGTGCAAGGTTTTAAGTAGCCCTAAGTAGGTCTTGTACCTTACTCCCGTGGTGTGAAAAAATGGTACCGTACTCACTTAAAACTCTTATACATATATATGTGTAACATAACCAATGAATGAGAATCATAATTCAATTAAAGCAAGTTCATTTTTTGCATGATTTTCTATCCATATAATTACTTATACATTCATATATATTTAAGAAAAATGGTATATTAGTCTGGACATCCTAGGGATGAGAGGTTTTAACCCAAGTAAGTCTTGTACCTTACTCCCCTAGTACGAAATAATGGCATTGTACCTACTTGAAACTTTTATACATTTGAGTGTGCATGTACCTAATGGATGAAAATCCCCTTTTTCTATTAAAAAGACATGCATACATGATTCATTTAAATAAAATATTTAAATTCTAAATAGACTTGCTTGATTCATCATTTAATTGTGCCAAAATATATATTGTATGTGTAAGTATATTTAGGACAAAACCATATGCATGTTACATATGATGAAAAAGAAATAAATGAATATGTGTCATATGATAGTAATTAATTCCAACTAATCTTGAGATGCATTTCTTATTAAATGAGTTTATTTAAAGTGATCCTGAATTTAGGACTAATTAAAACATGTAATAAGTCATTCACTAAAGGGAATTGGTTAATTAACTTGCTTTAGAAATAACTTAAGGTAGGGATGAAAGTGAGTCCTTCTCTCTTTTTTATCTTTATAATACTTAGTTGTTAAGTGTAGGCCATATGAAACAAGAAAAAAATATTAAGTAAAATTTTTCAATTGATTAAATCACTTAAAGAGGAACCAAATCCCTCACACTTAGTAAATTACAACTCTAAAGCTTAGCTAGCACATACCATACAACCTTTAACACACAAATTAGATTAAGTCACCACTTCTAACTTTATGTTAGGGCGGTGTATGGTTTGATGTATGTTTGTTTTATGATGTATTGCTATAGACTGGATGTTAGGGTGTATGAGGGTAGTTTGGATGTTAGGCCGATATTAGCCTAATCATTTTTTTATGTATGGGGTTGTGCTTAAGGAACCGCTGTAATAACAATATAAATACTTTTGATATGCAGGTTATTTAACCCCTTAAGCATAATCTGAGTTAGGATGGGTGGGCTTGGTTACCCATGTGTGGGGTGCTAAGTCCAAAATTATTCATATAACTGCTTGGGTTGTATGGAGTGTTTAGCTAATATTTATTTTGTAGGTGTAGCTAGATTTATTTTTATTCTTCTAATATAATTTTGCATTAGGATTAAGATAAGTCTTATGAGGGATTAGGAAGAGCATTAGTTAAAAGACCAAGTCTTATGTACCATGTGATGCCTTCAGAGCAAGCATATCCAAATCAAGTCAAAAGGAAGAAAGAAAGAAAGAAATGAAGAAGAATGAAATGAAGAATGAAGACCCCCCTTAACATTTATCATTTGTAATTATAACTAATTTTTTGTAATCCAGGTTATATAAGGGTAAAGCTCAGACACCCATTTCTTTTTTAGGTTGCACGACAGTACTCGATCACATCGGTCTTTTATTCTTTTGCGTTAGCTTTATAAAATTATTTAATATTTTGTTTAGCTTGTGCATTAGAAATGACATGCTTTTTCATAGTTTCTTCATAATTCGATTGTTGTATGTTGACGGATGCGGTTAAGGATAAAATTAATTTTTTTCCCAAACTAACAGCCTAGAACTAAATTTTCTAAAGCAACTCATAACCTCATATAAAATCCTAGGCATTAAATCAAGATAAATTAAAATTTAGTAACCTCTTAGCTGGATGTTGTATGTTTAATATCATGAATATCATGTTATTTCACTCTTGCTAAGAGAGGGCTTCCATCTTTGCCAGATGGTAATGGCTTACTATTTGAGAGCCTATGATGGAAGAACACCTCTTTCTCTTTTGATTTGGCCCATAATCAATTTTCCTATGTATTTAGGCATATAAAATCCTATAGCCTATGTCAAAATAAAGAGTCCAAAATCAAATAAAATTTGATAAAAACTTTCATTAGATTAAGTCATCATTCACGCCACTCATACTCTAGTCTCTTAGGGAATGAGTTTAAAGACTTAGTTTCTTTTTTCTTAATAATAACAACTTAACCATCTTGCAAAGCATAAGACTTGCCTACATATATTTAAAGCATAGGAAGAGTTAGCTGGCTGCCACTCCAGGCGATAATAAGTCGAGCAGTCGGGTGGTTTACTCTCTCTTGTAGAGGTAAACAATATACCAATTTTTTGCCTTAGGTTTAGGTCGTGCTTTGGTCCTCGCCAAAGCCCCCTAGATTTAGGATATGAGGTTGCTATTTTCTCTTAAGCATAAACCCTCACCTCTTAGGCATCCTAACAATCTTGTGTTATTAGAGTATAAGTCCTAGCCTTCTAATAAAATGTTAACTCAAACATACAAAATCTCTTCAATTTCAAATATACAAAGCCCAACCATAGGATAGTTTGGAATGCTCACTAGGTTGTCCTAATATCATGGGTATCCCCTAGTCATATTCTTTTGACTTTGATAATAAGTCTCTCCTCTTGATCCATTCCACTTGATTTCTTAAATATAACCAATTTTTTTATAGTCCTATCTTTGAATTCTTTGGAGAAAATAATTACCTACTTTAATCAAGAGTATTTCTAAGGGATTCACTTTCCTTATGATGTAATAATTTATGGGTGTTTGCCCTTGTAACGAACTTTAGAACCCAGTTTAAATAAACCCTACTTTATTCATCCATGTAAGGTAGGAAAAAAATCTCTGGTATATTCGAAGACTCATCATGCCTTAGGGGTCCTTATTAAGTGATCAGGTTCATTGTAGGGTAGTGATTTCTATCTTTTGAGATAGTATGCTATGCCTCAATGTCATACCCGATCACCTCAATAAGTACATCCTCAGATCTGCATGATGTCCACCATATACAAATCTCATGACATAACCAACCGAAAATAAACACCACAGCACCCGACATACATTAGCTCCTTATTGAATGAATCTAAAACTAATGACTTAGTTAGGCTACTCACTGAGTTTAAGGACTGCTTTGCATGGAGTTATGAAGAAATGATCAGATTATCTCTTGAAGTAATGGTCCACAAGCTAGCGATACAGTCTGACGCTGGCCCCATCAAATAAGCTCCTAAACGCATGTGATTGCATATTGAACAATAGGTCATTTTCGAAGTCAAGAAAGTGATCAATGCTAATTTCATCTGGGAGGAGAAATACCCCACCTGGTTGGTTAGCATCATTCCAGTTAAAAAGAAGAATGGCCAAATTCGTATATGTGTCAATTTTAGGGATCTTAATAAGGCATGCCCAAAAGATGAATTTCCACTACCAATACCAAAATTGATGGTGGACATTATCTCATTTCATTTAGTATTCTCTTTCATGGATGCCTCAAATGTATATAACCAAATAAAGATGGCACCTGAAGATGAAAAGATCATTTCCTTCAAAACCTCGATCAAAATTTATTGTTCTAAGGTCATGTCTTTCGACCTTTAAAATGTTGATGCCCCATACCAGTGGGCCATGACTCAAATTTTTGATGAACTCATTCACCATAAAGTCGAATGCTACGACGACGATCTCATGGTCAAAAGTAAGGAAAAGGAAGATCGTATGTTTGACATGAGAGTAGTTTTTGAGCAATTAAGATAATAAAATCTTAAAATAAACTCTCTAAAGTGTACATTCTTAGTATCGTCAGGAAAGTTTCTTGGGTTCATTATCTGACATCTCATGATTCAAATTGTCTGGAAGAAGATTAAAGCGTTATTTGAAATGCCATACCTTAAAAGTCTAACTAAACCCAAATCATTCCAAGGGTGGTTGGTGTATCTAAGATGATTTATATCCGACCTATCAGGTAGATGTGCACCATTCTCAGCTCTAGTCAAGAAGTACGCCAAGTTCAAGTGGGATGATAAGTACCGACATGCATTTGGAAACATCAAGTAATATCTCATGACACCACTAGTCCTAGCTGCCCCTATCCTGAGCGAACCTCTTATACTTTACACTATTGCATTAGATGACTCCTGTAGCACTTTGTTGGCCCAAGACAATGACAAGGGAAAAGAGAATACACTCTACTATCTCGACCATTGTCGATGCACAACTATCCACCCATTAAGAAGCATTACTGTAATCTTCACGATACAAACGGCATTATATGCTCTCTCATAAAGTAAACTTAATTTCTAGAATCAATTCACTGCAAGATCTCATGATAGGGCCGATTCTATCTAGATGGTTGGCATGATGGTCCATGTTATTATCACAGTTTGACATCACATTCATACCCCTCCATGCGATGAAAGGACAAGCACTCACAGATTTTCTACTTGCACATCCACTTTTCGGATTGATTCCTTTGGAGATACAAATATTCACCAATGATGTGACTTCCTCTCAAAGATGAGAAGAACTACAATCTACTCTCCCAAGGAAGGCAGGGGTAGGGATAGTCCTCCTTACGCTAGATCGTGATTTGATGCTATTTTCATATCATCTATCCGAGCCTTGCATGAACAACGAAGTTGAATATGAGGCTCTGATCGTGAGTCTGGAGTTAGCCATCTTGCTAGGCATTCATAATATCAACATCTTTGGAGATTCATAACTACTTGTCAACAAGATCATTGGGTAATATAAGGTATTGAAGCCAAAACTCCATCACTATCATAAGTACACCATGGAGTTGCAAGCCCAAATCTTAGAGTTCACAATCTATAAGATCCCCCAAAGAGAACATGCCATAGGTGACGCCTTAGCCAAGCTCGCCAAAGAATTAGCATGTCCAAAGGATGAGTCTATATCAATAGAGGTACATAATAGACAAGTCCTATCTCTTATTGATATTGAACTCATCGATAGATACTCTCTTGAAGGGGAGGTCATCGTTGCCAAAAAAGATAAAGAATTGGATTAGAGGCAATAGGATAAATAGGTCATTCATATCATGTGGCCCAAATCAACCCCTGCTCATCCACTCATTCAAAACCAAGCCAACAAACCAAAACCTCAATTGAATTTTGTTTCCCGTCCTCAAGCCAAATTGACTTAGGCCTTAACCTACGTTTTCTCCATCATGATCCTTTGATCCAACTCAAAGCCCATTCAAGTAAACCAAATCCAATTGATTTTCACGAAAGTACTCCAACCATTCAATAGACCATTTCAAACTCTTTCAATACTTGCAATCAAACCAATTGAACCAATTTAATCCAATTAACCCAAGTTGGCCCATTTGCCCCAAAAGGTTAAAATAAGCCAAAATCCAACCAAACCCAAATCAATTGCAATCAAGGCCATGAATGAACTCTAAATCCTTCATTGAAATCTTCTCAACACAAAATTCCACCAATTCAACTCAATCAACCCAATAGGTCCACTTGACCCAAAGTGCCTAAATGACCAAGTTGACTCAAACTTCAATTCAACCCATCCAATCCATTCTATAATGATTATTGATCATCTTGGATGGCCCAATTACAATCAATTGAATCAAAACAAATCATTTTGATCATATTAACCTAAGTTGACCTAATTTGACTTAAAGGAAAAAAAATTTTGCCAATCTCATTTCGACTCCAATTAATTGAAATTAATGCATCTAATCAATCATAAATTGATTATTGAACATGATCCAACCTTCAATTGAACCCAATTTGGTCAACCAAACACCTGACCCTTTAGCCCAATTGAGGGTCCAATTGAACCAAATCCTTCCCAAATGCAAATTGATTCAAACCAACATTTACAATCATTCTTAAATGATCAGTTGAACCTAAACTAACCCTCCACCAAGCCAATTTGGCCAATTTGACAAAATTGATTACCTTAGCCCATTTGGCCTAAATGAACTCATATGAGCCAAAATCAAATCCACTTCAAATTAAACCAAATCAATTGAACTAATACATTGCAAAAGATAAATTGAACATATCCAAACCCTCGATTTGACATAATTTGACTAGTTAGTTAACCTAGCCTAATTGAACCCCATTTGACCCAAATGGGTCAAATTGAGTGAAACACAACCAATCCAAGTCCAAACCGAACCATACTTAGTATAAATCATTCTTGGGTCGCCATGGGCTAGCCTAAGTGGACCCAACCTATGGTGAACCTAGTTTAGGTCAAAACTCTTGAACCAACCCACCAAAGTGAGATAATATCCCAATTTGGATGGGTTCTCCCACTCCCCATGCCTTGACAGCCACTTTTAGCCATTCTTGGACACTAAGACCACTAACCCAACCTAACCCAAGGCAATTGGGTTCAACCTTTAGCCATGAGAGGGTGAACTCATCCATGGCATGCTATTAGTTCACTTGGAGGACAAGGTTGCACCCATGCCATTATACTCGCTCACTCTCTCAACACCTCAGCCTCCCGACCACCTCGACTATCTATCATGGATACTAAAGGCTGAGCCAATCTCAGCCCTTGGTTCACTTGGGGAGGAGAGTACACTCCTCCCCACCCATTCAAACTTCACAGAAGGCTTCCTCAGAGTGTTCCAAGCAATCCTAGACCTTTCCCCGAATCCCTAGCGCACTCCATCACTAACAAGACCAACTACCAAGAAAAACTGAGAACCCTGTCCGTCCAACCTCACCAAAACCTTATCAAATATAAATTAACGCTTCCCACACTTTCCCCTCACTCCACCTAGTTGAAATGATCGATCTAGTCGATTTGATCCAAATGCACTCAAGACCAACTCGACAAGCTTTGTGGGGATGGTCCATAAAGAAATCGGTGGGAAGGCATCTCAAGATCTTCTCAATAAGGCTTTGTCTCTTCTAAACAAAGGTACCTTAGTCGATGGATCATAAGTCTTTAGGTTCGGCAAGGTAAAAATTTAGCAATCGTAGATTTTTCCATTAGGTGTTGGTCATTTGTGAAAAGAATTATGATTTTAGGTGATTTCCATTGTATGATCCTCTTAGATTTCCTCCTTGCATATTTTGGAGTTGATCTAGCCATCCTATGAGCTCTAGTTACCTCAGATCAAGTGGTGGAAGGTGGACGTTGTCCATCTTTTAGTGCTCGGTAGGTGGAAGACGGATCACTGATCATCCTTTCCACATGATTAGAACGGACGATCGTGATTTAATCTGCTAGACTGCGTCCACCGCCGCTGAGTCAACTACCATGTTGGATATTTTAAATAACCTATCCCATGGCATCATGTGGAAAGCATTACCACGTCAACTTCTGCGTGGCGCCGACAGTTAGGAGGTTAATTAAGTGTTAAAAATGCAATTAAATGGCCAAAACTAAGAAAATTCCTAAATAATTAAAGAAAAATTTAAAAAAATACAAACAAATCCAATTTAAAAAGGGTAAACTAAAGAGAATTTAATAAAATAAAGTAATTGATGTTTGATCAGTGAATAATGCTTAATTAAGGTTTGAAGTTTAGTCTAATTATTCTAATTAAGGCTTAATTGCTTAACTAATTGATTCCAAATTAGGTGGGTTAACTCCATGGGTTGTTCTCTGCATCCTATAATTTTCTTGGAATTTATTGGCCATGTAAGTCAAAGAATTTAAAATTCTAATTCTAATCACCCTCTTTAATCAAGTTTATACTTATTAAAATTGCTAAATAGTAAAAGTTAAATAATTAATGATGATTAGTCACTGTAGACAATGGGAGTAGTGAGGGAAAATAATTAGGACCCCTTTCCTAATTATTTTCTTAAATGCATTTCTTTAGGAGGGTTACTTAAGACATGTGGTAATTAAGGGTTAATTAAAAAAATTAATGGTAAGATAAAGATCAAATCAAATTAATCTTTGGTTTAGAAGATTCAAATTCAATTCATGGGTTTACCTTTTATGTGTTTAATAACATAAAGTCTTTAAAGAATCTATGGTTAACCTATGGGTGTTGGAAAACCATAAGAGTACTTAATTTAGATTCTTCTTTAATCTAATTAACTCTTAAGCATGAGCCTAATTGCATTAGGCCTTTTCAGGAGCATTGCAAATTTTAATTTCTCAAAAGCATATCATTGGAGGCTCATGATTAAGTAGTTAATTAAATGAAAGAGACTTATGAAAGGGTAATTAAATTCATTACTTAATGATTTGAACTTAATCGGTTCATAAAATTCACTTAATCACCTTTCCTTAAATACATTAAGTCACTAATGGGGGACGGGGAAAAACATCAAATGTCATTTTTCTTCTTTAAGTTTTAAAAATTCAAAAATTAAAATCAAATTCCATAAATAAAACCTTTATTATTCTTAAAGTATATTATTTAACTTTATTGTACTTAAGAATTAATGTGATTGGATATATCATGTGGTAATATTTAGTTGTTCCTTTTCAATCATTATAAATTTGTATGTCATTTTCTTCATGTGCTCATGTTTTCAAATAAAAGAATCAAATGAATATGGTCATGTATGTATAAGTTGCATGTGTTGGGTTAATCTTATTATATGGTGTGGCTATTATAACTAATAAATCTCAAATTATATTCAAAATTATAAGTTAATGATGAAAATTTAGAGTGATGTTGGCTATGTATACTATACATGTTTTACATTCACTTATTGTATAACTATGTTAAAGGATTGTTCTATTTTCATGATTCATGTGCATGTTTACATGTGTTTGATGTTAATAAGTATATAGTCTAGACATCACGAGAATGTGAGGTTTTATGTAGCCCCAAGGAGGTCTTAAATTACCTCACTTCCCTAGCTTAACAATGCCACGTACTTACTTAGTTTCACTTATATGTGTACATGTGCTAGAATTTGGATAGAGCTTTACTTTACATGACTAAATAATTTTCTAATATACAATCTTTTGCATGATTTTCATTCTTATGTTTATGTGTATTGAAGTTAGCAAGTATATAGTCTGGACATCCCGAGAATATGAGGCTTTAAGTAGCCCCAAAAAGATGTTAGATTACCTCACTTCCCGGGTTTAATAATTGTGTATACTTGCTTAATCTTTAATACAAGCACATATATATATGCTTAACTAAGGATTGAAATCTTTCTTTAGTACCAAAAATATTTGTATTAAAAAAAATCATCAAGTGCGCTACAAAAATAAACATGAATATATTATATGTACAAGTAAGAAATAAAGAAATGCATATTATTGATGATGAAAAGGAATGATGTAATATTATCCATATGATAGTTATTCAATTTCATTAATCTTAATATGCCTTTAATATTTAAGTAGGATTCTTTAATATTAATCCAAACCTAGGATTAATAAAATTTTTCATAAATCATTCACTAAGAAAATCCAAAAATCATAACAACATACCTTTAGAAAATAACTTAAGGTAGGGATGAAGAGGGTCAAACCTCTTTTCTCTTTTTGTAACAACTAGATGTTAAGTAAGTATTAAGTGAAACAAAAGAAAATATAAATTAAAATCCACCAATCCTTTTAATAACTTGAAGTTAAACCTCCCCTCATGTGCAACCTGAACATTTCAAAACCTATAGACAATCATATACCTAAAGCCTAGATATACCACCCACACCCACACACTAGAATATTAAGTCATCACTTCTAGCTCTAAGTTAGGATGATGTATGTTGTGATGTAATATTTTTGAGTATATGTTAGGATTATTTATGCAAAGACTGGATGTTAGGCTATTCATAGCTTGATGATATTTTATGTAGGAGATTATGCTAAAGGTGCTGCTGAAATAATGAATAGTAAATATAAATGCTCTTTTATAGGTTTTCTGCCTACCATAATCCAATTTGGATAGGTGGGCTTGGTTACCCATGTGCAGGGTTCTAAGTCCAAATATCTGAAATGTAATTGCTTGGTTTGAATGCTTGTTTGGCTAACATATGTTTTGTAGGTGTAATTATATTTTATTTTCCATAAATATGTAATCTTTGTAATTGGAATTAGGATTAGTTCTATGGAGTTTAGGATGAGCAGTGGCTAGAAGGCAAAGACCTGGGAGGCCCTGTGCAGGCTGGAGAAAAATAATATCAAAAGGGGGAAAGAAAGATGAGGAATGAAGGCCCCGATAGCATTTACTTTCATTATAATTGTAATATTATTTTTTATAATCTAGGTTATATAAGTGTAGAGCTCAACTACCTAGTTCTCTTTTTTTTTGAGGTGTACGGTAGTACCCAGTCGCACCGACATTTTATTCTTTTACAGAAATTTATAAATGTTTGATTATCATGTTTATATTGTGTAATAGAAATGGCATGCTTTTCATAGGTTTCTTAAAATTAGATGATTTAATGTGTTGTCTGGATGATGAAAGCTCTTTAGAATAAAATAAAATTTTCTACCCCCATTAAATAACTCATGATCAAATTTTAAATATAACTTGCAACCTCACCTTAAAGCTTAGGTGTATAATCAAGATAAATAAAAGATTTAGTAACTCGTTAGCTGAATGACGTATGCTATAACAATCATGCATATCATTTTATTTCACACTTGAATAGGGAGGGTCTCCATCCTTGCAGGATAAGAGAATGCTTGACCTTCAAGGGCATGTCTTATAGTGAAGAATACCTCCTCCCATTGATTTATCCCGCAACCTTATTTCATCATGCATTTAGGTATAATTTTTCCAAGCCTTAGTCCAAATGATTATGTCAAAAATGATTTAAAAGATGGTAAATATTTGCATTAGTCCAAGTCATGACTTCATGCTAGTCATGATCTACTCTCTTACAAAGTGAGATTAGAACTCTAGTTTCCCTTCTTAATTAAATAACAACCTAGCTATCTTGCATTTTACATAAATGATTTTAAAGCATATGAGGTGTTAGTTAGCGACCACTCTAGGCAGTTATAAGTTCAAAAGAGTCGGGATGAGTTTATCCTCTTTTGTGGAGGTAAACCATTATATACTATTTTTAAATTATGCTTAGGTCGTGCTTTTGGCTTGTGTTAAAGCTTATTAGATTTAGGTTCTGAGGTAACTTATTTTCCTCAGGCTATGAGTATAAGTTCCACATCTTAGGCATTTTTATGACCTTGTGTTGATGGATTATAAGCCCTACAATTCTAATTAAAATTTCAACTCAAACAAAAATAAACTCTCTCTTTCAAATATATAAAGCCTCACTATATGGTAGACCAGAGCACTCACTAAGTTTCCTAGTATCATGAGTATTCTCTACTTATCCTCTTTTAGAATCCTTAAATAAGTCTTTGTATTCAAACTTCCCCACTTGATTTCCATGAATACCAAATCCTTTGATAGTTTAACCTTGAAATCTTTGAAGATATTTATGGACTACTTTAATCGAGAGTTTTCCTTAGGAAATTTCTATTTCCTAGGATGTAATTATCTATGGAAGCTTGCTTCCATAGGGAACTATAGAACCTAGCATAAAATAAACCCTACATTACTTTTCTATTTAAAGTTGGGGAAAGATCTCTAGTATATATGAAGACCCATGTGCCTTTGGAGTCCTTACTAGGTTATTAGTTCCATTGTAGGGTTATGTTTCTATATTTTTAGATGGTACATCATACCTTAATGTCATTCTTGATCACTTCTATAAGTACTCCCTAAGATCTATGCGGTGTCCACACGACTCCAAATTAAAACATCATAGATAGTACTACCATTAATGCATATTATAGTTTGTAAAATATAGTATACGATCAATATCTTTCATATTATAATAATCATCCTAATTTTGATAGAGTCTTTAGTTTTCTCACTAGCAGAAATGCCAATATTTAGTGGAAACTATGGGAGGAAAGGATTATTAACTTTCTTGCCACCGGCCTAATGATAGAGTCTAAGGCAATTTACTATTTTGTTTCTTCCAAGCTGATGCCCACCAGTAATATCAGTGAAGTGACTAAAGACAGGGTCATTTTGAATTTTGGTATTCAAAAAGGTTTTACAATAGATATAGGGAAGATAATTTATAATTCTATTTATAACATGCTTAGGGGTAGTTCTACTGTAGGATACAATCATCCTTTTCTTATTTATGATTTATGTACTATGGCGGGTACGTTAGAAGAGCATGATGAAGAAGTTCTTATTCAAAAGGCTCCTTTAACAAAGAGGAGAATTAAGGGAATTGGTTCAAGGTCTGAGGTGGGTGAAAGCTCATATGCTCTTTGTGCCCCACAACCTCGATCCCAATCTTCCAAAATGTCAAAGGAGTAACTCCAAGAAATTGGAGGAGAAATCTTAAATTTGAGGAAACAGGTTAGTGAGACTAGCCGTAAGCAGGGCATTAAAAAAATTGATTATTATATGGATCAGTAGTAGAAATAGTTTTCTCACATGGTTCAATTTAACTCAGCATTAGATCATATGTCTGAAATTTGTGGCTTTGCGGGTTCGGGTTAAGCCTCTTTTCTAATGATGCCTTAATATTCGCCTTACGTGAGCACCCCACCGGCATCAGAAGAAGAAGAAGAGGAGAATGATGAATATGATTACTAGTTTTCCCCCTTTTTATTTTTGTATTTTTATCTTTTTTTTTACAACTTATGTAACTGATTTTTATTTTCAATAAATTTATTTATTTTACATATTTGTGTATTGCTGTGTATATGTCCTTCTATTTATCATTTGAAAGCAGTGATTTAAGGTAATGTAATTTTCTAACTTAAAATAATATCACTATAATAGCACTTTAGTCTTGAGAATCTGAGCCTAGGCACTACTAGCATGTAGGACATAAGCATAATACCCTAGAGTTTTGTACTACGACACTCTATATGCAGCTCTATGGTGGTCTTAAGAAGAAATTTTTTTTGTTATTTTACTTGAAATGTCACAATGGTTGAGTAGACAACACTTAGGAACTAACCAAAAAACACTTAGTCTTAGAGTTTACCGATGTTCACTACTAGTGTTCAAAATCATAAAATTAATCCAGTGTTATAGCACTTGAGGTACAGCACCACGATACTATGAGAATACTTTTTCCATACAACCCAAAAGCTCAGCACCACGACACTGGACTCATAGTGCCTAGGCACTATTTCATTACTGCCTAAAATTTAATAGTTTTGGAGAAATTTAAAATTTTGACAATATAACATCTTAGTAGTGCTAGATTTTTTAAATTTTTTAGCATTACTACTCTTGCTCTATTTTTGGATCCAAGATCAATGGAGGGAAGATTTCGTATCACACCAGAATCAAGTTCGATGGTGGAAAATGTAGTGCCTCTTTTTTGAAAAATGATGCTTTGGTATTGTTTAAAGATATGGAACACGTAATCTTAGCAATGCGTCGTTGAAATACAATGCTATGACGCTACAAGAATTGTGCCTAAACCTGAGAGCTCAGTATCACGGCACCAAATATCCGCTTTGGCACAATGGGACATATCACTAAGAATTTCACTAAGAATTTTATTTTTTGAGACTACAGTGCCTCGGCACTGGACTTGGGTGTTGTGATGCTATGAAGCAAGAACTCCATTTTGAACTAGATTTTTACAGAATTTGGTAGTTCTTTTGTCCAAATTTGACAACATAACGTCTTAGTATTGCTAGATTTTTACTTATTTAGTGTAAATGTACTCTTCTCTCTTATTCCGGATCCAAGATCAATGGAGGGAGGGTTTTCTTCTAACATCGGAACAAAGTTCAATGGTTGAGATGTTTAGATTTCAAGATTAGGAAATTTATGAGTCTCGGGCTTTTTTTTTTAACTCTGAATTCAAGATTGATAGAGATAAGCCATCTTTATTTCTCACAGGATCCAAGATTAATGGTGAAAATCTTGTTAAATTTAATTTTCAAAAAGAAAATTATGTAAAGAAAGCATTTACAGAACTCTTTCACCTAGAATCGATCAGAGTAAACCTCGA